>CM064531.1:11377886-11759838 GCA_032716605.1 Paralithodes platypus
CAAGCTAATGATATTGTGGCTCCAGACCCTATCCACAACCCTCAACACAATCCACTATTAATATAACGAGTACCTGGTGTACCATAGCCGGTACAGTGTACCCCTATGTCAATATTGTGACCTCCATACCGGTTAGACCTTACATAGCAAGCTAATGATATTGTGGCTCCAGACCCTATCCACAACCCTCAACACAATCCACTATTAATATAACGAGTACCTGGTGTACCATAGCCGGTACAGTGTACCCCTATGTCAATATTGTGACCTCCATACCGGTCAGACCTTACATAGCAAGCTAATGATATTGTGGCTCCAGACCCTATCCACAACCCTCAACACAATCCACTATTAATATAACGAGTACCTGGTGTACCATAGCCGGTACAGTGTACCCCTATGTCAATATTGTGACCTCCATACCGGTTAGACCTTTCATAGCAAGCTAATAATATTGTGGCTCCAGACCCTATCCACAACCCTCAACACAGTCCACTATTAATATAACGAGTACCTGGTGTACCATAGCCGGTACAGTGTACCCCTTTGTCAATATTGTGACCTCCATACCGGTCAGATCTTACATAGCTCCAGACCCTATCCCCAACCCTCAACACAATCCACTATTAATATAACAAGTACCTGGTGTACCATAGCCGGTACAGTGTACCCCTATGTCAATATTGTGACCTCCATACCGGTCAGACCTTACATAGCAAGCTAATGATATTATGGCTCCAGACCCTATCCACAACCCTCAACACAATCCACTATTAATATAACGAGTACCTGGTGTCCCATAGCCGGTACAGTGTACCCCTATGTCAATATTGTGACCTCCATACCGGTCAGACCTTACATAGCAAGCTAATGATATTGTGGCTCCAGACCCTATCCACAACCCTCAACACAATCCACTATTAATATAACGAGTACCTGGTGTACCATAGCCGGTACAGTGTACCCCTATGTCAATATTGTGACCTCCATACCGGTCAGACCTTACATAGCAAGCTAATGATATTGTGGCTCCAGACCCTATCCACAACCCTCAACACAATCCACTATTAATATAACGAGTACCTGCTGTACCATAGCCGGTACAGTGTACCCCTATGTCAATATTGTGACCTCCATACCGGTCAGACCTTACATAGCAAGCTAATGATATTGTGGCTCCAGACCCTATCCACAACCCTCAACACAATCCACTATTAATATAACGAGTACCTGGTGTACCATAGCCGGTACAGTGTACCCCTATGTCAATATTGTGACCTCCATACCGGTCAGACCTTACATAGCAAGCTAATGATATTGTGGCTCCAGACCCTATCCACAACCCTCAACACAATCCACTATTAATATAACGAGTACCTGGTGTACCATAGCCGGTACAGTGTACCCCTATGTCAATATTGTGACCTCCATACCGGTCAGACCTTACATAGCAAGCTAATGATATTGTGGCTCCAGACCCTATCCACAACCCTCAACACAATCCACTATTAATATAACGAGTACCTGGTGTACCATAGCCGGTACAGTGTACCCCTATGTCAATATTGTGACCTCCATACCGGTCAGACCTTACATAGCAAGCTAATGATATTGTGGCTCCAGACCCTATCCACAACCCTCAACACAATCCACTATTAATATAACGAGTACCTGGTGTACCATAGCCGGTACAGTGTACCCCTATGTCAATATTGTGACCTCCATACCGGTCAGACCTTACATAGCAAGCTAATGATATTGTGGCTCCAGACCCTATCCACAACCCTCAACACAATCCACTATTAATATAACGAGTACCTGGTGTACCATAGCCGGTACAGTGTACCCCTATGTCAATATTGTGACCTCCATACCGGTCAGACCTTACATAGCAAGCTAATGATATTGTGGCTCCAGACCCTATCCACAACCCTCAACACAATCCACTATTAATATAACGAGTACCTGGTGTACCATAGCCGGTACAGTGTACCCCTATGTCAATATTGTGACCTCCATACCGGTCAGACCTTACATAGCAAGCTAATGATATTGTGGCTCCAGATACTATCCACAACCCTCAACACAATGCACTATTAATATAACGAGTACCTGGTGTACAATAGCCGGTACAGTGTACCCCTATATCAATATTTTGACCTCCATACCGGTCAGACCTTACATAGCAAGCTAATGATATTGTGGCTCCAGACCCTATCCACAACCCTCAACACAATCCACTATTAATATAATGAGTACCTGGTGTACCATAGCCGGTACAGTGTACCATTATGTCAATATTGTGACCTCCATACCGGTCAGACCTCACATAGCAAGCTAATGATATTGTGGTTCCAGACCCTATCCACAACCCTCAACACAATCCACTATTAATATAACGAGTACCTGGTGTACCATAGCCGGTACAGTGTACCCCTATGTCAATATTGTGACCTCCATACCGGTCAGACCTTACATAGCAAGCTAATGATATTGTGGCTCCAGACCCTATCCACAACCCTCAACACAATCCACTATTAATATAACGAGTACCTGGTGTACCATAGCCGGTACAGTGTACCCCTATGTCATTATTGTGACCTCCATACCGGTTAGACCTTACATAGCAAGCTAATGATATTGTGGCTCCAGACCCTATCCACAACCCTCAACACAATCCACTATTAATATAACGAGTACCTGGTGTACCATAGCCGGTACAGTGTACCCCTCTGTCAATATTGTGACCTCCATACCGGTTAGACCTTACATAGCAAGCTAATGATATTGTGGCTCCAGACCCTATCCACAACCCTCAACACAATCCACTATTAATATAACGAGTACCTGGTGTACCATACCCGGTACAGTGTACCCCTATGTCAATATTGTGACCTGCATACCGGTCAGACCTTACATAACAAGCTAATGATATTGTGGCTCCAGACCCTATCCACAACCCTCAACACAATCCACTATTAATATAACGAGTACCTGGTGTACCATAGCCGGTACAGTGTACCCCTATGTCAATATTGTGACCTCCATACCGGTCAGACCTTACATAGCAAGCTAATAATATTGTGGCTCCAGACCCTATCCACAACCCTCAACACAATCCACTATTAATATAACGAGTACCTGGTGTACCATAGCCGGTACAGTGTACCCCTATGTCAATATTGTGACCTCCATACCGGTCAGACCTTACATAGCAAGCTAATGATATTGTGGCTCCAGACCCTATCCACAACCCTCAACACAATCCACTATTAATATAACGAGTACCTGGTGTACCATAGCCGGTACAGTGTACCCCTATGTCAATATTGTGACCTCCATACCGGTCAGACCTTACATAGCAAGCTAATAATATTGTGGCTCCAGACCCTATCCACAACCCTCAACACAATCCACTATTAATATAACGAGTACCTGGTGTACCATAGCCGGTACAGTGTACCCCTATGTCAATATTGTGACCTCCATACCGGTCAGACCTTACATAGCAAGCTAATGATATTGTGGCTCCAGACCCTATCCACAACCCTCAACACAATCCACTATTAATATAACGAGTACCTGGTGTACCATAGCCGGTACAGTGTACCCCTATGTCAATATTGTGCCCTCCATACCGGTCAGACCTTACATAGCAAGCTAATGATATTGTGGCTCCAGACCCTATCCACAACCCTCAACACAATCCACTATTAATATAACGAGTACCTGGTGTACCATAGCCGGTACAGTGTACCCCTATGTCAATATTGTGACCTCCATACCGGTTAGACCTTACATAGCAAGCTAATGATATTGTGGCTCCAGACCCTATCCACAACCCTCAACACAATCCACTATTAATATAACGAGTACCTGGTGTACCATAGCCGGTACAGTGTACCCCTATGTCAATATTGTGACCTCCATACCGGTCAGACCTTACATAGCAAGCTAATGATATTGTGGCTCCAGACCCTATCCACAACCCTCAACACAATCCACTATTAATATAACGAGTACCTGGTGTACCATAGCCGGTACAGTGTACCCCTATGTCAATATTGTGACCTCCATACCGGTCAGACCTTACATAACAAGCTAATGATATTGTGGCTCCAGACCCTATCCACAACCCTCAACACAATCCACTATTAATATAACGAGTACCTGGTGTACCATAGCCGGTACAGTGTACCCCTATGTCAATATTGTGACCTCCATACCGGTCAGACCTCATATAGCAAGCTAATGATATTGTGGCTCCAGACCCTATGGACGTTTACATTGTGTTACCAAATATCAAACATTAACTTGTCATTATGTAGACTAGCAATGTTTTATTTACATTGTTCTTGTTTGTTCAATACAAGTTTCATTATCACCGTATTTAATTCATATGTTGGCACGTGTCAAAGATATAAACAAACAATGTATTCCATAGGTTATGAAACACGTTTTGTATTTACTAAAAATACGTTATGGACGTGTTAACAGTATGTTTGGTAATGTCATTAATGTATGTTAGATTAGAACCTCTTAAAAACGTTGATATGACCTTTTGTTAGAAACCATTGTAATAGTACTACACCTCTATAATATATAAGTGCCAAACGTTTTAGTAGTAGATGTCGTAGTAGTAGTTGTAGATGTGATATGTTAGTATTAATATAACAAAACGTTTAACTTTTACTCTACATAATTATATAATATACACGGATTTTTTGTTTTCTTTGTTTATAGTGAAAATACATTCAATGATACCAAATAGACAATTTTTGTACACGTGTATTATACAACCTTCCTACTTAGGTTCCATTTTACGTGTTCACAACATCACAATAGACGTTTCTTTGATATTGCCAAAAAAACAAATAACGTTGCCATTATATAGACTACAGTCGTTAAATTTACATTTTTCTTGTTTGTTCAATACCAGTCGCATTATCACATTATGTCATTCCTATTTTGGCACGTGCCAAAGAAGAAAATAATGTATCCCATAAGTTATGACACACGATTTGTAGTTACTAACTTAGAATGTTGTGACAACGTGTTTACACTATGTGAAGTTAGGTCAATAATGGTGTCATTAAAACATTATAAAAACGTCTTTAGACGTAATTTCAGAAACGTTGTGATATAACCACACCAGCATAAGTGTCAAACGTTGTACACACGTAACCTGTTTATTGGGTGGTAGCTGTGACACGCTCAGTTGACCAACGAACTTCGTCAGGGCATTCCTGTTTAGGTTAAATATTTGGTATTGTAATGTAAAGTTGCCCACACGTCCAGCTGATACAGAGCTAATAATAATAATAATAGTAATAATAATAACAATAATAATAATAATCTCAGTGCCATTTCTCTCCACCTTTAAGAGGGGTCACCGGCTTTTTTTATCTCTCTCTCCCTTTCTCTCTTTCCCTGGCTTGTATTCATTCGGCCCCATTCAGCCAACTGTTTTAAGACGTTTTTCCCCATCCAGGTGTCGATTTCTTCCTGGCGAGCGATAGCAAGCCAGCATTGTATGGAGAAATCCGGCTTCGCCAGAGACATTTTTCTATCGAAAAATTTACAAATTTAGCTTGCTGGCAAAACAAAAATATATATATGCTGGCTCGCGGAAAATATCGACACCTGGATGGGGGTAAACGTCTTAAAACAGTAGGCTGAACGGGGCCGAATGGATACAAGCCAAAGAGAGAGGGAGAGAAAAAGAAAAAAAGCAAGGTGGGCTCCCTTAAGAAGATTCAATAGTGCTATAGTCCTACCTCTCTACGGAGGCGGTTTGGGTGTGGTCAGATCTCGAATGTAAACAAACAGGAAAATGACAATGTATATAATTCTATGCAACAAATTTCATATTCATAGCCATACTACTTTAGATTTAATTCTCCAAAAAAAACTATATTATTTTAGGAATTATATCGCGTTTTGATGATATATATAATGACTTTGTTTAACATTTGGCACAGGATTTTGAGACGTTGTACGTAGCCCACGCGGGTAGTTCAGGTCAATCATACATATACGCACACACGCTCACACCCACACGCCAGGCTTTGTCCTACTCGGTGAATCACACATTTACAGCTATATGAAATATATATCTCCATAAAGGGATATAATGTCACGAATACATATAAGAAAATAATTAATAAATATACATTTTGTAGTTATATATAATATATGGAGGGAGTACTTCAACGAGTTGCTAAATGTAAGGAATGAAGAGCCAGCAAACATAGTTGAATGGGGTATGGGAGGGAGAAGAGGAGAAGTAGTGGAGGAGGAGGTGGGGATCAGGAGGTCAGAAGTGTGGGGAGCCATGTAAAGAGTGAAGTTGGGGAAAGCACCAGGAACAGATGGAGTGTGTGGGGAAATGTTGAGGTATGGTGGTGAGATAGTGATCGAATGGGTATGGAAAATGTGCAAACTAGCATGGGAGAAGGAGAATGCACCCGATGACTGGAAGACTGGCATAATAGGACAAAGGGGAAAGAGGAGTGTGTGGTAACCACCGAGGAATATGTCTGTTAAGCGTAGTAGGGGTGTACAGTAGGGTAGTGATTGAGAGAGTGAGAGTGAGAACGGAGAAATGGATAGGCGACGAGCAGGGAGGTTTTTAGGAAGGGAAGAGGATGTGTAGATCAGATTTTTACCCTGAACTGTGTTGTGGAGAAATATCTGGAGTAGGTGTATGTTGCCTTTATGGACTTGGAGAAGGCCTATGACAGAGTGGATAGAGAAGGCATGTGGAAGTATTTAGAATATACGGAGTAGATGGCAAGTTGCTGAAAGCAGGGAAGAGCATGTATGAGGGTGCAAAGGCGGCAGTACGTGTGGAGAATGAGCAGAGCGAGTTCTTTGACTTGAGTGTTGGGTTGAAACAGGGGTGTGTGATGTCCCCGTGGTTGTTTACTGTATATATGGATGGAGTCATGAAAGAAATACTAGGAAGAGCAGTGGATGTTGGTGTATCGCTGAAAAGGGAGGGAAATGAGTGGAAGCTGCCTATACTGCTGTTTGCGGATGATACAGTTCTGATGAGCGATAATGAATGGGAGTTGCAGGGTCTGGTAGCGTTTGGAACAGTGTGCGAACAAAGGAATTTGAAGGTAAATGCGGGGAAGAGCAAGGTTATGGTCTTCGAAAGGGGTGAAGTCACAGACTGTGAGGTGAAGTTGAACGGTCAGGCTATGGAGATTGTCAGCTCTTTTAAGTATCTGGGTAGTGTGTTGAGTAAAGATGGGACTATGGATGAAGAAGTGCGGGAGAGGGTTCAACAGGGGAAGAGGGTTGTAGGAATGTTGAAAGCAGTAACAAGAAATAGAGTGGTCAGTATGGAAGTGAAGAAGTCCTTGCATGACAGTGTGGTAATCCCGACATTAACTTACGGAAGCGAAGCATGGACGTTCGGGAAGAGACTCAGACCAAGAGTGAGAGCGGTGGAAATGAGTTACTTGAGAAGTGCGTGCGGAGTTACATGGAGGGATAGACACACGAATGAGGAAGTAAGAAGGAGGTGTGGTGTGGAGGTAGATGTGCTGAAAAGTGTGAAAAGGAACAACTTGAGATGGTTCGGCCATATGGAACGTATGGAAAGCGAGAGATTGACTAAGAGGGTGCACGAGAGCGAGGTGGAAGGACAGAGAGGGAGAGGTGGAAGGATGGAGTCAGGTGTAAAGTCAGTGAAAATAGGCCAGCCTAAACAGTAATCGGATGCGGAAATACCCTGAGCCGACCAGGCCAAGTGGGATGTCTCTAATGGTCTAACTGGTAAGGTGTCTGCCTCACAACCCAAGGGTCCGAGAGTTCAAGCCCTCACCAGGGCCTGATATTTTCGGGAGGCTATTCCTGCATCTAACGAAGTTTAGGTGTGCTGATAAAATTGTTCAGATGGTTGAGAGTAAGATCAGAGCTCCATAAATCCTTTCGGGTATGGTGTAAAAACCAATTCCTACAGAGGAAGTATATGAATGAAGGCGGTGCTGGTTGGGAGGAGGGGCGTCGACTGACAGGGGACAGAGGTGCATGGGGGCGGTTCGTTCGTGGCCACCCCTTCGGGGATCACGGCGCCAGGCAATAGATAGATAGATAGATATATATTCGTAATTTACAGATTCATGGTATAAGTCCCTTTATACAAAGTTCATGAATTTGGCGGGATTAGACACAGCAGCCATAGGTAAAGTCAATTCGTCAGCTCAGTTCATTCATTCTGCCACCATGGAAGCCTCACCAAGTCGCTCCGGAAGCCTACATAGTCAAGCAAAACAAATAGTATTTGACGTAAGCCAGTATTTTCAGAAAGAGAAGGAGAATAGGGGGGTTATTATTGATGTATCGAAGGCTATTTGTCGGACACACACACACACACACACACACACAGGGCAGGGTACTATAAAATGTTATTGCGTGGGTGACCATTTGGAAACATGGCAGCAGTGTAAAGGGTCGCCTAGACTGCCCTACCCAAACTGCCTCCGTAGAGTGGTAGTACTATAGGAACTCTTATGTAAATGCCCAAGATCGTTACCCATCTATCTTTCTCAAGGGAAGACAGTAACCGCCGGCTATATCTCAGAAAAACTTTTCACCCACCCCAATCTGCTTGGTAGCAATAGCCGATAGGGGCGTTATCAACTGAGCTATAGTCTATTCGCAAGTAGGCGAGAAATAATGACCTCTAACCTCTGTAACTCAAAAACGGCTAGAGTAATCATGCTAATATGTCTACCATTTGGGAAGAGTCAGCCAGAGAATAGGTGTGGAAATTTACAACCCATTTGATCTAGGCTTTTTTGAGTTACAGAGGATAGAGGTCATTATTTCTCGCCTACTTACAGCGAATAGACTATAGCCGGACGGCTTAACAGTTACACGCTCACTTCACCATTACAAAAGGAAGTATGGCGTAATTTATCATAAATATTTATTGTTTTAGTACTTGGAAACCAAATTTGAAATGGATAATGTAGCAATATCATAATTATGAGTTACTTCCCATTGCTCTGAAAACTTTCCTTCCTTAACATAATCTCTGTTTTAACTCCATTATATTTTCCACACCTGTATCCCTGCTTATCATTTCTCCTAGATATTTAAAACACTCCACTTGTTCCAGTATTTCCCCACAGGCCATAGCGCGGTTGGTAGAGCACTCGCCTGCAAAGTGTGAGGTGACGGTTTGAGTCTCGAGCCGGCCAGTGTGTGTTATTGGCAGATGACAGTTCTGTTGGTGGACGGCGCGGTCTAGCAATCTGTGGCAACTATTCACTGAAGTTCCTGATCAGCAGGGCACCCACCCTAGCCCAGCTTTTGAGCAGGGAATGCATGGTGGTAAAAACAGCATCAACATCATTTACCCTATGAGCATCTCTATTACAAACTATCACTTTACGTTTATTGACATTCATCCCCAGCTCCCACAAATCACACCAAACTCTTTTACTACTCGCTGCAGTTTCTCCTCAGAATCCGCCACCAATGCTGTTTCATCAGCAAACAGCAACTGGTTAAACTCCCAATCTTTACCATTCTTTCCTACTGAACCCAATCCTTTACCCATAGTTCTCATTTTTACCTCCCTCACCACACCATCCATAAACATATTAAACAGCCGTGGTGACATTACACAACCTGTCGCAGACCTACATGTACCTCAAACCATTCACTTAACTAATTTCCTATTCTAAAACACGCTCTGCTCTTTTCATAAAAACTCTTGACTGCTCTTAACAAATTTCCTCCAAATGTCATAAATCCTTAGCACCTTCATTCTCGATCAACACGATAATACGCTTTTTCCAAATCCATAAAACCATAAAAGGCCAAAATATCTCATTATTATAATGCAAACCTTGCAAAATGAAAAAAAAAAAAAAAAAAACAGGAACGCGAATTGTACACAAAGTCTATTCTATCTATTCTATTCTATATACTCAGGCCCAATCCCCACTTTTCCTTTTTTTTTTTTTGTCTTTCAGAGATGATAGACAAAGTAACATATCAAAATCACTATGTGGAAATAACGCATTGAAGATTTAGAAAAATAATTCTGGGTTTCCACCTAATCAGCCTACACTGCATGCCCCAACTTGAAGATGATGATGATGCTTTTTTTTTACTATCTATCTATCTTTGGCGGACGCCGTAATCCTCGAAGGGG
The DNA here is from genome assembly GCA_032716605.1 of Paralithodes platypus. Lineage (NCBI taxonomy): Eukaryota > Metazoa > Arthropoda > Malacostraca > Decapoda > Lithodidae > Paralithodes > Paralithodes platypus. Next base: position 11,388,064 of record CM064531.1, read on the forward strand.
TGGCCACGAATGAATCGTTCCCATGCACCTCTGTCCCCAGTCAGTTGACGCCCCTCCTCCCATCCAGCACCGCTTTCACGCATATACTTCTTAACTCCATCCTTCCACCTCCCTCTCGGTTTACATCTCCATCTTTGTCCCTCCACCTCACTCTCGTACACTCTCTTAGCCATTCTCTCACTATTTTTACCACCATACTAAATTTCTGGTAGACTGAAATATATACAGTAATGACAACAATTTGACACTACCAGCTTACACTACATGTCCCTCCTTCATACTAAATTTTCTGTAAACTAAACTGTAAAATGACCAAAATACACATATCTTTAATTTACACCTCACTTTAAGGGGGGAAGGGTTTATTTATTGATCGATTAAAACATTATAATTATAAATTATTTATTTACTATGTTTTGTTTAGTTGCTTCCCTAGACCACCATCAAGCTTAAAAAACATCCCCAAGATTTCCCTTCTAGATAAATTTTTACATTTTTCGGGAGAAAAATGCCCCGGCCGTTCTCCTAAATTACAGGGTCGCTATCGCTCGACAGGAACAAAATTACACGTAAATGGCATGAAAGGTCTTAACATTGACAAAGCAATAGGGCGAAAGGTCTTAAAATCGCCAAACATCTTAATATCTGAAAACTAATGGGGGTAAACGTGAGGGAGAAGGGGGGCCAAAAAATAACAAAGCATCTTCCCTTAAGGGGGGGTGACCAGTTTTTGTTCTGTCCTTTTCTATCTTTCTCTGGCTTGTATCCATTTGGCCCCATTCAGCCTACTGTTTTAAGACGTTTATCCACATCCAGGTGTCAATTTTTTACTGGTGAGCGGTAGCGAGCCAGCATATTTTTTATTTTTGTTTGACAGCAGGCTAAATTTGTACATTTTTCGATAGAAAAATGTCTCCGGCGAAGCCGGATTTCTTCATATAATGCTGGCTCGCTATCGCTCGCCAGGAAGAAATCGACACCTAGATGGGGATAAACGTCTTAAAATAGTTGGCTGAATGGGGCCGAATGGATACAAGCCAGAGAAAGAGAGAAAAGGACAGAAATAACAAAAAGCAGGTCACCCACCTTAAGCTTGTACAGTATCATAAGTATTGTTCTTACGAGAGGGGTATCGTCAATAAGGAGAGATTTGCTTATGGGTAGTCCTCACAAACACTTCTAATTTTTCATTATCCTTTATTCTCAAAATAATATCCTTCTCATAATTTCCCAGTTCTCACCAAAACTATAGTCTGTTTATTCTAGGTTGGGCAGAAATCGTAACCTATAACCTGTCATAACTCAAACAGGATTAGAGTAATCGAGCTAACATTTCTACCAAATAGGAAAACTTGGCTAGGGAATAGGTGTGGAAATTAACAGCTAATTTGCTCTAGCCCTTTTTGAGTAGACAGAGTTTAGAGGTTACGATTTTTACCCAACCTAGAATGAACGGACTATAGATAAGTAATAAAGGATGGCCAGGGCAGAACAACCTCTATGACCATTGGCCTAAACACATTCCTAGGTTAAAAAAAAAAAAAACAAAAAAAAAATTTTTTTTTTTTTTTGAGACAATAAACGGAGGAAGGAAAAACACAGATAAAACAAAAAAGGTCCATGTGCCTAAAGGCATCCTCCATTCATAAAATGTTTGTAACAACTGGATTTAAACTGTTGTAGATTGTAAGTTTGTGGAAAGCAACTCGAGGGAAGTGAATTCCAAAGAGTAGTAGTTCTAGGGATAAATGAATTTTGATAAGCAGAAGTTCTGCATTGTGGAGGAGAAAGTGTAAATTCATGGGCGCTCTCAGCTGCCCTAGTTCTACGGGGAAAGATGTGGAGAGGCGGCACAATTGAAGCAAGTTCATCCGAACAATTGCTGTGAAAATATCTGTAGAATAATGCAAGGGATGCAACGTTTCTTCGTATGGATAATGTAGGAAGGTCCTGTGTGATTGCAGGGTTCTTGATTAATCTAATAGCTTTATTTTGAATTTTGTCCAACTGCCTCAATGCAACCACTCCATTTCCACTCCACAGAGGTGAACAGTAATCCATCTGAGAACGCATATGACTTTTATATATTACAGCCAACTGCTCGTCAGTGAAGAATTCTCGAACTCTGTACAGGAGTCCCAGTTTTTTAGAAGCATTCTTAGCAATGCTTCTAACAAAATGTGTCCAGCTCAGGTTAGTAGTTAATGTTACACCGAGAATGTCAATACTAGGGGAAGTGGGAATATTTACATCATTAACAAATATATGGGAGTCAGTGAGATTCTGTCGGTTAGAAAATTGAATGTACTTGGTTTTCTGTGCATTAAAGGAAACTAGATTTTTTTGTCCCCATTCATTAATTCTAGAAAGGTCCTGGTTCAGAGAAATTGCAGTGTTTATTTTTGAATTTGTAAGATCGGGTTGGGTGAAAGAATTGGTAAATGTGAAGGAACTGTGGAGTGTTGAGTCATCTGCGTAGGAATGTATTGGATTATGAGTGGTAGATATAAGATCATTGATATGAATGAGGAACAGAGTTGGGGCCAAAACTGATCCCTGGGGAACACCAGCATTTATTGAGTGAAATTGAGAATAAAGGCCATCTACCATTACACGTATTTTTCTGTTATGAAGATAAGAAGAAATTAGTGGCACTAATGATGCTAGGCCGTAGTGTGACATCTTCGACAATAAGGATTGATGCCAGACTCTATCAAATGCCTTTGATATAATTATCCAATGCTATTGTATGTGTTTCACCATGTTGGTCTGTAGCTTGGTTGATTTGATGCGTAAGAAGGCAAAGAATGTCTGCAGTTGATCGACATCGTCTAAAACCATATTGCCTATCACTGATTAATGTATTATTCTCAAGATGCTTAATTATGTGATTATTTAATATAATTTCAAAGACTTTACCATGAGTGGAAGTTATAGCTAGTGGTCTGTAGTTTGAAGGATCTGTTACTATATTCCTCCCACTACATTAAGGGGGGTCACCGTTTTTTTTTTTTTTTTTTATCTTTCTCTCCTTTTCTCTCTTTCCCTGGCTTGTATCCATTCAGCCAACTGTTTGAGACGTTTATCCCCATCCAGGTGTCGATTTCTTCCTGGCGAGCGATAGCGAGCCAGCATAGTATGGAGAAATCCGGCTTTGCCGGAGAAATGTTTCTATTGAAAAAATGTACAGATTTAGCTTGCTGTCAAAACAAAAAATATATATGCTGGCTCGCTACCACTCGCCAGGAAAATATTGATGCCTGGATGGGGGTAAACGTCTTAAAACAGTAGGCTGAATTGGGCCGAATGGATACAAGCCAGAGAAAGAGAGAAAAGCAGTGAAAAAAAGCAGGTCACCCCCTTAACATTTCACATCTACCCTTCTGTATATACAGTACAGTATATTAATTGAGATATTTTTGACCCCTTTGAAACCTACAGATCCTTCCTAAGTTGCATCAAATCTTCTTATTAATAACCAGAATATAGTGCAAAAAGGCCTCCTCAAATATGGAAGGTATTAACCCGTACAGTACCAGGGACGTAATTTTCATCATATTCTGGCAACTATTAGACGATTTTATACAGCTTAGGAAGGACCTCAGGCTATAATATGGCTTCAAGCTATGTCAACCAACCCTTTTAACTCTCACAGATCCTTCCTAAACTGCATTATATCGTCTAAACATAGCTAGAATATAATATAACACACGTCGCTGGTACTCAAAGGCGTTAACTGCTCTACATCATTCACTGCCCAGAACTCAGTCTACCCTTCCAAAACACTCCTACACTTCCTTACAGCTTAAGGCGGTGTCACACGAGCACTTTGTCCGGCAATTTTCGATGAGCAAGTCTTATCTCGTGATATTTTGAGGCTTTTTTACACTGGGATCGGGAACTAGACTGACGTCGGTAGATTATGTTAGGTGGAAGATATCTGATGCAACTAAAATTATAAGCCTGCCAGACTACAATTGCTCCTAAAAATTGACGGAAAAATCGCTCGTGTGACACCGCCTTTAGTCCTACTATACCCTGTTCCAAATAAGTAGGCCAAAACTTTAAGGGAGCCCACCTCGCCTTTTTTATCTCTCTCTCCCTCTCTCCTTGGCTTGTATCCATTCGGCCCCATTCAGCCTACTGTTTTAAGAAGTTTATCCCCATCCAGGTGTAAACATTTTCCTGGTGAGCGGTAGCAAGCCACCATATATATATTTTTGTTTTGAGAGCAAGCTAAATTTGTAAGTTTTTCGATAGAAAAATGTCTGCGGTGAAGCCGGATTTCTCCATACAATGCTGGCTCGCTATCGCTCACCAGGAAGATATTGACACATGGATGGGGGTAAAAGTCTTAAAACAGTAGGCTGAATGGGGCCGAATGGATACAAGCCAGAGAAAGAGAGAAAAGGAGAGAAGAAAAAAAAGCAGGTGACCCCCCTTAACCTCTATAACTCACAAACAACTTGAGTACTCGAGCTAATATTTCTACCGCGGGCCATGGCATGGATCGTAGAGTGTTTGACTGGTGATCGAAGGGTCGGCAGTTCGATCGCCTCTGGTAGACGTCAAGAGTATGGACACTCAGGTCTAGCGATTAGTGGCAAATGTCCAGTAAAGTCCCTGTAATGCGAGCCGTGGCATAGTCAGTAGAGCGTCATCTGCTGATCAGAGGGTCGGCGGATCGAGCTCGCACTGTCAAAATGTTATTGATAGATGTCAAGCTCGGGCAACTTGACCTAGCGATTCGATTCGTAACAAACGCCTACTATTAATGGCCACCCCTTCGCGGGAATTACGGCATCTGGCGGGGGAAAAAAAAAAAAAAAAAAAAAGGACACTATAGTCCTACAGACCCAAACAGGCGGTTATGGGCGCAGTCACCTACCCTTACACTGGTGCCGGTTGTCCTTTTGACCCTTTCTGTACGATAACCTTTCCAAATTACTCTCGCTATATCTTTCTCCCTCCCTCCACCTCCATGCATGCATAGATAATTATTATTGTTATAATAAATTATATTACTATTTATATAGCTCTCTCTCTCTTATATATATATATATATATATATATATATATATATATATATATATATATATTACCATTTTATATTTTTATATTCTATATTCTTATATTCTTATATTTTATATTCTTTTTATATTTTATATTCTTAGAACACCTTCATTGAATCCATCAAAAACATCTGTAATGCGTTGTCGTTTCTTGGGTGACCTAAATTTGGGCGATTTATTATTTTCTTCATTAATTCTTGCTTCTTTCGTTATTCTTGAAATTGTTCTTTCACCCAGTTTTGTGGCTGCAGCTGTCCGGGAAGTAGCTTTTGTTACGGCAATAAGAGGGCATCCAAGCTCCTTCTCTTTCTGGAAGTATTGGTGAACGTTATAGGCCATCTCTTTTACCTGACTATGCAAGTGTGTGGGGCGATTTGGAGAGGCCTCCATTGTGGAAGGTGGCAAAGTCAGGAATGAACTGATTTAGTTTAGACGTGACAGTACTAATTTCGTGCGCCTGGCAGCGCGCCATCACGTCATGTTTTTTTATAGTTTAAAGGGATAATCTGTGAGGGAGTTCTTTGCCCAGAAACCTGACAACGTCGCAGTAGCTACGGTGCCAATTTGTGTACAATGTCCGTTGTATTTACTAATAACAAGCGAATTAATTATAAAAACAAAGCTTTTTTGTACATGTAGAAATTGCCAGAGCATTTCAAACCGACTTAAGGTACTTAATACCGAAAATAATATATTTTTGTTGTAAATAATTATACATATGGCACCAATGTAAAGGGAGTAACCGCGGGTAGGACCGCCTGTTAGGATCTGTTTGACTATAGTACTATCATTATTATCACTACTGTGGTGATGATACCAGTTGTAATGGTGATGGTGACAGCAGTAAGGAATGGTAGCAATGATGGTAATAGCAGTAGTGATGGTGGTGGTATTACTAGCGATCATACCACCATCGCCAAGATTTTCCGAATGGGACATGTCGACTTGGGACTCGTGAAAGTGGGAAAGCCCCTTTATGCAGGCCTCTGGATCTTCCGCATAGGTAGGGAGGCTCCATGGAGTATGTGACCCTAATATGCTTCCACATATACCTTAATAATTTAGTTAGCCTCACGAATAAAATGCTCGGCTTCTGCAACAACCTGTTGTTTCCATTCAATAAACGATTCATTGTTTCAATAATCCACTTATTTTCTTCAATAACCCTCTTGTTCTCCTCAATAAGCCAGTTGGCCTTTTCAATAGCCTCGTTGGCCTGATCCTTAACCCAATTGGCCTGTTCAATAACTTGGCAGAATTCGTGCATATCCTCGTTGAAGTTATTTAATTCGTGGTTGGCTTTGTTGAATTCATTCATGTCCTTTATGGTCTCTGCAATAAGCTGGTTGGCCTTATTAGTACGCTCGGTGGCCATTTTAACATTCTCATCTAATCTTTTATTTGCCTGGTTGGCCCCAACAGTACCATGATTAGCTTCTTCAATAGTCTGCTTGGCCTTTTCAATACTCTGAAGGGCCTCTTCAATGCTCTGGTTGGCCTTGTCAGCAAGATCTGTGCCTTTGTCTCTAATTTCCATTCCGGCCGTTCCATAGCTGCGGTTGTGGACGGCCATTGTTCACTTCCTCACCCTATAAACTCCGGTGTTCCTCAGGGCTCTGTCCTATCTCCTATTCTCTTTCTATTTTTTATAAATGATCTCCTTAACTGTACCTTAATTCCCATTCATTCATACGCAGACGACTCAACCTTACACTACTCCATTAGTTTTTCAGAACGCCCCAGCCAGCAATCCCTCAACGACAAACGTAATGAAGCCATAGAACTCTTAAATTCTGATCTAAATACTATTTCCAATTGGGGCAGAGAAAACCTTGTTAACTTTAATGCTTCCAAAACCCAATTTCTCCATCTATCTACCCGTCAGGATCTCCCAGCGGACTATCCCTTATTCTTCAACAATACAAAAATCAACCCTTCATCTTCTCTCAATATTCTTGGTGTCTCTTTTTCTTCTGCTCTCATTTGGAAGGACCATATTACCAGTCTTGCTAAGGCAGCCTCCCAGAAGCTGGGTGTGCTCAACCGCCTTAGGGGGTTCTTTTCCCCTGCACAGCTTCTTGCTCTGTACAGGGGCATAGTGCGCCCTTGTATTGAGTATTGTTCACATGTGTGGGGAGGTTCCTCTCACACCGCTCTCCTAGACAAAGTTGAAAGGAAGGCCTTTCATATCATTGACTCCCGTCCACTCACCAACTCTCTGCAATCTCTCTCTCTCCGCCGCAATGTTGCATCTCTCTCGCTATTCTATCGCTACTATAATAATCAGTGTTCCTCAGAGCTATCCCAGTGCATACCACCTCCTTTACGTAGGGCACGTGGTACCCGTCTTGCAACTCAATCCCACCCCTACTCTGTGCAACTCTCCAACCCAAGAGTGAAACGTTACTCTCAAACTTTCTTCTACTCAACATCTGAGCTCTGGAACTCTCTCCCAGAATCAGTCTTTCCCTCTTCCTATGACTTAAATTGCTTCAAACTCCGTGTGTCCAGGCATTTTGGCTCGAACGTCCCTTGATTTTGGCCCTGTCACTCTTTCAACTATGGGGGAGGCACTCGCTATAGGCAGTTATGCCTTTTGCCTCCCTCAATCACATAGAAAAAAAAAAATAATAATAATCAATTGTAGACTTGTGAAGAGTTTTCCTACCCCTTTTCCATTTAAGTTCAATATAATTAAAATCCTTTGTAAGTTTTACTTGCACCGCTGACTCAAAGGTATACACCAGCGTTTCGTTCATATACGTCCAATTTTGCTGGTGGAGGATGATTTTTGCCTGTGTTTTGAAGATGTAATTCCTACACCAGTATTTGCAGAATCGGCATTGTGTTTTAATCTTCAGTATTTCGGGGAGTTCATGAAGATCAGGTGATAGCGGGGGAGAATAGTTAACACTGTGTAGGCTTGAAGTAGGCATGATAAAAGTATGGTGTCGAGGGATTCGGTTTAGGCCTATATCAAAATAACAAATAACTGAATTCAACCAAAACTATATTAATAAAAACAATATTTAATATTTATAAATAAAACTAATATGCAAATGGTATATATTATAACTAAATGGAAGCGAAACAATATATAAATGTTATAAAATGCAACACAATGGAAGAGAAGACGACACAATGCTAACGAATCAACTAACAGAGAGCTAATATACTCCCTCTTGTTCTCCGATGTGTCAATACTTTCAAGTAAAATATCGACATCGCATGTATTTTATATTTGCTCACATTTAGTGGATAGGGTACCTAACTATATTATTTGTATGTAGATTAATTCATTTTTGTGAACACACCGGTTACTTGTACATGCAATTGTTTAAAAAAATATATAATAGTAAATTATTTGGGTATGTTTAAAATATTTTATATAGTTACCCATACACATGTATTCGTTTTCTCTAATAGTCATATAAGAAAATGGATTTTACATGAGTAACTAAATTATAAAGCAGAAGTGCCGCTTTGCCCAAAATCATAACCACATACCAGTACCCAATTGTTGTGATTAGTTACCATCTGTCGGGAATTTAGATAAAGAGGTTAAATTGTATATCACTGGTACATGAAATAACCCAACAAATAGTTATAATATAATTACCAACGACATAGTCGTCGATGGGTGTAATCCAGTCCCCCACACACGGCTAGTTCAATTGCATGACATGTAGGAATGTTCACATAATACAATATCGATACAATGAACTTAGCTTAGAGGACTGGTGATGTAGGACTGTTGTTATTATTGTTAGTAGTTGTAGCACATGGTGAACTGTTGGTTGAGTCAGAGCCGGGAGGGGGGAGATGTTGGCTGTATGGTGTTGATTGAGAGACTAAAGGGCCGGCGTCCGATCGCTTCGCGAAATTACATATGGCTGCCGGCTCATAATAATTATAACCCATAACTTGGTTTCATAATACATCTAGAGCTGATGTAGATATTTATACATTACAGTTAATATTTAACCTAACTTAAGAATAAACTACAATACACAAAGAACCAGCCGAAATCGTACAAGCGATACGATACCGCCAAATTCAAATGTCCTATTGGACCAAAACCTGTCGGGATCATTACCCTATTCCCGACATATTGCCCGCCACCAAAAATGATATACAGGAGCTATATACAGAGAACAAAAAAAGGACATCGAAGTCAAAGATCACCTTGTTTGATCTTTGATCTCCAAAGCTCCACGGAACTCATAGCCGTCCTCCTTTTGGGACGAGCGCCACCTGAAGCCTGAGGAGGATCATCCTTCTCATCATCAGCTGCCCCACCTTGAGGAGCACTGTCACCAGCACTCTCCCGCGGAGGGGTATCAGTAGAGACGCCAGGATCATCCGGCAGTTCTACATCCTGCTCCAAGGGATATAACCTTACGACTGGGCGAGTAGTAACCCCAGTCGAAGTTCGTATTCTAGCAACCCTTATAAGACCATCAATGCCCTGGAACAAATCGATAATCCTCCCAAGCTTCCAAAATAACCTAGGACGCTCATCATGAATCAGGACGATATCCCCGATACGAGGCCATCGTTGATTCGTCCCTTTGATCTTATGAGAGTGACGCTCGCGAAGAGACAGCAAATATTCTTGGGTCCACCGTTTCCATAGATCGTCGGACACCTTGTTTACATACTGGAAGCGACGAAGTGTGGCGTCAGCATTGCCGAACGTAGGGTCATGCAGATCTTCGTCATTGACGGATGATCTAGGAAAGGTATGAAGGGTTCGTCCACGTGTTAGCATAGAAGGCGAAATGGGTAAGAGGTCATCAACATCTGCCGAGGTATAGGTCAAGGGCCTGTCGTTGACTGACATCTCAATTTCTATTAAGATGGTTTGCAACTCCCGTCTGGTCACCAGTGCCCTTCCTAATACCTTCTTCATGGCAGATTTGACGATACCGATAGTTCTCTCCCAAATCGCCCCGAACCATGGTGCACGTGCTGGTATAAATCTCCACTGACAACCCTTTCCAGTGAGGGTAGCCACAACCTGCGGGTCATCCATTAAACTCTGGAGATATTTAGAGGCCCCGACAAAACAAGTCGCATTATCGCTCATAATAATTTGAGGGAAACCATTGCGGCCTGCAAAGCGTCTTAGAGTATGCAAAAAACCCTCACTGGATAGGTCGTCAATCATTTCAATATGAATCGCTCTGGTTACCGCACATGTGAATAGGACGGCATATACCTTTATGATATTACCGGGCGATTCTCTAACATGAATCGCTCCGGTGTAGTCTACCCCGGTTACCTGAAATGGTTCAGTCCTTTTTACCCTGAACTCAGGCAAGGGAGGTAGATCAACTGGGGAGTAAGGCTTACCCTGTAATCTTTTACAGATAGTACAGCTATTGTGGATCCCTTTAATTGATTGTCGCATCTTAGGGATCCACCAACGTTGTCGCATATACGCCAGAACATAATTTACGCCAAAATGTAGGCAGGTCCGATGGCATTGGCGAATCAACATTTTGGTAATCAAATGAGAGGAGCTAAGGAGGACAGGATATTTTGCAGAATCAATAATGTCCGCCTTTTGTATCCTACCTCTACACTTAATTATGCCTCCTTCCATATATAATCCTAGCTGCCTCATTAAGTTTGAGGGTTTGGCCTTGGACTCCTTGCTCAGGATTTGATGTTCAGTAGGATAAGATTTCCTTTGTACTAAACATATTAGTTTTGCTTCTGCTGATCTCATTTCATGGAGTCTGATATGCTTCGAATCGTCACTAAGGAAAGACCCGTGAGCCCAACTTCTCATGTTGTTAATGAAACGGTATATCCATGCAAATACCCGTATTACTTGATCATAGCTGCCGTAACGTTCCCACTCTACCAACTTGTTATCCTGATGTGTAGTACTCACATTCGAACTACTTAACACATCATCTTGGGGCCGACTTGAAGGATCAGATATGAATCCCCTGAAATCCTGAGGCCATTCAGTTGGAGATGTAAGCCATGGAGGTCCATGCCACCAAATAGAGGAAGACATAAACTGCTGTGCCGAGATCCCCCGTGAAATTATGTCACTGGGGTTATCCCTGGTGCTCACATAGCGAAATGTAGCTGTAGGAACTAAGTCATGAATCTCATCAGTGCGATTAGAAACATAAACAGGTAACACTTTCTGGCTGTGTACCCATGAAAGCGCTATTTGACTGTCGCTCCAGACATAGACGTTATTAATCTGTAGTATGTCTGCATAAGCATCCAGTGTAAACTTTATTAGACGAGCAGACAGAAGCAATGCAGTAAGTTCTAATTTAGGAACTGTAATTTTCTTTATAGGGGCTACTTTGGCCTTCGCTATAGCCAGCGTCGCAACACTACCATTGCATATGTATATGGCAGTACCGTACGCACATCTAACATCAGAAAAGGCATGTAGATTCACCTGTTGACCACTAATAACCTGACGATTAAGTTGGACCTTGCAACATGTGGAAAGGTCCGACCGAATCAACCGCCAAGTATCTTGTAACCCAATCGGGAGGGGCGTATCCCAATCTAGTTTTAGCCGCCACAGTTGCTGTAAAAACATACGAGCACGGATTGTTACAGGCAGCAAAAAACCTAGGGGATCAAACAACCTCGCTGACAAGCTTAAGCAGTTTCGCTTGGTCATAAGCTCACCGCCGCATGGGGTGTGACAGAAGGATATACAATCTGTGGTAGTGTCCCATTTGTGGCCTAAAAACTTCACCTCACTATTCTCAGTAGCTACACCGTCAGAAGCAAATTGACCTTTCAAAAGATCACTATTAGTGGCCCATTCTCTTAAGTATAAATGAGCCTTGGCAAATATATCACGGATCTCCCAGCATCTCTTGAGCAATAAATCTTCATTGTCTCCGGTGCCTTGAAGATTGTCCACAAGATTGTCCACAAGAATGAGATCAAGCAGGGGATCTCCCCTGCTTGATCTCATTCTTGAAGTCAGGATCTAGTCCAGCCTCCTCAAGATGACGCAAGATAGTAGCGTTGAGAAGGAACTGGGAACAGGTCGCCCCGAATAAGACGACTCTGAACCTGTAGACCAGGTACTCCGAATCTAGATCCATTGGGTCCCGTGGCCATAAAAATCTTGTCGAGTCCCTGTCTTCACGATGGAGTTGAAGCATCAGGAAGGCCTTCTCAATATCGGCGACCCATGCAAACTTATGACATCTGAAGCGCAACATAATTTGCGCTAGATCAGAGACCAGGGACGGACCCGTGTACAGACAATCATTCAGGCTATAGGAGCGATCACTGGATTTAGCAGAGCAGTCATACACAATACGAACAGGAGTGGTAGAACTGTCCTTTTTAATCCCATGGTGAGCAAGGTAATGGATGTCATCCCCATACTCACTGAGATCTACTCTCTCCACAAATCCACGTTGTACCTGCCGCATAAGTCTCGCAATAACTTGGATCCTTGACAAACTGCTTCTGAAGGCCACGTAACCTACCAAGTGCTAGATGGAAATTAGTAGGTAATTTAATCTGGTTATCATACCACATACTGACCTCTGCCAGAGTCATACGTTACAGTCTCTTCATACGAGCTTAACGCTAGCTTGGACTCACGATCAAGTTCATGTGGGTCAATTCCAATATTGTCCAAGTCCCATAGCTTATCTATATCAGTACATGTATTATCAGGCACATTTGGCCTAATATATTTATCTATGGGGCTTACTGCTACCTTGAGGACCGTAACCACCTCCAGCTGTGTGTCTTTAGAGGAAGTGGCATAGGATCCAGAAATGGCATACCCTTGGATCGTGGGGAGCATTATAAGCTTATCTACCCGCCGATATCCAGGGTGAACCAGGTCGTAGTAATAATCAGCTCCGACCAGTAGCATAATACCATTGTTAGCAGAGAGTTGATCATCAGCCAGTTTATAACCCTTTCTTCTGAGATATTTCAAATGTGGTTGAATCTCTGATGCTATATAGAAACTGGGTAGTGTGTCGACCACAACAGCTTTGATGGGACATACCTTTTTTCTACAAACATATGAAATCTCCACTATATCATAGTCACTGGAATCTATTTCACCAGTGAAACCATGGAGACGCAAATTCTCTTGACCCTTGCTGGTACACTTGAGCTGGGGTAATGATGACCGCAGAACGAATGACCTCTGTGAGCACTGGTCAAGTAAGGTGCGTGTCATTATAGTAATATTATTACTTCCCACTACTGGCAGCATCATAGTAGGAAGCAATTGACATTCTCGAGAAGCAATGGACATGGCAGATACTTTATCACCCTCGCTCTTACCTTTCTCATGTAACTCTTTGGGGGTTCTCCCCTTTTCTTGCCGTCGTGCCGATCAGACTGGGTGCAAAGGGAAAACCAATGTTTCCCCTTGCAATACTTACAAGGTTTGATGTAGGAATTGGTGCAGGTACTGTTGAAGCGGTCTCTTGCCAGACAGCTGGTACATAACTTAAGCGATTTAGCCTTGCCAATCTTCTGTGTAGCCTTAGGATACTTAGGACACTGATACCACAGATGATCGTGGACACTGCACAACTTACAACCTAATGATATTGGCCTTTTCTGTTTAGGAGAAGTCTGTACCGGGAAAGCTGCAGTAGATGGCGACATCTCCACTTGTCGGTAGTGTCCAGTACTCTCCATATTGAAGACTTCAGTCTGGTACACCTGCACCAACGCTTCCAAGTTTAGTGGAGAGTCGCTTAGTTGTCGTCTTAAGATTTCCCTTAGGGGAGGGTATCTTATTCAAGATATTAACACTAAATATTTCCTCCTTGGTGATGGCCATTGTCTCTATAGATCGGAGGAGGCTCTCAAAGGAGGCATAGTACTCCTTTAGGGCCATCACATCATAGGATGGAGGATCTAGCGTGAAGAACTTAGTAATTAACGCGGTCTTGATGACTTCCACTCTCCCGTAAGTTCTCTTCAGCAACTCCACTGCAGACTCGTAGCTGGTAGCTTCTAGCTTGTACCCATCGACTAACTTCAATGCCTCCCCTTTCAATTGACCACGGAGATATGTGAACCTTTGGATGGATGTGAGTGTTTTATTATAATGGACGGAACACTCAAAAATATCCCAAAATCCAGTCCAGGTAGCCGAATCCCCGGAAAAGGTAGGCAAAGTAAGCTTCGGCAGGTTAAAACCAGTCGCCTTTGGTGTACCGGTATCCTTAACAGAGGTTGATTCTTGGGTGGAAGATAGTCTGGCTAAGGCTGTATTAACATTCTCAAAGTACTCAAGATCTGCCGACATTTCTTCTTCCACATCGTCAGTAACTGTCAATAAACCATATACCTGCTGAGCATAACTATCATAAGTAGCTAGCGATTTAGTAACAGTAGCGAATTTACCCTTTATTTGATCAGCCGTGGCACTTATTAAAAATTCATCAAGATCTCTTAAACATCTATTTAAACTTCCCTTCATCCCTCCCTTAAGAATCTTAAGTTTCTTTAAATCTGTCATCGTTAAGGTCTAATTTTAAGCAACTTAAACTACAATGAGGTCAGACTACAAACCGTTAATCGCTTAGGAATCAACAGCGGCAAACCCCCATTACTTCAAGAAATCTACTCAAAAAGAATTACATAATACTTACATCCCCCTTAATATAAACTATCGAAAGGAAATTATCTAACTAGACAAAATAATTAAATACTAAATCCATTAAAAGAAAGGGTAAGGTGAAGCACTAATTATTGTAAGCCCTTTATAGGTAAGCTAGTTGGTTAAGCTACAATCATGAGGTCTGACTATTAACTGTCAATCGCTTAGGAATTAACAAAGACCGACACTCATGACCGCCACTTTAAGCAACTAGGCCTAGGCTATTATGAAATTTAAATATAAAAGGTCACATGAGAACCCTCCCCACCAGCAAAATTAATAATGAGTCCCACAATGACAAAACACAATGAACACCACAGGCACACCACCAAAGCGAAATGAACAGCCACCACAGACACCTGCAGGCCTAGACTGCCTAGCCTAGCCTAGCCTAGCCTAAGAGCGCGAAACGGTGCCCGACGAAATTACCCCTACCCCAAACTCCAGCCCAGCTAACCCACCAAAAAACGCCAAGGATCACACGCCCAAAAAAACCTGGAAACTAGTCCCAAAAAAGATAGGGACGGTGCCTAAATGGTAAAAAACACGAGGGAAGAAGCTGGGTCTAAACTTGGGAAATGGCAGTCGGCCAACAACGCGGGAGGCGGCAGCCATTTGTAAGCCCACAAGCGTCAAGGAAGCAAACAAAACGGTACTACGGTACGGAAGCTTTAGGGCACGAAGGACCATTATTTGTCGGGAATTTAGATAAAGAGGTTAAATTGTATATCACTGGTACATGAAATAACCCAACAAATAGTTATAATATAATTACCAACGACATAGTCGTCGATGGGTGTAATCCGGTCCCCCACACACGGCTAGTTCAATTGCATGACATGTAGGAATGTTCACATAATACAATATCAATACAATGAACTTAGCTTAGAGGACTGGTGATGTAGGACTGTTGTTATTATTGTTAGTAGTTGTAGCACATGGTGAACTGTGGGTTGAGTCAGAGCCGGGAGGGGGGAGATGTTGGCTGTATGGTGTTGATTGAGAGACTAAAGGGCCGGCGTCCGATCGCTTCGCGAAATTACATATGGCTGCCGGCTCATAATAATTATAACCCATAACTTGGTTTCATAATACATCTAGAGCTGATGTAGATATTTATACATTACAGTTAATATTTAACCTAACTTAAGAATAAACTACAATACACAAAGAACCAGCCGAAATCGTACAAGCGATACGATACCGCCAAATTCAAATGTCCTATTGGACCAAAACCTGTCGGGATCATTACCCTATTCCCGACATCATCATCACTATTATTACTACCATCATCACTAGCCTACTACTGTCACCATCATTACTACTACTATCATCATTACTACTACGGTACGCTACTATAGTCTATTCGCTGTAAGTAGGCAATAAATCATGACCTCTATCCTCTGTAACTCTAAAAGGGCTAGAGCAAATTGGCTGTAAATTTCCACATCTATTCCCTGTCTGACTCTTCCCAAATGTTAGAAATATTAGCTCGATTACTCCAGTCGTTTTTGAGTTACAGAGGATAGAGGTCATGATTTCTTGCCTACTTACAACGAATAGACTATAGGCTATATATAGCCTATTAAAATTATCGGAAAATCTGGCTTAAGCCGGTATCACACGAGAATGTTTTTAGTCAACATTGGATAATTAAAAAAAATCTAGCAACATTTCTGGAATACTTTTCACTGGTACCGGAAACTAGACTGATGGTAGATGAATTTAGGCAACAACAAAATATTAAATGTTTACCTTATGAACTGCCAGACCAGTGTTAAGGATAAATGTTGAGTGAAATACTGCTGAAATGTTGCTCGTGTGATACTGGCTTTAGGTACGATCGTGACTACAGCATTTTTTTTTTTTTTATCGGTTAATATAGGATTTGTGCACCACAGCTATTTGTTTATATTTTTATATTTGGTTTTATTTTAGTTCCTCCGGTACAACAGGAGGAATGCCATCCGGTCCATATGTCTTCTTAGTATTAAGCCCAGAGAGGGTGGAAAGTACATACTTAAAAGAGATTATGATGTTAGGCATAAGTAGAAGAGAGGGAGGTAGACAGGGAGGAATAGCACCGGAATCATCCAAATTGGAGTTTTTAGCGAAAGTGTTGACGAAGAGTTCAGCTTTGTCAGAGGAAGAAGTGACGATAGTGGAAAAGAGGAGGGAAAGACGAAGAAGAAATATTGTTGTATAGGTTTTTGGCTAGATGCCAAAAGGATTGGGAAGAGCTAGAGTTGGATAGTTCAGTGAATGTATTATTGATGAAAGAATGTTTGGCAAGTCGAAGAACAGATTTGGCTTGATTCCGGGCAGAAACATAGGAAATATGAGATTCTTGAGTTTGAAGAATGCTTCCTCCCTACTGCGGACAAGTGTGAACAAGTGTGAGTAAACCAAGATTTTTTGCATTAGACTGAGAGAAAGAAAATGTAATGTATGCTTCCATGCACAAAAGGATTATCTCGGTCATGCGTTCTGCACTCTCCGAGAGTCCCCAGCCACGGAAGCAGAAGTCATTCCATGGGAAATCAAAGAAATACTGCCAAAGAGCCTCCCAATCGGCAGTGCCAAAGTGCCACAAGCGCCACCGGCTGGGAGGATCGGGTAGCCGTATGAGAGAAATAGTACAGGTGACAGAAATATGTTTATGGTTGGAGGAGCCCAAAGGAGAGACAAGATTTACAGCATAAGCAAACGGGTTAGAGGTTGGAAATAAGTCAAGAATGTTGGGCCATTCTCCAAAGCTATCCGGGATACGGGTGGGTTGCTGGACTAACTGCGCTAGATCATTTAGGATAGAAAAGATGTATGCTTGTTCACCAGGTTGGTCAGTGGAAAGAGAGGAGAGCCATTGGCGGTGGTGATTGTTGAAATCTAAGATGGAGATTTCTGCGAAAGGAGAAATGGAAAGAATGTGTTTCACTCTAGAAGTTAGATAGTAAAAGAATTTTGGTTAGCAAGTAGAATTAGGGGAGAGATAAACAGCGCAGAAATATATAGTTTGAGAGTGACAAGAAAGCTTTAGCCAGAGAGTTGAGAATTCAGAAGAATTAATGTTGGTAACACGAGAGAAAGCAAGATTGTTGCGTACATACACGCAATATCCACCTTTGGCTTGTAACTGAGGAAAGAGATAGTAGGAGGATACAAAAACAAAGTTTGCTGTCAGTAGTCCCAGGCAATATAGGCCTATATGAGAGAGAGAGAGAGGGAGATTTATATATAATAAATAATTGGAAAGATTAATGAATGGACATGGGAAAAGGTCAACAGCCAATGGAAGAGTTCTATTAGAGGTCTATAGTTACGTGACGAACCTGTTTATAGAGGAACTATATTGAGAGAGGAAGTACTGAATGCAGTCAAGAATGGTGGAAGAAGGGAATAGCTGCTCGTATTTTACATCATGTAGCGGGGTCTAAGGGGTTTCTTTTTAAGTTTGATGGAGGTCTAGCGAGGAAACTTAAAAATAAGTGAATGAATAACAAAATATATCCAATACGCCCCTTAAAAAACGCCTTCCCAGACTTCCTTCAAACTAAAACAAATTCCCACCCAGACACCCTTCGAGCTAAATTTTTTCATTTTTCAATAGAAAAAATGTCCCTGGTGAAGCCCGATTTTCTCTAAGTTACAGGCTCGCTATCAATCGCCAGGAAAAAATTGAAACCTAAATTGCACGAAATGTTTTATATTTGACAAAGATATGGGGTGAAACGTCTGAAAATCGCCAAACTAATGGAATACATGTAGGAGTGGAAGTAGAGAATGCAGTAAATAATTATTGAAGAAAGGCTTTTGGTGTTGATGAAATACCGTCATAAGGGGAGATGGTTATTTTTCTAGACACCCTTCTCCCTCATGTTTAGCCCCACTAGTTATGAGATTTTAGGGCATTTGTCCCATTAGTTTGGCGATTTTAAAACCTTTCGCCCCATATCTATGTCAATATCAGCTGAGCTTTGGAACTCTTGGAACTAACTCCCTGAATTCATCTTTCCCTCATCCTATAACTTAAATTGCTTAAAACTTCGTGTGTCCAGACATTTTGGCTCGAACATTCCTTGATTTTGGCCCTGTTACTCTTTCAACTCTGGGGGATGCACCCATCACAGGCAGTTTTGCCATTTGTCTCCCTCATCCACATAAAGAAAAACAAATATATACAGTATAGGCTACTGTATATTGTATATAGGCCTATATATAATATATCGATCTATCTATCTATTGCCTGACACCGTGATCCCCGAAGGGGTGGCCACGAACGAAACGCCCCCATGCACCTGTCCCCAGTCAGTCGACGCCCCTCCTCCCAACCAGCACTAGTGAAGCAGATAAGTGAAATAATCGTTCAAATGGTGATGCAAGCATGAAATTTGGTACAGGTATTCTTCAAAGCTCACTTTCAAAGCACATACCGCTGGCCACGCAAAAATTCAATATGGCGACCATTTTTCAAGATGGCCGACACATCTGACTGAGCCCTACTGTTATGGGTCAGTTAATTGAAAGAAAAAAAGACATGAATACTGTCCAATCCATTTTTTTTGGCTCTAACGTGGTAAGTGAAGGTAATTTTGTCCAAAGCAGTTGCATATTAGACTTTAACTAAGATGGCGTCCAAGATGGCCGCCATTAACCCGAGGAGGCCGGATTTTTTTGGGCGATTTTTGGTAGTGTTTATGGCTTAATAGCTAATCAAAGAATAAAGATAGAGAAATGAGTCATAAACCACGTGAGAGAGGTCACTTTCAGCTTTCGTCTCGTAAAAAAATTCAGCTCCATAGGCCCAGTAGTTACTGTGATATTGCTTGTTTTCGTGAGGTAACTTTTCCGTGATTTTCCGTGTTTACGCACCTTTGCCATAGTGAAATTTCCTTAAACCCATTGTGTTGACATCACGGTAGTTTCGGTGATATTGGAACTCGGTGAAAATTACCGCAAAAGTACCGTGACGTCATACAAGTAAATAGCAGCCATCAGCAGGCTATTTAAAGCCGTGCTATTTGAGTAGTGTATCGGCCTTCTGGGGTTAAAGACAAATGTTGTGATATCTTGGCTATTAGTAGAGCTAGACAAATGATTTTTGCATCTAATCCTAAATTTTTGAGGTCAGAGAATTAGAAAGACTTGTCACATTATTAACTCATCAGGGTCATAAGTAACTAGACAAAGTGAAGGAAGATTATATCGTAGGAAACGGCCTAATTCACACCATTTATACATATCCATTGAGTACAAATAACATTAGTAAAAATACCATAGAATCAAAGACTCGCACCTCACATTTGCAAGTGCACAGAGCTGTACAGGAGAGACCCAGCCTGTAGCACTTGCACTTGCCACGACAGTCAGATTTACAGCCACATTTGGTCAGCTGTTCGCAACTATGGGGGAGTTGGCTGTCCAGAAGACGTGCCATTCTTCACCAACCTTCTTCCATTGAAGGATTCAGGAGTAATGTTTGTGAATGTGTCAGGATATTCTGGAACGGCCTTGACTTTCTCAGGTCCAAGCCTGAGTTTTTGACGCTCCTGGCCACCATTTACCTTGGTGGGATGTTGAAATACAGAAATTCTAGTCCCATGGAAGGAGGTTGTGGCAGTTGTTGCGGAAGGGTTGTGGTCGATGTTGTCCATCACGGCAGTGGTGAACAACTCTTTACGCATTACTGGTGGACAGACCACACCCTCCTCAACATACTTGTTGACTGTGGCATTTCCTAATTCAGCTGAGACCTCCAACACCCTGTCATATGAGATGCTGAGGCCATGCTCATGCAGCATTTCGACCAGGTTTCTTTTCCGGGTTTTTGGCATAGACTGAGAGTCCCATGTAGACTGGGAATGGTGTTTCTCTGTCTTTTGAGTGCCTATGTGTAGCAGCTCCCTCTTTGTATCGGGAGTAGCAGTTAAACTGCATCAATTGGGCCTGATCAGACTTTGAAACTCCAAATCTCAGTTGAGACTTTATGTCAGCTCCATGTTCAACCATCCCCACAAACTGAAGCAGAAGGGGAGGTATGGCATTTTGCACACAACCAGCTGGAAATGTGCCATCAAATTTTGATTGATGTTCAAGCATGCATTTTCTTAGAATCTTTGCTGCTTTAGCAGTGATGAGTGCATCTGAAAAATCAGAAATTTGGGTAATTGCTTTGCCCACATCTTTCTGAAATGCAAGAAGTACATCTCTTCCACTTCTATGAGCTTCAAGTTCTGGAATTTCTTCCAGAAGTTTATCCTTCAGTCTGGTGGAAGTGAGTGCATTTACACGTGGTAAATCCACACCAAGTTGTGCCAGATGCTGTTGGTAAAGGTGGCATATATCTGCCAGGCGAAATGTGACTGGTTCTTCTGAGCATAGGTTGCTTTCAACAATGTATGTTGAAAAGCTCTGATAAAATTAATGGATAAAATCTGGCTCCAGATCAGTGGCACTTGAGCTTTTCTCAAGGTTTCTCAGGTGGGACCTTTCCCTGTTGTAGAGGGCACTGAGACACACTCTGTGGTACTTTAGCTCCTGTGCAATAGCATCTCCACCACTCAATTTAGCAAGAAGCTTGCCATCGTTAAGTGCCTCTGCACACTCTTGTAGCCTCTTGTTAAGGTTCATGGTCATTACCTGCCTGAGATCAGATGTAGGTGCCACTTTCTCACAAAAAATACAAGTTTGACCATCATAGCTAGTTCGACGTTGCTTTGCATGATTGTCTTCAGACTCACTACTTTGACGATTAGATCGGCGTTTCCTTGCGCGATTCAGCTTTCTGTTGTTAAACAACAACCGGCAGTTGACATTGTATTTTGCCTGATTTCTTCTCAAAGTGGCATCTATGCCGTCACCTTCATCAAGCCTTGTTGGATCCACGATCAATGGCATTTCCTGGATTTCATGAAACATCGGTATGTTTGTAGCCAGCATGGCATAACCGTCATGTTCAAGGAAATAATGGGTTCTAGGTGATGTTAAATCTTCACCTATTTTGTCTTTCTGGCAAAGACAACATTTTGACCAGTCAGTTTGTCTTATGGGAAAAATGGATTTTGAATCTGCCATTTTGCTTTCTGATTAAGGCCGAGGGTTTATCCTTTTACCACCTTAACGAAATTACACACAAATTACTTTATGGGATACAACTAGGATCGGGTGACCTACACCAAGCCCGATCATTCATCCAGTGCCATTTAAGTCTCGTGTGATCTGTACACCATCCAGGTAAGTACATGAGCAAGTCATGTATAGCCCCCTTACCCTTGGCTCGGCTCTCCCGCACTGGCACACCCTGTCAATTCAGGTGCGGCTATCTAACTCTATCTACTAACTACCAACTACTGTCTAGTAGCTAATTGATATGGGGCTGTTAGAAAGCATTTGGGACACTAAATTAAACTACACTACAACTTATAGTATAGTACAGTAAAATAAGCTGACACTGAACCCCATGCTGAGTTCCACAGCAGCGATGTTACCAGTGTGCCCTGGTTGTGTGTTTGACATCACTCTATTATATTTGCAAGATCTCATCACTGCCTCAGTCCTTACTAACAGATGTGAAAATGGCTCCATTGGATTATCTGACCCAAAGAATGTATGTGCACACCAAAAATCATGTATATATGTTCAGTAGTTGCTTAGATATGAACATATGAATTTAATGGACGCCATCTTGGATTTCCAATTATAGACTATGACAATGAATAAAACAGTGCTTCTCATTAATCTGGTTATCAAGAAACAGTTTTCTCTTAAAATGTTCACCAGGTAATAATTAAAAAAAAAATAAGCAATATATGGTCAGGCACGGCAGCCATCTTGAAAAATGACCGCCATCTTGGATTTTCGCGTGGCCAGCGGTATTTTGAGAACAATGGACCTTGAAGGGTACATGTACCAAATGTCATGCTTGCATCACCATTTGAACGATTCTCCTGAAATTTGCAGTTATCTGCTCCACTACACCACCTTCACTCATATATACTTCTTCCCTCCTTCCTTCCACCTCTCTCTCGGTTTACCTCTCCCTCTCTGTTTTTCCATCTCACTCTCGTACACCCTTAGTCATTCTCTCGCTTCCCATACGTTCCATATGGCCGAACCATCTCAAGGTGTTCCTTTTTACACTTTCCAGCACATCTACATCCACACCACACCTCTCTCTTACTTCCTCATTTGTCTGTCTATCCCTCCATGTAACTCTGCACACAATTCTCAAGTAACTTATTTCCACCACTCTCACTCTTGGTCTAAGTCTCTCCACCACTGTCCATGCTTCGCTTCCGTAAGTCAATGTCAGGATTACTACACTGTCATGCAAGGATCTCTTTACTTCCATGCTGACCACCCAATTTCTTGTTACTGCTTTCAGTATTCCTACAATCCTCTTCCCCTGTAGCACCCTCTCCCGCACTTCTTAATTCATACTCCAATCTTTACTCAGAACACTGCCCAGATACTTAAATGAACTGACAATCTCCATAGCCTGACCGTTCAACTTCACCTCACACTCTGTGGCTTCACCCCTTTCGAAGACCATAACCTTGCTCTTCCCCGCATTTACCTTCAGATTCCGTTTTTCTCACACTGTTCTAGGCATATATACCAGGCCCTGCAACTCCCGTTCACTATCGGTCATCAGAACTGTATCATATACTGTATATATATACTGTATGCATATAATCAGATTTATATATATATATATATATATATATATATATATATATATTTTTTTTTTTATTTTTTTTTTTTTTTTTTTTTTTTTTTTTTTTTTTCTATATTCCAACTACTCCCTCTCGGGCATAGGCTGAGAGCCTGTACATTCCACCGCTCAACACGGTGAAGCCCGTGAGGTCTTGTTCCAGTCTGGGGAGTGAGACATGTGAAGCATCCATCATGGCTCGAAGCAGCTCCATCTCTGAAGCGGCTGGTTGCTTCGCTCAAGTGCTTCACCGTCTCACCCTCCAGACTCATACCCTCACTCTCACAACGCCACCTATTGAGCAGTGAACTCACTAGGCATTGTCCCCCTGTAACATATTTTGAATATGGGAATATTCATACAGTGTTATTTAATCAGGGAACAATGAGGGTATTTTTTTGGCATTTCGGTGGGCTTTGTGGTAATGCACTGATACTAGGTACAGCACAAATTCAATCCCAATAATATCTTCCCATTGACATATCGGGATTTGAACCCGGGTCCATTGGATTACCAATCCAGTGGCATGACCACTCCACCACACCTCCCCTAACATATATATATATATATATAATTATATATATATATACGTATATATACTGTATATATATATATATATATATATATATATATATATATATATATACATATATATATATATATATATATATATATATATATATATATATATATCAAATATTAGCCAAAGTATACTGTTAAGACGTGCCATAATCATTTAAGAGCTAAGGCGGGAAATGGGAGAACACATTTACCTGAAGTTTGCTGGATGTGAACTGTGTTGTGTTAATCATATGTGTGTGTGTGTGTATGTGTGTGTGTACCGTACTGTGTATTCTGCGTATGTGTGACTATATGAGTGTGTGTGTATGTGTGGTTGTACAAAGAAAATAAAGCAACAACAGGTCTAGTGACCCTGCTTGTCCTCCAAAAC
Source organism: Paralithodes platypus (assembly GCA_032716605.1). NCBI lineage: Eukaryota > Metazoa > Arthropoda > Malacostraca > Decapoda > Lithodidae > Paralithodes > Paralithodes platypus. The sequence goes on from CM064531.1 coordinate 11,412,444, forward strand.
ACTGAGGATCAAGTGTCCAAACAGTGGTTTAGAGTGGGTAGAGGAACTTTGGAAAGGGAACTACTGCCCTGGAACTAATCTCCGTGGCAGGATTAGGAAATTAGTAGGGGACAGATGGGTTAGTAACTGAGGGGAGGATAAAATAAAGTTATTCATTTACTAATGCAATCAGTTGCAGGTTTGATGCGAGATATTTGTCTAGGCGAAGTTTAAAGGAATCAACGGTGCTGCAGTCTATAACATCTCGGGGAAGCCCATTCCAAAAGTTGACAACTCGATTGAAGAAGAAATTTTTAGCTTCGTGTGAGTTAAAATATTTACCAATAATTTTGCACCCGTTTCCCCGCGTGTAATTAGATTGGTCGATAGTGAAGTACTTACTACAGTTCATATTGTCGATGCCTTTGATGATTTTGAACACTTGAATTAAGTCGCCTCTTAATCTGCGCTGGGTAAAAGGAAATAGATTTAATTCTCTAAGACGCCTCCTCGTATGGTTTGTTCTTTAGGCTAGGTATCATTTTGGTAACTCTACGTTGAACTCGTTCTAGCTTGTCTATATCTTTTTGGTAATAAGGGCACCAGGATTGAACGCAGTATTCCAGAAGAGGGCGGATTAAGGAATTGTAAAGGGTTAGGATAACGTCTTTGGATGTATGCTCAAGTGACCTGCCTATAAAGCCAATTATTTTGTTTGCCTTCTTAACAACTTCTGAACATTGTTGACTCGGTTTTAGGTTACTCGATATTGTTACTCCCAGATCGGTTTCTCTGTTTACATTCTTAAGCGGGCGGGTGCCCAACCCCGAAAAAGGGTTGAAATAGGGGAGCTATCCCCCCGCCAAAGGCGGCTTTCTAGGGCCTTTCCTAGCTGATGCTGAGAGGATTGGGTTCTAGTCATGTGGTGATGGGCTGGTCTATTAGAGTGAGAACTGAGCAATCTCTGCCATACCCATAGCTTACTCTGACTGTTCCTTTTACTTATATATTTTCTAGATCTCAAGTGACGGCGTCTCTAACGTGGATTGACCTCCCAATCTACCAAGATTGGAAGCCAAAGCGTCACATTTTTCCCTTGCCCCTCAACTTTCTCTTCATAATTGCTGAGGGACACAGGGCCCTGGGTGGGGCTTTGGTTTCCCGGGCATTTCCGCACCCTCCTCAGCTCCCCGCCATGGAGTGGCTTCGGTCACCCAGGCTTTATTGTGGTCGGCGGGGAGGGTTCTGTGGGGGCGCTCGGTTATGGCCTTGGCCTTGCTCAGGGCCTTGGGGCTGTTCGGCCAGGCAGCTTGGGGAACAACAACAACAACAACAACAACATTCTTAAGCTGAGTGCCATTCATCAAATAGTTTGCTTTCTCATTTTGGTATCCGATGATATGTAGTACTTTACATTTATCCGCATTGAAACTCATTTGCCAAATTTGGGCCCAACATGACAACTTATCTAGATTGTGTTGCATATCATCAACTTGTTCTTTTGAGAGTACGCTATTTGCAATTTTTGTATCGTCAGCAAATTTTGAGATTGTACACGTGAGACCCTCATCTATGTCGTTGATGTAAATTAGAAAGAGAAATGGTCCTAGTACCGATCCCTGGGGTACCCCGCTACTTACATTGTAACTATGTGAGTGAGTGTAATAATAATAATAATAATAATAATAATAATAAACGGTTTATTAAAGAATGGCAGCCTCATGAGCTGAAAATACACATTTTACAATTTAGTGGATGAACATGAGATGTACAGATATGAGGATGGTAAGCTTAGTTTACAAACAAAATAAATAAATACAATAATGATGCATGTGCAGAATACAAATTATCATAAAATAACCATGAGAGTAAGTGATATACAGTACATTTACACATTTATTAACTTACTCATATACAGAACATACGTATATACACGTACGTGCGCACATACATATACATACATATATAGGAACATAAGAACATGCAGTAAGTGTGCACATGTCCGTATACACAAACGCTCACGTATGCACACAGACATACATACATACAGAAACTGTTTTGGTAAGTGAGGTAAAGAGGGTGCGGGTACTACAATGGGAGGTTAATCCTCGGTAGTGCAGGTGTGTGTGTGTGTGTGTGTGTGTGTGTGTGTGTGTGTGTGTGTGTGTGTGTGTGTGTGTGTGTGTGTGTGTGTGTGTGTGTGTGTGTGTGTGTGTGTGTGTGTGTGTGTGTGTGTGTGTGTGTGTGTGTGTGTGTGTGTGTGTGTGTGTGTGTGTGTGTGTGTGTGTGTGTGTGAGACAGAAGGCGAAATATGGAAGAGCTGGGCGTTCTATTGTTAAGGGTGGAAATACATGGATGAAGATACGCGAACACTTAATAATAGATAATGCTTATGCATAGACTTATAATCAGAAGTTGCGCTAGTGAGCAATATGTTCTCGCTCATATGTACGTATATTTACATACATATGTGCATATGACCATAAATATAAATACACGTACAGTACATATATATTATATACCTTATATTCTCAACCGGGCTCGAACCATTGACAGCACGTACACACAGACCATATACATAAATATATGCACATTACATGCATATATGCTCTTCTCTTATCCTACCTGATACTCTCAGCCGGGCTCGAACCACAAACAGTATACACTATACACATATATATATACATAAATAACGCATACATACATACACATATACGCACACATACATACACATATACTGCACATACATAGATACATATATACACATATACATAAACAAACTCAAGCAAATACATACATAATTATATTCTAATACACACACGCACACACACTTATGCATATATTATTAAAGGTGGGCGCGTATATATGGTGTGACAGACCGTTATTACACATTATTAATAATATTAACAATGGTTGGGATAGGACTATTTTTATATCTGTCAGTTCTTGCTCTTATTGGTTGGAGTGTGTTGAAATGACGAGCTGCACGTGTAGGTCTAGGGGCGTCTGGTGGAAGTAAGTTTCTGTGTCGTGGGTGAACAAGCAGCTTAGATGCAAACTGTTTGAGTGTGTTGTAGTGGTGGGTTGAAAGTGCAGGTATGCTAAGGGTGGTGAGAGCTTCCTCGTACCCTGGATATGTGCCACCCAGGATGATCCTGCATGCCCTCCTCTGAACTCTCTCCAGTTGACGTTGTTGTGTTAGGGTTAGAGAGGAGGACCAGGCGGGAGAGGCGTAGGTGAGCTTGGGAGTATAAAGGTGTTATATATACTCTTCAGCTCATTCTCCGGCGCCCCCAGGGATCTCAACCGCCTTAGCATAAATAACTTGTAAGTGGCGGTCCTGACTGTGGTAGTTACATGTTTCTTCCAGTTCAGTTTGTTGTCCACAGTGATTCCGAGGAGTTTGGTGGACTCAACAAGCTGAAGGGGATGAGGACCAATTGTGACAGTGGGTGGAGGAAGGTCGGTAACGGAAGTGTTGATGTGCATGACCACTGTCTTGTCATGATTGATAGTCACATGATTGTCTGTGGTCCAGGCTTGAAGACGGTCGAGGATGTCATGTAGGGGGTCATAGTTAGGGGAGGTGTTATCGACAGTAATGCCGACTGTCGAGTCGTCCACGTACTTCCAGTGGAATGGGGTGTCCTTTAGGGCATCATTAATCAAGATGAGGAACAATAGAGGCCCCATCTTTGTGCCCTGTGGGACTCCACATGTGATGTCTAGGAAGGTGGAGATGAAGCCTTGGTATCGCACTGCTTGTCGTCTGTCACTAAGGAAGTCGGTCAACCACGCAACCAGGGTAGGATGTAGCCCCAACTTTATGGCTTTGTTGATGATGATGGTGTGGTCAACAAGGTCAAATGCTTTCCTGAAGTCAATAAAGGCAAGGGCGAGGGAAGTCTTTCTCTTCTCAAGATTTGTGTAAATATAATCTAGGAAGCTAATAAGACAGTGAGAGGTGGAGGAGGTTTTTACGTTGCCAAACTGTTGGGGATCTATCAAGTGACGGATTTGTGAGTAAGCCCAGGTGAATACAAAGTCCTCACAGATTAGACTAGGGATGGGCGTAATGGCAATTGGTCTGAGTTCATTAAGAGAATGTGGGGAGGGGGTTTTGGGGATTGGAGTGACGTATGAAGTTTTCCAGTCTGCAGGGCATTTACTTTGCCTTAAGGAGGCATTAATTATCGAGCAAAGGGGGGTGGCAAATTCCACTGAAAATTCTTTGTATATTTTCATGGGTAGGTCTACTGGGGTTGTTGATCTTTTTTATTTGAAACTGGAAAGCTTTTTGGCCACTTCAAATTCTTGAACAGTTACTGGGGGGGAAGGGGATGGGAGGAAGGCAGGGAGGTTGGTGCGGTCTAGTTTGGGGAGGGTTTGGCAGATGGTAGAGAAGTGATTATTTATCAGTTCAGGTGCATCTACACGAGGGACATGGGAAACACAGGGGATCGAAGGAGTCCCACTACACAAAGATTCTTAATTTTAGAGTACCACTGACTGATATTGGTTTGTTTTAAATGATGAATCTTTGTAGGGTAGTAGGACTTCTTCGCCCAACGGATTTCCCTTATCACAATGTTGCGTAGGTCCTTGTAGCGATTGTTGTCCGTGTAGAAGGCCTTATTCCGATTCTGCATCAGTCTCTTGATCCGAGGAGTAATCCATGGGACGTCAGAGGGGTGCATTTTGGTCCTCTTGGTGGGGAAGAAGTGGTGGTAGGCTTCGGTGGTGGTAGATACAAAGTTGTCCCATTTGGCATTAACATCTTCTTCAGTGAGAACCTCCGTCCACGGGTAATGAACCAACCACTGCCCGAACCCCCGCATTGCAGAGTCTGGCGTTGGTCGGTAGGTCCGGATGACGGGGGTCTGTTGATGGGAGGTGGTAGGGGCAGGTGACCAGAACACAGAGAGATGAGTGCTGCGTCCCACAGGAGGTAAAGGTTCAGGTGGGAGGTACTGCTCATCCATGTCTGTCAAAATAAGGTCAAGAGTGTTGTGGTTGTGGGTGGGGAAGTCAACAATTTGTGAAAGATGCAGCTGTTCTTGAATCTCACAGGTGTCTAGTTCATTGAAATCCCCACAAACCACCAACTTGGATGATGGAAATTGGAGTTTGAGATCATCACATGTATCGATGATGTGGTTGATTAGTGCGGGGCCGGTGGGTGAGCGTGGTGGGTGGTAGATCACACAGTAGATAATGGAGGGCAGTGTGACGAGGGTGGGAGGGGGGATTAACTCTCACCCAGAGTGCTTCGATTCCCTCCGGGACCTCAATATCCAGGCGAGATGCACACAGCTGTTTCCGGGCGAAAATAGCTACTCCTCCCCCCCTCCTCTCTGTCCGAAGTTGGTGAAAGAGGTCATAGTCTTGTATCACGCATATTTCTGGGGTGATTTGCCATGCTTCAGTAACTGCTACAATATCAGCACTAATTTGTTTAACTGTCACAATAAGTTCGTCGAGTTTATTACACAAAGAGGTGACATTGGACAGTAGCAGCGATGGGAGGTTATACCAAATACGGGGAACCTCAAAATGTGCGTATGGTTTCTCTACTGTGACTTTTTTAGGTACTTTTTTGTGTGTTTTTATGATAGGAATTCGCTTGGGGACATTCCTACCTCCTCTCCGGCCACGATTGTGAAAAATGTTCAATTCTTTTAAACGCACTATAGTGTCTGAAGGTGGGTATCCAGCCCCCTTTTTAAGACGAATTAAGGAGGAGGCAGAGTAGCAAGGTGACATGGTTGATTATGCTCTGTTTCCTGATTCATGTCTAGTTCGTTTGGTAATACACAATAACACTGTAAATTACAATTGCACTTATCATAAATAGATTGTTCACTTGAGGTACAGATACGGTGATGGAGTCGAGGATGAACTGTGTGAAGGTGAAAGGTGAAAGGTCACAAATCCGACCCGGGCGGCTACGAGAGCGCCTTGGAGCACGTCTTCACCTCACGGTATCAGGCGGCTGAGTGTGTGTGTGTGTGTGTGTGTGTGTCTTTATGTGTGATTACAGTACTGTGTATTATGTGTATGTGTGTGTGTATACGTGTGAGTACATTACTGTATATATTCTGTGTGTGTATGTATGTGTGTGTGTGTGTGTGTACAGTCATAGGTGGGTTCATATGAGTACAAACCTCCTGATATATGTAGGTTGTGTACACAAGTAGATTTGGCCGACAGTGTAAGTGAATACACCTCTTTAAAATACTTAAATATAAAGTGTTTTACTTTAGGTTAGGTTAAGTAGGCTAGATTAGGTTAGGTAGGTTGGAGTAAGTAAGCTAGGTTAAGTTAGGTTAGGTTAAGTAGGCTAGGTAAGGTTATGTTAAGTAAGCTAGGTTAGGTTGGGTTAAGTAGGTTAGGTTGGGTTAGGTTAGGTTATCTTAGGTTAGGTTAAGTAAGCTAGATTAGATTAGGTAGGATAGGGTAAGTAAGCTAGGTTAGGATTGGTTAGGTTAGTAGGCAAGGCTAGGTTAAGTAGGCTATGGTATGGTTAGGTACTTTAAGTTAGGTTAATTAGGTTAGGTTAGGTTAGCTAAGGTTAGGTTAAGTAGGCTAGGTTGATTGGGTTAGGATAAATATGTCAAGTTAGGTTAGGGTAAGTAGGCTAGGCTAGGTTAGGTTAGGTTTTCTTAGTAGGATAGTGAGTAGGTTAAACAAATAAAGTTAGGTTATGTAGGAGAGAGAGAGATGAACTATACCTTCATCCAAATAGGTAGACCAGAAATCGTGAACCCTAACCTCTGTAACTCAAAAAGGACAAAGGCAAATGGGCTGTACATTTATACACCTATTCCCTGGCTGACTCTTCCCAAATGGTAGATTATTATTAGCTGGATTAATCTAGTCGTTTGTGAGTTATAGAGGTTAAGGGGGGAGGGTTCACTGTTTTTGTGAAGGGGGAGGGTTCACTTTTTTTGTTAAGGGGGAGAGTTCACTTTTTTTGTTAAGGGGGGAGGGTTCACTTTTTGGGCGATTTTTGCATGTATTTATTATTTTTCTAGTTTCCTCCCTAGACCTCCGTCAAATTTAAAAAACATCCATTAGATCCCCCTTCTAGATTAATTTGTACAGTTTTCGGTAGAAAAAAATTCCGGCCGAAGGCCGGTTCTTCCAACATTACAGGCTCACTATCGTTAGCCAGGGAAAAAAATCGACACCTAAATAGCACGAAAGGAAATGGGGTGAATGGTCTTAAAATCGACTAACTAATGGGGCAAACATCTTAACATCTGAAAACTAATGGGGCCAAACATGAGGGAGAAAGGGGTCCAGAAAACCGGCCCATCTCTCCTTAATTGTAGGCCTAAAGCGTTTTGGCCTTCTTACATGGAATAGGGTATAGTAAGCATGTGTGTGAGTGTGTGTGTGTGTGTGAAGGATTGATCGCGAGTGATTGGGAGTGAGAGAGAGAGAGAGAGTACAAAAGAGTACAAAGGAAATCAAGCAACAACAGTCTAGTGACCCTTCTAGGCTGCTTGTCCTCCAAAACACTGAGGATCAAGTGTCCAAACAGTGGTTTAGAGTGGGTAAGGGAACATTGGAAAGGAAACTACTGCCCTGGAACTAATGTCCATGGCAGGATTAGGAAGTTAGTAGGGGACAGATGGGTTAGTAACTGAGGGGGGGATAAAATAAAGTTATTCATTCACAAACGCAGTCAGTCAGTCAGTCGCGGGTTTGATGCGAGATATTTGTCTAAGCGGAGTTTAAATGAATCAACGGTGCTGCAGTCTATAACGTCTCGGGGAAGCCCATTCCACAAGTTGACAACTCGATTGAAGAAGAAATTCTTAGATTCGTGTGAGTTAAAAGATTTACCAATAATTTTGCAACCGTTTCCCCTTGTGTAATTAGATTGGTCGATAGTGAAGTACTTACTACAGTTCATATTGTCGATGCCTTTGATGATTTTTAACACTTGAATTAAGTCACCTCTTAATCTGCGCTGGGTTAAAGGAAATAGATTTAATTCTCTAAGACGCTCTTCGTATGGTTTGTTCTTTAGGCTAGGTATCATTTTGGGAACTCTACGTTGAACTCGTTCTAGCTTGTTTATATCTTTTTGGTAATAAGAGCACCAGGATTGAACGCAGTATTCCAGAAGAGGGCGGACTAAGGAATTGTAAAGGGTTAGGATAACTTCTTTGGATTTATGCTCAAATGACCTGCCTATAAAGCCAATTATTTTGTTTGCCTTCTTAACAACTTCTGAACATTGTTGACTCGGTTTTAGGTTACTCGATATTGTTACTCCCAGATCGGTTTCTCTGTTTACATTCTTAAGCTGAGTGCCATTCATCGAATAGTTTGCTTTCTCATTTAGGTATCCGATATGTAGTACTTTACATTTATCCGCATTGAAACTCATTTGCCAAATTTGGGCCCAACATGACAATTTATCTAGATTGTGTTGCATATCGTCAACTTGTTCTTTTGAGAGTACGCTATTTGCAATTTTTGTATCGTCAGCAAATTTTGAGTTTGTACAGGTGAGACCCTCATCTATGTCGTTGATGTAAATTAGAAAGAGAATTGGTCCTAGTACAGATCCCTGGGGTACCCCGCTATTTACATTGGTCCATTTAGATGCCTTACTGTTTATGACTACTCTTTGCTCTCTGTCGCTGAGCCAATTTTCTATCCATTTCAACACACCATCTTGTATTCCATGCACTTTTAGTTTTAGCAGTAAATGTTTGTGGGGAACTTTGTCAAAGGCCTTTTGAAAATCAAGGTATATAATATCTACAGCTTTACTCTCATCAAGAAGAGGTTAGCTAGAAGTTAACGATATTAGCTATCGTGGAAGAAGTCTAAGAGGTTTGTTAAATAGGAACTTTTTTTACGAAAGCCGTGTTGAGTATCTTTAAGTAATTTATTTGCCTCTAAGTGATTTACGAGTCTGTCTCTTATGACCGTTTCTAGCATTTTACATACAATTGAGACGATAGTTACTGGGTAGGGATTTGCTGCCTTTTTTTAATATCGGTGTTACGGTGTTACGTTGGCTAGCTTCCACTGATCAGGCATAGTCCCAGGCTGCAAGGATTCATTGAATAGCAATGTCAGTGGTTTGGAGAGCTCATCCTTAGCTTCCTTTAGAACTCTAGACGAGATTGTATCAGGTCCAGTCATTTTATTTACCTTGAGTTTATCTAAACAATTCAATACTTCTCTCTCTGTAACGGTGATATTGCTTAGAACATCTGAATTATCAATCTGAATCGGCGATGGTGTAGGGATATCACTGAGGTCTTCTGTTGTAAAAACTGATGCAAAGAAGGTATTGAGGGTATTACTCATTTGTACTTCGTCTTTGGTGTATTCTCCATTTTCATCGACTAACGGTCCAACAGTTGAAGTAACTACTTTTTTCTTTCTGATATAACTATAGAATTCTTTCGGGTTTGTTTTACTTTGATTCGCAACATGTAACTCCAGGGTCTTTTTACTTTGCTTAATTAACTTTTTGGCTTTGCGTCGTAGCTCTACAAATTTCACCCGTTCTTCGTCATTTTGTGAGGATTTTAATCTATCATTAGCAAATTTTTTAGCAAGCAGACAGTCTGAAATATCTTTATTCCACCATTTGGGCTTATCATTATGGCCTGGACGCCGTATGTTCGATGGTATGCAGTCTTGCACTGCCTTAAGGTAAGTGGTTGTGAAACACTCCCAAGATGTATTTATGTCGTTGTTGTTAGTCAGAAAGCTCCAGTCAGTTTCTTTAAGCTTTGATTTAAGTTTATGAAAATTCGCTTTCTTGAAATTAGGGACTTTCTCAATGCTGCTATTTGATTTGTTACTAGTAAACTTTAAAGTGAAAGTTATCGTACGATGGTCGCTGTTACTGAATTCATCACCAACATTCAAATTCTCTATTAATTCTTCTTTTGTTGCGAGTACAAGGTCAAGCACATTATTACCACGGGTGGTCGGAGATTGTACAAATTGAAAAAGTTAACTCTCTTGCAAGTTAGCATAATAATAATAATAATAATAATAATAATAATAATACTTTATTTCAGACTCACACAGTACAGAGGGGACCATACTGGGGTCCATATACAGTAACATAAATATATATAAATATATATAAGCTACTGTACATAGGCTACATAAAATAAAAAGAAATTAAATAATACCCAGCTTGCTATCATGTAGTTCACAGCACTGCCTCAACCAAAAACAGTGGTCATCAAACTACTGTGTTACCAAAACCACTGTCCTAATTGTGTACAGTACCATGCCTCACATCATTTAGCTTCCGGTACAGTATGTTGCTACAGTACAGTATAGGAATATCGGTACTGTACTGCACTATGAGGATCAGTACCGGTATGCTAATTATGTAGAGTAGCAGACCTGAAATCATTACTTTAGGTTAAATATAGAGCAACTTCCTCCAGTGTGCCTGGATCCTGGAGGTGTACACTATGCTTGGAGTTTGTAGCATTTTAATGATCCTGTTCTCAGAAGTGTTAAGGCGCTGAATGAATTTATATGTTAGCTTTCTAATGAGTGATTTGTAACAGTGTAAGTTCATATAGGCACATAGCGTACTTGTACTCTCATATTTTGAGAGCCCCAGAAACATTTTCATGATATTGTGATATGAGATACTTAGTCTATTCACTGTCATTTTCTTATAGTTCCACCATAGTTGTGCTGTATACATTGGTGAGCAGTAGGAGTTGAACAATGTTATTTTTGTATCCCATGTGCACATATGAAATTTTCTTAATATTGAATTTCCCTGCATGTAAAGTTGCCTTCGCTGACGACCCATATCCTCATCATCTGAGCGATCACATGAAATATAGTGTCCTAGATACTTTACTTTACTTACTTCTTCTATAATTTCTTCATACAAATGGAATTTAGGTAGCTTTGATTTCAATAGAAGGTTAGATTTAAATATTATGATATTGCTCTTTATAGGATTAAATTTGACTGAATGTTCGATTCCAAATTTTTCACATACTCTTAATAATTTATCCAGTCCTGCTCCAGAGGGCGCGATTAAGGCTAGGTCATCAGCATATATGAGATGATTTACAATGGTGCTGCCAATACAGCACCCAGTGCGAGTCTTGTTCAGCTCCAGACTAAGATCATCCATGTAGACGTTCAAAAGATACGGAGACAATATCCCCCCCTGCCTAACACCATTGGTTACGGCGAAAGAGCCTGACAGGATGTTGCCCCATCTTACACACATTTTTTGATTAGCATACCAGAAAATAAGTATCCTAACAATATAGCTAGGCACTCCCCTGTTAACTAATTTTTCAAATAAGGTTTTGTGACAAAACCTATCAAAAGAAAACAAGAGAAAATTTAGCTATTTAGTTTGTTGTATGTATCAATCACTTCTTTCAGCACATATATGCATTGGTCTGTGCCGTGATTTTTCTTAAAGCCAAACTGATTGCTGCTGGTGACAATATATGCAGACATTCTTTCTAGCATTATCATTTCAACTACCTTACTCACCACACTAGCAAGGGCGGTAGTTGTCTTTTGCTGTAATTTTACCTGATTTATCTTTAATGACAGGAACAAGTATTACGGATATCATAGACTCCGGCAGGACACCATGCGTAAATAGACTGGTGATGCAAGAACTAAGTTTATCTATTAACAACTTATCTGCATATTTAAGATGTTCTGCATATATACCATCCAGCCCACAAGCTTTATTTAGGTTAAGTTTTCTTATGGCATTCTCAAGATCACTTTCAGTCACTTTAATGTCTTCATAATTACTATCTTTCACATATTGAATTGCACCATTAGTAGACCTTTGGTTTACACTGTTAAGTAGTTCCTTAAAATGAGTTTTCCATAAGTCAGCAATGTTCTCTTCACCCATAACCCCCTCAACACTGACAGGTAATTGTGTTACAATTTTGCATGGATCTGATGTCCTTCCAAAAACAGTTAGTATCCTTTTCTGCCAGAGTCTGCCAGACTCATAGAGGTCGTGTCCAGAGTGTGAAGTAAGAATATCGCCCCATTTAGTCACGGGTAAGTTGAAATCGCCAAGAATAACGGTATGTTAGTTATTTCTGCAATTTGTTCATAAATTTCACTGTCAGTTTGCACTGATTGAGCTGGGGGTCTGTATAATAAAGCTAGTGTTATTTTAGTTCCTCGTTTATTATTTAATAGTACGTAAGATATGTCTATATTCGCAATTTGAGGTTTTGACATTAAGACGGGATTCAGACTTTCCTTTATAAAAAACAGAACTCATCCTCCATTTCTATTGATCCGACTTTTCTCAAACATTGTATAACCAGGAAGCGTATATTCGGCTAAAATGTCTCTGTCTTCCGTATTTAACCAAGATTCTGTAATGCCGATTATGTTCTGTAAACACGATTTCCTCTAGATCTGAAAATTTATTGTGTATGCTACGAGCATTTACATAAAACACCTTAAGAGTATTAGAGTTGGATGTTACTGATTGTGCATTGTCTGAATTTTCAGTTCGTATTTGACTTACACTACCCCCGGATACCCCCGGTTGACCCCGTTTTTTGAACGGAAATCCTTGACTGCATCGTTCAGCAGACGACCAAGACGTGCAGCTTCTACTTCATTGAGATGTACACCATCTCCTGAAAACAAAGATTTATCATAGTAAAAATGATCCCACGTGTCGACAAAGCCGATGTCCTCCTCCCTGCAGAGTTTGGCTAGTCGGCGATTTGTACTGGTAGCTATGTTGTAGAATAGGTTTTCTACATCAATCTGGGGAACAATTCCTGAAATTAAGATTCTATTAGATTTTTCCTTGAAGGACCTGATCAGCCGCCGGTACTTGCAAAGTAGTTCCTCTGACCGCGTCCGTTGGACATCGTTAGATCCAACGTGGATGACGTACGTAGTGCTTGCGGGGGCGAGCCTGGAAACCTCTTCCACAGCCACAACAATGTCGTCCACACCGCCACCTGGGATACAGAATCGCTTTCTGGTCCTGGGTGCCCTGGCGCAGAACTCGGTTAATTGGCCACGGACCATGGAGTCGCCCACAAGCCGAACTTCTTCCGTTTCCTCTTCCTCGTCAATAGCAAGAATTTTGAAGCGGTTTTGGCATGTTGTCGGGATGACCTTCCTGGTGCTGGTACTGGGATGCACATTGTTTCTCACTAACTGAAAGTTGTCCTGGGGGGGAGTGAGAGTAGAGTCATTATTATTTTCTGCAACATCTAAGGTAGCTGCTGGTGTGGATACCGGTACCGGTACTGTATGCACTGGAATGGCGGTTGATATTGTAGTGGTTTCTTGGGCCGAAGGCACTCCTACGTTGAGTGTGGCAAATTCTTGAAGGGATTCAAGCTTCGTAGTCAGGGCATCGATCTTGCGGTGAGCTGCATTCATTTCATCCGCAATCTTCTCTCGGAGCTGGCAAAATCTACAAATTTGGACATCAGTATCAACAAATATGGTAGGGCCAAATTTACCGGAACAACTCGTGCAGGTTCGTTGCAGCGCCATGACGATATAATCACAATATGCCTGAAAATCACACAAATTTATGTTAGCAAAATGGTACAATTAAAGCCTGAAAATAATTTTTTTTTTATGTTAGCAATGTGATACAATTAATTCCTGAAAATCACACAAAATTTTGTTAGCAATATGATAAAATTAAAATGCCTGTAAATCACAAAAAATATGTTAGCAATAGAACACAATTTATGCCTGAAAATAAAACAAAAATTGATGTTAGCAGTATGACACAGTTAAAGCCTGAAAATCACATAATTTGTTACAAAATTTACGGGAAAAAAACAAAAAGTAGCCTAGTGAGAAAACTGGAAAACAGTATACAGTACAGTAACAAGTATTTGTTAGCAATATGGTACAATTAATGCCTGTAAATCACAAAAAGAATATTATGGCTGTACATCACAAAAAATATGTTAGCAATAGAACACAATTTATGCCTGAAAAAAAATTGATGTTAGCAGTATGACACAGTTAAAGCCTGAAAATTGCAAATGGACTAGTATTTTGTTACAAAATTTACTGGAAAAAAAAGTGGGAGAGGGTTAATTTAGCCTAGTGAGAAAACTGGAAAGCAGTTTACAGTACAGTAACAAAAAATATTGATTAGCAATATGGTACAATTAATGCCTGTAAATCACAATATGTGATTTACAGAATATGTTAGCAATAGAACACAATTTTATGCCTGAAAATAAAAATAAAATTAAGTTAGCAGTATGACACAGTTAGGCTAAAGCCTGTATATTAGTTTATACAGTGGTCGACACAATAATAATAATAATAGAGTTAGTAATATCCCTGGCAAGAGTGTGAGAGGCCTATTAATATGGTGACAAGTATCTGAAATGAGATTAATAAATAGGCTATCAAAAAGTATTACAGTAACTAAATTATTCTAACCCAATATTAAAACTATCTTGACAAATGTTAGTGTGTGCGATTTATATAGATAACCAAGATAAAAAGTTCAACCAAGTACAGTATTGGCTAGACTTTGATATATAAAATACAAGAAGACGGTTTGTTTATGCTTACACAGGTGGCGCTGGTATCAGCGGCGTCTCTACAAACTTGACAAATAGAATTTTGAAAAACAAACGTTTATCAGTCAAAACTACAGTACAATGTCATGCAAGATAACTACTGGGTGGTTTGCTTAACTACAGTGAGGGCTACAATAAGTGCTAGAACTTTATAATATGAAACAAGCAAGTAGTGTGTTTACTTTAGAGCGTCGGTCGTCTCTAACCGGTACAAATGTAAACAAAAGCAGTCTCGATAAACAAACGTTTATCAGTCAAAAACACAGAAAAATTACATGCAAAGCAACTACAGGGTAGTTAAGCTAGAGCTTAGCTACAGCTCATGCAAACAAATAAGGGGATGAGTAATGGAGTACTCAAGTTATGGTCAAATTTCGAGCAGCGAGAGCAAAGTGCTGTTGGCGGGTTGGCGCGTCGGCCTCGAGAGAGAGAGAGAGACTGTGTTAGTCAATATTGACATGACCACAACCCACCACACGCCCAAACGTTATATATCGCCCAGGAGACCATACCTGTGAAGCCTACTGGCTATAATATATACCACTGTAGCTATATCATTATATACAGTACGGGTCAGGAATACTGCAACACCTCCTAACGGTAAGGTTATATAGATAGATAGATAGATAGATAGATAGATAGATAGATACCCCCCTCAATTTGTGTATATTTCGGTAAAAAAAAAAAAAAAAATTGTTGGTCTATCTATCTATCTATCTATTGCCTGACGCCGTAACGGCGATCCCCGAAGGGGTGGCCACGAACGAACCGCCCCCATGCACCTCTGTCCCCAGTCAGTCGACGCCCCTCCCCCCAACCAGCACCGCCTTCGTTCATGTAGTTCCTCACTCCATCCTTCCACCTCATATTCGGTCTACCTCTCCCCCTCTGTCCCTCCACCTCGCTCTCGTACACCCTCTTAGTCATTCTCTCGCTTTCCATACGTTCCATATGGCCGAACCATCTCAAGTTGTTCCTTTTCACACTTTCCAGCACATCTACCTCCACACCACACCTCCTTCTTACTTCCTCATTAGTCTGTCTATCCCTCCATGTAACTCCGCACGCACTCCTTAAGTAATTCATTTCCACTGCTCTCACTCTTGGTCTGAGTCTCTCAACCAACGTCCATGCTTCGCTTCCGTAAGTCAGTGTCGGGATTACCACACTGTCATGCAAGGACTTCTTCACTTCCATACTGACCACCCTATTTCTTGTTACTGCTTTTAGCGTTCCTACAACCCTCTTCCCCTGTTGTACCCTCTCCCGCACCTCTTCATCCATAGTCCCATCTTTACTCAACACACTGCCCAGATACTTAAAAGAGTTGACGATCTCCATAGCCTGACCGTTCAGCTTCACCTCACCTTCTGTGACTTCACCCCTTTCGAAGACCATAACCTTGCTCTTCCCCGTATTTACCTTCAAATTCCGTTTTTCGCACACTGTTCCAAACTCATTTACCAGACCCTGCAACTCCCATTCATTATCACTCATCAGAACTGTATCATCCGCAAACAGCAGTATCACTCCACACATACTCCTCAAGCAGCTCATCTCCATCACATCCAGCTTACTTCTCTTCTTTGCCTTCAGAGCCCATGTCTCAGCCCCATACATCACTGTTGGTACAACAATCCCTTGATACATTGCACTTATAACTTTCATTCCGAGATGTCTCACCTTCAACATACTGCCCATTGCTCAGAAAACTGTCCTTCCTTCACATATTCTCAGTTTTTCCCCCATATCCATACCTCCATTCTTGCTTATCGTTCCTCCTAGATATTTTATACATTTGTTTGGTTTAATATTTTCCCATCCAGCCTCACATCTAGATTCACCCTACGATTACTCCTATGACACACCACCACTTTATTTTTATTGACGTTCACCTTCAGCTTCCTCCTCCCACAAACAACAACAAACTCTTTGACCAATTGCTGCAGTTTCTCCTCAGAATCCGCCACCAACGCTGTGTCATCAGCGATCAGCAACTGATTCAACTCCCAATCTCTACCATTCTTTCCTACTAAATCCAATCCTCTACCCATGGTTCTCATGTTCACCTCCCTCACCAAACCATCCATATAGTATAGATAATTACAAATAATTATTTTGTAGTATTCGTAATATAGTCACAATCAATTCGGAATATCACTAACCCACAAATTAACATACAAATAAACCTAATTAATGAAATCAATGAAATTAATGAGCACGGTTGGCACTCCCTGGACTCGAACCTAGGATAGTCACACATAAATCCAGCACACTAACCATTACGCTAATAAGACAGTTCGGGTCTCCTCTTTGATTCAAGTATATTTATTTCCTGACATGCACAAATATACTTGGAGAAATTTTAACCAAGCTTGAATATAAACATTTATTTTATGTATATTAACCCTTTCTGTACCGGTGACGTATTTTAAATGATATTCTAGCTATACTTAGAGGGGGGGGGGGGAATTATAAGCTTGATGGAAGCCTAGCGAGGAAATACAAAAATAAATAATATAATTATATAATAATACATTGACTGAAAATAAACAATATCCCCATTAAATGAAGTGTGAACGTGTTTGGATAATCAAAATTAGTTAACCCTCTCAGTACCAATGCCGTCCTTTTAACTTATTCTGGTTGGTATTAGACGATTGTATGCAGTTTAAAATGGGCCGCCAGCAAGTAACAGGCTTCGATCTATCTCACGCTTTTTACTACCACAGATCCTTTTTAAACTGCACAAAATTGTCTAATTATAGGTAGAATGAGATTAAGCCCTTCTGTACCGGCGACGTCTTTTTAATTATAGTATAGCTATATTTAGATGATTTGGTGCAGTTTAAGAAATCTGTGATAGGTAAAAGGGTTAAGTAAGATAGTTCGAAGCCTGTTAATTGCTGGCGGCCCATTTTAAGCTGCATACAATTGTCTAATAGCAGCCAGAATAAAGTTAAAAGGATGGTACACTCGGTTAACATAGTCTCTAATAGCAGCCAGAATAAAGTTAAAAGGATGGTACACTCGGATACCATAGTCTCTAATAGCAGCCAGAATAAAGTTAGAAGGATGGTACACTCGGATACCATAGTCTCTAATAGCAGCCAGAATAAAGTTAAAAGGATGGTACACTCGGATACCATAGTCTCTAATAGCAGCCAGAATAAAGTTAAAAGGATGGTACACTCGGATACCATAGTCTCTAATAGCAGCCAGAATAAAGTTAAAAGGATGGTACACTCGGATACCATAGTCTCTAATAGCAGCCAGAATAAAGTTAAAAGGATGGTACACTCGGATACCATAGTCTCTAATAGCAGCCAGAATAAAGTTAAAAGGATGGTACACTCGGATACCATAGTCTCTAATAGCAGCCAGAATAAAGTTAAAAGGATGGTACACTCGGATACCATAGTCTCTAATAGCAGCCAGAATAAAGTTAAAAGGATGGTACACTCGGATACCATAGTCTCTAATAGCAGCCAGAATAAAGTTAAAAGGATGGTACACTCGGATACCATAGTCTCTAATAGCAGCCAGAATAAAGTTAAAAGGATGGTACACTCGGATACCATAGTCTCTAATAGCAGCCAGAATAAAGTTAAAAGGATGGTACACTCGGATACCATAGTCTCTAATAGCAGCCAGAATAAAGTTAAAAGGATGGGACACTCGGATACCATAGTCTCTAATAGCAGCCAGAATAAAGTTAAAAGGATGGTACACTCGGATACCATAGTCTCTAATAGCAGCCAGAATAAAGTTAAAAGGATGGCACACTCGGATACCATAGTCTCTAATAGCAGCCAGAATAAAGTTAAAAGGATGGTACAGTCGGATACCATAGTCTCTAATAGCAGCCAGAATAAAGTTAAAAGGATGGTACACTCGGATGCCATAGTCTCTAATAGCAGCCAGAATAAAGTTAAAAGGATGGTACACATGGATGCCATAGTCTCTAATTGCAGCCAGAATAAAGTTAAAAGGATGGTACACTCGGATGCCATAGTCTCTAATAGCAGCCAGAATAAAGTTAAAAGGATGGTACACTCGGATACCATAGTCTCTAATAGCAGCCAGAATAGAGTTAAAAGGATGGTACACTCGGATACCATAGTCTCTAATAGCAGCCAGAATAAAGTTAAAAGGATGGTACACTCGGATACCATAGTCTCTAATAGCAGCCAGAATAAAGTTAAAAGGATGGTACACTCGGATACCATAGTCTCTAATAGCAGCCAGAATAAAGTTAAAAGGATGGTACACTCGGATACCATAGTCTCTAATAGCAGCCAGAATAAAGTTAAAAGGATGGTACACTCGGATACCATAGTCTCTAATAGCAGCCAGAATAAAGTTAAAAGGATGGTACACTCGGATACCATAGTCTCTAATAGCAGCCAGAATAAAGTTAAAAGGATGGTACACTCGGACACCATAGTCTCTAATAGCAGCCAGAATAAAGTTAAAAGGATGGTACACTCGGACACCATAGTCTCTAATAGCAGCCAGAATAAAGTTAAAAGGATGGTACACTCGGATACCATAGTCTCTAATAGCAGCCAGAATAACGTTAAAAGGATGGTACACTCGGATACCATAGTCTAATAGCAGCCAGAATAAAGTTAAAAGGATGGTACACTCGGATACCATAGTCTCTAATAGCAGCCAGAATAAAGTTAAAGGATGGTACACACGGATACCATAGTCTCTAATAGCAGCCAGAATAAAGTTAAAAGGATGGTACACTCGGATACCATAGTCTCTAATAGCAGCCAGAATAAAGTTAAAAGGATGGTACACTCGGATACCATAGTCTCTAATAGCAGCCAGAATAAAGTTAAAAGGATGGTACACTCGGATACCATAGTCTCTAATAGCAGCCAGAATAAAGTTAAAAGGATGGTACACTCGGATACCATAGTCTCTAATAGCAGCCAGAATAAAGTTAAAAGGATGGTACACTCGGATACCATAGTCTCTAATAGCAGCCAGAATAAAGTTAAAAGGATGGTACACTCGGATACCATAGTCTCTAATAGCAGCCAGAATAAAGTTAAAAGGATGGTACACTCGGATACCATAGTCTCTAATAGCAGCCAGAATAAAGTTAAAAGGATGGTACACTCGGATACCATAGTCTCTAATAGCAGCCAGAATAAAGTTAAAAGGATGGTACACTCGGATACCATAGTCTCTAATAGCAGCCAGAATAAAGTTAAAAGGATGGTACACTCGGATACCATAGTCTCTAATAGCAGCCAGAATAAAGTTAAAAGGATGGTACACTCGGATACCATAGTCTCTAATAGCAGCCAGAATAAAGTTAAAAGGATGGTACACTCGGATACCATAGTCTCTAATAGCAGCCAGAATAAAGTTAAAAGGATGGTACACGGATACCATAGTCTCTAATAGCAGCCAGAATAAAGTTAAAAGGATGGTACACTCGGATACCATAGTCTCTAATAGCAGCCAGAATAAAGTTAAAAGGATGGTACACTCGGATACCATAGTCTCTAATAGCAGCCAGAATAAAGTTAAAAGGATGGTACACTCGGATACCATAGTCTCTAATAGCAGCCAGAATAAAGTTAAAAGGATGGTACACTCGGATACCATAGTCTCTAATAGCAGCCAGAATAAAGTTAAAAGGATGGTACACTCGGATACCATAGTCTCTAATAGCAGCCAGAATAAATTTAAACGGATGGTACACTCGGATACCATAGTCTCTAATAGCAGCCAGAATAAAGTTAAAAGGATGGTACACTCGGATACCATAGTCTCTAATAGCAGCCAGAATAAAGTTAAAAGGATGGTACACTCGGATACCATAGTCTCTAATAGCAGCCAGAATAAAGTTAAAAGGATGGTACACTCGGATACCATAGTCTCTAATAGCAGCCAGAATAAAGTTAAAAGGATGGTACACTCGGATACCATAGTCTCTAATAGCAGCCAGAATAAAGTTAAAAGGATGGTACACTCGGATACCATAGTCTCTAATAGCAGCCAGAATAAAGTTAAAAGGATGGTACACTCGGATACCATAGTCTCTAATAGCAGCCAGAATAAAGTTAAAAGGATGGTACACTCGGATACCATAGTCTCTAATAGCAGCCAGAATAAAGTTAAAAGGATGGTACACTCGGATACCATAGTCTCTAATAGCAGCCAGAATAAAGTTAAAAGGATGGTACACTCGGATACCATAGTCTCTAATAGCAGCCAGAATAAAGTTAAAAGGATGGTACACTCGGATACCATAGTCTCTAATAGCAGCCAGAATAAAGTTAAAAGGATGGTACACTCGGATACCATAGTCTCTAATAGCAGCCAGAATAAAGTTAAAAAGGATGGTACACTCGGATACCATAGTCTCTAATAGCAGCCAGAATAAAGTTAAAAGGATGGTACACTCGGATACCATAGTCTCTAATAGCAGCCAGAATAAAGTTAAAAGGATGGTACACTCGGATACCATAGTCTCTAATAGCAGCCAGAATAAAGTTAAAAGGATGGTACACTCGGATACCATAGTCTCTAATAGCAGCCAGAATAAAGTTAAAAGGATGGTACACTCGGATACCATAGTCTCTAATAGCAGCCAGAATAAAGTTAAAAGGATGGTACACTCGGATACCATAGTCTCTAATAGCAGCCAGAATAAAGTTAAAAGGATGGTACACTCGGATACCATAGTCTCTAATAGCAGCCAGAATAAAGTTAAAAGGATGGTACACTCGGATACCATAGTCTCTAATAGCAGCCAGAATAAAGTTAAAAGGATGGTACACTCGGATACCATAGTCTCTAATAGCAGCCAGAATAAAGTTAAAAGGATGGTACACTCGGATACCATAGTCTCTAATAGCAGCCAGAATAAAGTTAAAAGGATGGTACACTCGGATACCATAGTCTCTAATAGCAGCCAGAATAAAGTTAAAAGGATGGTACACTCGGATACCATAGTCTCTAATAGCAGCCAGAATAAAGTTAAAAGGATGGTACACTCGGATACCATAGTCTCTAATAGCAGCCAGAATAAAGTTAAAAGGATGGTACACTCGGATACCATAGTCTCTAATAGCAGCCAGAATAAAGTTAAAAGGATGGTACACTCGGATACCATAGTCTCTAATAGCAGCCAGAATAAAGTTAAAAGGATGGTACACTCGGATACCATAGTCTCTAATAGCAGCCAGAATAAAGTTAAAAGGATGGTACACTCGGATACCATAGTCTCTAATAGCAGCCAGAATAAAGTTAAAAGGATGGTACACTCGGATACCATAGTCTCTAATAGCAGCCAGAATAAAGTTAAAAGGATGGTACACTCGGATACCATAGTCTCTAATAGCAGCCAGAATAAAGTTAAAAGGATGGTACACTCGGATACCATAGTCTCTAATAGCAGCCAGAATAAAGTTAAAAGGATGGTACACTCGGATACCATAGTCTCTAATAGCAGCCAGAATAAAGTTAAAAGGATGGTACACTCGGATACCATAGTCTCTAATAGCAGCCAGAATAAAGTTAAAAGGATGGTACACTCGGATACCATAGTCTCTAATAGCAGCCAGAATAAAGTTAAAAGGATGGTACACTCGGATACCATAGTCTCTAATAGCAGCCAGAATAAAGTTAAAAGGATGGTACACTCGGATACCATAGTCTCTAATAGCAGCCAGAATAAAGTTAAAAGGATGGTACACTCGGATACCATAGTCTCTAATAGCAGCCAGAATAAAGTTAAAAGGATGGTACACTCGGATACCATAGTCTCTAATAGCAGCCAGAATAAAGTTAAAAGGATGGTACACTCGGATACCATAGTCTCTAATAGCAGCCAGAATAAAGTTAAAAGGATGGTACACTCGGATACCATAGTCTCTAATAGCAGCCAGAATAAAGTTAAAAGGATGGTACACTCGGATACCATAGTCTCTAATAGCAGCCAGAATAAAGTTAAAAGGATGGTACACTCGGATACCATAGTCTCTAATAGCAGCCAGAATAAAGTTAAAAGGATGGTACACTCGGATACCATAGTCTCTAATAGCAGCCAGAATAAAGTTAAAAGGATGGTACACTCGGATACCATAGTCTCTAATAGCAGCCAGAATAAAGTTTAAAGGATGGTACACTCGGATACCATAGTCTCTAATAGCAGCCAGAATAAAGTTAAAAGGATGGTACACTCGGATACCATAGTCTCTAATAGCAGCCAGAATAAAGTTAAAAGGATGGTACACTCGGATACCATAGTCTCTAATAGCAGCCAGAATAAAGTTAAAAGGATGGTACACTCGGATACCATAGTCTCTAATAGCAGCCAGAATAAAGTTAAAAGGATGGTACACTCGGATACCATAGTCTCTAATAGCAGCCAGAATAAAGTTAAAAGGATGGTACACTCGGATACCATAGTCTCTAATAGCAGCCAGAATAAAGTTAAAAGGATGGTACACTCGGATACCATAGTCTCTAATAGCAGCCAGAATAAAGTTAAAAGGATGGTACACTCGGATACCATAGTCTCTAATAGCAGCCAGAATAAAGTTAAAAGGATGGTACACTCGGATACCATAGTCTCTAATAGCAGCCAGAATAAAGTTAAAAGGATGGTACACTCGGATACCATAGTCTCTAATAGCAGCCAGAATAAAGTTAAAAGGATGGTACACTCGCATACCATAGTCTCTAATAGCAGCCAGAATAAAGTTAAAAGGATGGTACACTCGCATACCATTGTCTCTAATAGCAGCCAGAATAAAGTTAAAAGGATGGTACACTCGGATACCATAGTCTCTAATAGCAGCCAGAATAAAGTTAAAAGGATGGTACACTCGGATACCATAGTCTCTAATAGCAGCCAGAATAAAGTTAAAAGGATGGTACACTCGGATACCATAGTCTCTAATAGCAGCCAGAATAAAGTTAAAAGGATGGTACACTCGGATACCATAGTCTCTAATAGCAGCCAGAATAAAGTTAAAAGGATGGTACACTCGGATACCATAGTCTCTAATAGCAGCCAGAATAAAGTTAAAAGGATGGTACACTCGGATACCATAGTCTCTAATAGCAGCCAGAATAAAGTTAAAAGGATGGTACACTCGGATACCATAGTCTCTAATAGCAGCCAGAATAAAGTTAAAAGGATGATACACTCGGATACCATAGTCTCTAATAGCAGCCAGAATAAAGTTAAAAGGATGGTACACTCGGATACCATAGTCTCTAATAGCAGCCAGAATAAAGTTAAAAGGATGGTACACTCGGATATCATAGTCTCTAATAGCA
The DNA here is from genome assembly GCA_032716605.1 of Paralithodes platypus. Taxonomy (NCBI): domain Eukaryota; kingdom Metazoa; phylum Arthropoda; class Malacostraca; order Decapoda; family Lithodidae; genus Paralithodes; species Paralithodes platypus. Next base: position 11,436,335 of record CM064531.1, read on the forward strand.
GCCAGAATAAAGTTAAAAGGATGGTACACTCGGATACCATAGTCTCTAATAGCAGCCAGAATAAAGTTAAAAGGATGGTACACTCGGATACCATAGTCTCTAATAGCAGCCAGAATAAAGTTAAAAGGATGGTACACTCGGATACCATAGTCTCTAACAGCAGCCAGAATAAAGTTAAAAGGATGGTACACTCGGATACCATAGTCTCTAATAGCAGCCAGAATAAAGTTAAAAGGATGGTACACTCGGATACCATAGTCTCTAATAGCAGCCAGAATAAAGTTAAAAGGATGGTACACTGGTATACCATAGTCTCTAATAGCAGCCAGAATAAAGTTAAAAGGATGGTACACTGGGATACCATAGTCTCTAATAGCAGCCAGAATTAAGTTAAAAGGATGGTACACTGGGATATCATAGTCTCTAATTGCAGCCAGAATTAAGTTAAAAGGATGGTACACTCGGATACCATAGTCTCTAATAGCAGCCAGAATAAAGTTAAAAGGATGGTACACTCGGATACCATAGTTTCTAATAGCAGCCAGAATAAAGTTAAAAGGATGATACACTCGGATACCATAGTCTCTAATAGCAGCCAGAATAAAGTTAAAAGGATGGTACACTCGGATACCATAGTCTCTAATAGCAGCCAGAATAAAGTTAAAAGGATGGTACACTCGGATACCACAGTCTCTAATAGCAGCCAGAATAAAGTTAAAAGGATGGTACACTCGGATACCATAGTCTCTAATAGTAGCCTGAATAAAGTTAAAAGGATGGTACACTCGGATACCATAGTCTCTAATAGCAGCCAGAATAAAGTTAAAACGATGGTACACTCTGATACCACAGTCTCTAATAGCAGCCAGAATAAAGTTAAAAGGATGGTACACTCGGATACCATAGTCTCTAATAGCAGCCAGAATAAAGTTAAAAAGATGGTACACTCGGATACCATAGTCTCTAATAGCAGCCAGAATAAAGTTAAAAGGATGGTACTCTCGGATACCATAGCCTCTAATAGCATCCAGAATAATGTTAAAAGGATGGTACACTCGGATACCATAGTCTCTAATAGCAGCCAGAATAAAGTTAAACGGATGGTACACTCGGATACCATAGTCTCTAATAGCAGCCAGAATAAAGTTAAAAGGATGGTACACTCGGATACCATAGTCTCTAATAGCAGCCAGAATAAAGTTAAAAGGATGGTACGCTCGGATACCATAGTCTCTAATAGCAGCCAGAATAAAGTTAAAAGGATGGTACACTCGGATACCATAGTCTCTAATAGCAGCCAGAATAAAGTTAAAAGGATGGTACACTCGGATACCATAGTCTCTAATAGCAGCCAGAATAAAGTTAAAAGGATGGTACACTCAGATACCATAGTCTCTAATAGCAGCCAGAATAAAGTTAAAAGGATGCTACACTCGGATACCATAGTCTCTAATAGTAGCAAGAATAAAGTTAAAAGGATGGTACACTCGGATACCATAGTCTCTAGCCCACATATGCAAATTCCTGGACTTCACCTATTGCTAGTATTGAAAGCTTATCTCTGGAAACGAATTTATGAACATAATTTTCTATAAATCAACTACAAAACTATATACATTATTTATTGAAAAACAAATTCTATCCAAAAATCAATCCTGATAGATATAATTGCATAAAGAAAAACATAGGGGGTCCATGAATTCTTCTGAGTGGGCTAGAGACTATGGTTATCCGGTACTGAAAGGGTTAAAATAGACTGAGTGAGAAGATACACAGTATAGTAATATTTCCATTTTGCATTCGGTTGCGTTTAAGGGGGAGTTTTTTTTCTGGCACCCCGTCTTCCTCATGCTTAGCCCCATTAGTTTTCAAAATTCTAATATGTTTGCCCCATTAGTTTGGCGATTTTAAGACCTTTCGCCCAATTTATTTGTCAATATTAAGACCTTTCGTGCAATTTTGGTGTCGATTGTTGTCCTGGCGAGCGATAGTGAGCCTGTAATATAGTAGTAACCGGCCTTCGGTCGGGACATTTATATATTAAACAAATATAAAAATGCATCTTGATCGCATGCATCGTCTTGGGGGGGTATTTTTAAGCTTGATGGAGGTCCAGGGAGGAAACTTTAAAATATGAAAGAGAATAATAATAAATAAATAAGGGAGGGAATGACTTAGGAACAATATTTGTGTGTTTCTAATCGTATAAGAGAAGCAGAGGAGTTATAATTATAGTAAGATTAACCCCTTCTGTACCGGCAACGTCTTTTATATTATATTCTAGCTATATTTAGGCGCTTTTATGCAGTTTATGAAGGATCTGTGGTATTAAAAAGGGTTAGGTGAGATAGTAGGAAGCCTGTAGGTTGCTGAAAGCCCCTTTTAAACTGAATACAATCGTCTAATAGTAGCAAGAGTAACATTAAAGAGACGTCGTCGTTACAGAAGGTGTTAATGAGAATAACAATATATGGCGTACTGTACACTCGGTCCAACAAGTATCTGCAGCCCTACCCTGATAATCTGGTGTGTACAGCTTGGTAGGGTTTGCATATCTACCTGTAGCTATATCCATCTATACTACTATCTACCTATACTACCTAAAACCTAACCTACTCCCTATACTACCAAGCTGTACACACCAAGTTATCAGGGTAGGGGTGCAGATACTTTTTTTGACCGAGTGTACATAAGAGAGAAGCAATGGTAGCAAGGGATTTAAGGGGGTAGTGCTTGGTTTTTGGGCTATGTATACAGTATATATTATATTCATTAGTGTTGAGTTTCCTCGTTAGACCTCCATCAAACTTCGAAAAACACCCCCTAGACCCCCTTTCAAGATAAATTTGTAAATTTTTCGGTAGAAAAGTGTGCCTGCCGAAGGCCGATTTCTTCTAAAATTAGAGACTCGCTCTCGCTCGCCAGGAAAAAATCGACACCTAAAGGGCACGAAAGGTCATAATATTGATACAAAAAGTATGCAAAATTTCTCAAAATCGCCAAACTAACGGAATGAACGTCTTAAAGCCTATAAACTAATATGCTAAATATAAGGGAGAAAAGGTCCATAAAAAAGCGAGTACTACCCCCTTAAATGATGAGGAACGATAATTGGGTTTGCTAATCATACAAGAGAAGCAAAGATGAGAGAGATATAGCGCGATTAAGGGGGTAGTACTCGATTTTTGGGGTTTATTTATGCACATATTCCTTTAACTTTTATTTGTCTCGCTAGACCTCCATCAAGCTTAAATGAACACCCCCTAGACCCCCTATCAACATGAATTTGTACATTTTTCGGTTGAAAAATGACCCGGCCGAAGGCTGTTCTTGCTAAAAGTACAGGCTTGCTATCAAACGACAGGAAAAATCGACACCTAAATTACACGAAAGGTCTTAATATTGTCAAAGTAATTGGGCGAAAGATCTCAAAATCACCAAACTAACAGAACAAATGTCTTAAAACCTCACAACTAATATGCTAAACATGAGGGAGAAGGGGGTTCATAAAAAGCGAGTACTACCCCCTTAACCCCTTCAACATGATGACGTCCCTTTCAGTAGTGGTGTTCAACTACTTTTAGACGATTTTGTGAAGCTAAGGAAAGATTAATGGAAGCTAAACGGATTCATTGGCACAGGATGTAACCTTTTGAAAGTTAGATGTCTTTCCAAATCTGAATAACATCGTCCAATAGTTGCCAGAGTTTAATGAAAAGGACGTCAACGATACCCCCCCCCCCCTAGATAACATTAGTCCTTCCTAAACTGCATATAATCGTTTAATATTTACTAGAGTGAAAGGTGAAAAAATTACGTTATATGCCTATATACATGTATATATATATATATATATATATATATATATATATATATATATATATATATATATATATATATATATATATATATATATATATATATATATATATTATACTGTACATATATACAGGGTGTCCCAGGACATAACTTTGGGAAATGATAGAACAAAATATTCTAAGCCAAAAATGTTCTATAACAAAAAGTCCAAATCTCGACCGGTATAGAGATATTGCATTATGAAAATGGCATTTTCTTCTGTATTTTCCCATAAGGCTGGCCTAGCTGTCCTAGTGCCTACCACACCTCCATCTTTCTGCAATTATTTTACCATGTTATTTTAAAGATGCTATAATTCTGTAAGTTGCAAAATGATTATAGATATATTAGCTCACTTTGGAGTAGTTGAAAACTATTTTACATGGAAGAGTCCATTACAGTGATGCAGGGCAGGACACTATATAAAACCTTCAATATCTTTTTAACGGTTGAAATTTGGACTTTTTATTACAGACTATTTTATGTTTTTTGTTTTGTTTTTTTGTTTCTATGTGATTGAGGGAGGCAAAAGGCATAACTGCCTATAGCGAGTGCCTCCCCCATAGTTGAAAGAGTGACAGGGCCAAATTCAAGGGACATTCAAGCCAAAATGCCCGGACACACAGAGTTTGAAGCAATTTAAGTCATAGGAAGCGGGAAAAACTGATTCTGTTCCAGAGCTCAGCTGTTGAGTAGAAGAAAGTTTGAGAGTAACGTTTCACTCTTGGGTTGGAGAGTTGCACAGAGTAGGGGTGGGATTGAGTTGCAAGACGGGTACCACGTGCCCTACGTAAAGGAGGTGGTATGCACTGGGATAGCTCTGAGGAACACTGATTATTATAGTAGCGATAGAATAGCGAGAGAGATGCAACATTGCGGCGGAGAGAGAGAGATTGCAGAGAGTTGGTGAGTGGACGGGAGTTAATGATACGAAAGGCCTTCCTTTCAACCTTGTCTAGGAGAGCGGTGTGAGAAGAACCTCCCCACGCATATGAACAATACTCAATACAAGGGCGCACTATGCCCCTGTACAGAGCAAGAAGCTGTGCAGGGGAAAAGAACCCCCTAAGGCGGTTGAGCACACCCAGCTTCTGGGAGGCTGCCTTAGCAAGACTGGTAATATGGTCCTTCCAAATGAGAGCAGAAGAAAAAGAGAAACCAAGAATATTGAGAGAAGATGAAGGGTTGATTTTTGTATTGTTGAAGAATAAGGGATGGCTGGGAGATCCTGACGGGTAGATAGATGGAGAAATTGGGTTTTGGAAGCATTAAAGTTAACAAGGTTTTCTCTGCCCCAATTGGAAATAGTATTTAGATCAGAATTTAAGAGTTATATGGCTTCATTACGTTTGTCGTTGAGGGATTGCTGGCTGGGGCGTTCTGAAAAAGTAATGGAGTAGTGTAAGGTTGAGTCATCTGCGTATGAATGGATGGGAATTAAGGTACAGTTAAGGAGATCATTTATAAAAATTAGAAAGAGAATAGGAGATAGGACAGAGCCCTGAGGAACACCGGAGTTTATAGGGTGAGGAAGTGAACAATGGCCGTCCACAACCGCGGCTATGGAACGGCCGGAAAGGAAATTAGAGACAAAGGCACAGATGGAGGGATAGAAACCGAAGGAGGGTAGTTTAAAAATTAAAGATTTATGCCAGACTCTATCGAAGGCTTTCGATATGTCTAGTGCAATAGAAAAAGTCTCACCGAAGTCCCGAAAGGAGGATGACCAAGAGTTAGTAAGATATGAAAGAAGATCACCAGTAGAGCGACCCTTAAGGAAGCCATACTGGCGATCTGAGAGCAGATTATGAGAAGAGAAATGCTTAAGAAATTTGGAAGCAAGAATAGTTTCAAAAACTTTAGAAAGACAAGAAATGAGAGCAATTGGACGATAGTTGGAGGGTTGAGAGTGGTCACCCTTCTTTGGGACAGGTTGAATGTGAGCAAACTTCCAGCATGAAGGGAAGACGTTAGAGGATAGACAGAGACGAAAGAGTTTGCCTATGCAGGGAGTCAGCACGGAAGCACAGTTTTTGAGAACAACAGGAGGAACACCGTCCGGACCGTACGCCTTATTAGTGTTAAGCCCAGAGAGGATAGAAAGTACATCTTTTGAAGAGATTAGGATATTAGGCATAAGTAAGAGAGAGGAGGGCGGAGAGGGAGGAATAGCACCGGAATCATCCAAGGTGGAGTTTCTAGCAAAAGTTTGAGCGAAGAGTTTAGCTTTGTCAGAGGAAGAAGTGATGGTTGTGCCATCAGAGTGGGAAAGGAGAGGGAAAGACGAGGAAGAGAAATTGTTGGAGAGGTTTTTGGCTAGATGCCAGAAAGCTTGGGAAGAGCTAGAGTTGGATAGTTCAGTGCATTTATTATTGATGAAAGAGTGTTTGGCAAGTCGAAGAACAGATTTGGCTTGATTCCGGGCAGAAACATACGAAGAATGAGAGTCTTGAGTTTTAAGGCATCGGTACCGTTTGAATGCTTCCTTCTTATTGCGGACAGCAGTAGAACAGGTGTGAGTAAACCAAGATTTTTTAGCATTAGTCTGAGAGAAAGAGAATGGAATGTATGCTTCCATGCCCGATAGAATTACCTCGGTAATGCGTTCAGCACTCTCCGAGGGTCCTCGGCCACGGAAGCAGAAATCATTCCATGGGAAATCAAAGAAGTACTGCCGAAGAGCCTCCCAGTCGGCAGCGCCAAAGTGCCACAAGCGCCGCCGGCTAGGAGGATCGGGTGGCCGTACTGGAGAGATAGGACAGGTGACAGAGATAAGTTTATGGTCGGAGGAGCCCAAAGGAGAGAAAAGATCGACAGTATAAGAAGAAGGGTTAGAAGTTAGAAACAGGTCAAGAATGTTGGGCCGATCTCCGATGCGATCCGGGATACGGGTGGGTTGCTGAACTAACTGCTCTAGGTCATTTAGGATAGAAAAGACGTAGGCTTGTTCACCAGGTGGATCAGTAGTGTGAGAGGAGAGCCATTGGCGGTGGTGAACGTTGAAATCTCCTAAGATGGAGATTTCTGAGAAAGGAGAAATGGATAGAATGTGATCCACTGTAGAGTTTAGATAGTCAAAGAATTTGGGAAAGTTGGTAGAGTTAGGGGAAAGATAGACAGCACAGAAATATTTAGTAAGAGAATGACAGGAAAGTTTGAGCCATAAAGTTGAGATTCAGAGGAGTCAAAATCGGGAACACGAGAGCAAGTGAGTTTGTTGTGCACATATGCACAACATCCGCCTTTGGCTTTGAAACTAGGATAGAGAAAGTAGGAGGATACAGAGAAGGGGCTGCTGGATGTTGCTACAGACACCTGAGTTTCGGTGAGGAAGAGAAGATCAGGTTTGTAGGAGGAGAGATGGTGCTCAACAGAGTGAAAGTTAAAGGAAAATCCACGAATGTTGCAGAAATTAATATAAAGAGTAACAGGCCGAGGTCCAGGTAATGTGTGGGGTCGTCAGGGGATGGTCGGTCGCGTGTGGGGGCATTTATGGTCCCTCCCCCTGGGGACTCCGAGGCTGGGCTAGAATTCATTATTTTTTTTTTTTTTTTTAAATTTTGGTGTAGAGGAATGAAGTGTGGTGTGCATGTTTAGTGTAGTGAAGTGGATAGGAGGAGGAGGTGTTTGTGAGAGCTAGCTGGATTGCTCTCAGTGTAAATGAGGCACAAAGAAGAATACCTTGTTCTATCATTTCCTGAAGTTATGCCCTTTCCTCCTGGGACACCATATATATATATATATACTGTATATGCGTCTGATCTATCAATTAATTATAATTGGGACAGAGCAAATATTTGTCACTATCAATGCTTCCACGACCCAATTTCTCCATTTAACTAACCATTGGACTCTTCCACAAGACTATCAATTATTCTTCAACAATACACAAAACCTTTCATCGTCCCTCAATATTCTTTGGTGTATCTTTTTCATCCAACCTCTCTTGTAAAGATCATATTACCACTCTTGCTAAAATAGCTTCCAAAAGTTTGGGTGTGCTCACCAACTGTCTCCGTGGGTTCTTCACCCCTGCATAGCTTCTTTCTCTATAAAGGGGCACATCACGCCCATGTATCGAGTATTATTTGCATGTGTGGGGAGTTTCCACCCATACCAAACTTTTCGAAAGAGTAGAGTCTAAAGCATTTTGCCTCATCAACTCACTTCCTCTTACTAGTTCCCTACAATCTATTTCTACACGCCACAGTGTTGCATCCCTTTCACTCTTCTATCACTTTTTCAACAATCAGTGTTCTTCAGAGCTCTCTCAGTGCATACCCTCTCCCTTGTGGCGAGTGCGAGGCACCCACCTTTCAACACAGTCCCACTCATTTTCTGTCCTGCTCCCCAACCCAAGAATTGGTAAATATGCTCAGTCTTTCTTCTACACAACTTGTGAACTCTGGAATTCTGTCCCTCAATCAATCTTTCCTTCATCCTATGACTTAAACTGCTTCAAACTTCGTGTGACCAGGCATTATGACCACAACGTCCCTTGAATTTGGCTCCGTCACTCTTTTGACTCTAGGGGAGACACTCGTTACAGGCAACCTGTCTCTTGTCTCCTCCATACACATAGAAAACAAAACTATATATATATATATATATATATATATATATATACGGTATATATATATATATATATATATATATATATATATATATATATACTGTATATATACAGTATATATGTATAAATATATATACTTATATATATTATATAGTATATATACCGGTATATATATATACTGCATATATATATATATATATATATATATATATATATATATATATATATATATATATATATATATATATATATACCGGTATATATATATATATATATATATATATATATATATATATATATATATATATATATATATATATATATATATATATATATATATATATATATATATATATATATATATATATATATATATATATATATATATATATAATATTATATATATGTATATATATATATATATATATATTATATACATATATATATTATATAGTATATATTCAATTTCAGTTTAGCTAACGAAGGGAAGAAAGCTCATCAGGTTACACAGAATTTCATTAGCAGTTTGGGTTCGATGACCAGAATGACATTAACACATTTTCCTGCAGAATTCCAGGATGGGCACTACGAACACAAAACGAAATTTGGTGTTTTTCGTAATTGTCTGGAATGTTGCTATTATAGTACAGCGGGTGTTATGCTAATAATCCCATTCTGTTTGGCTTGATCTGGTAAATAGATAAATACAGTATACAGTATATAGATAGACATAGATACATACATAGCAGGGCATTATATCAGGGTAAATATACAGTATGTATATATATATATATATATATATATATATATATATATATATAATTTCTGCAATGGAGCTTCCTCTTGGGAATCGAAGTCTCACAAGGAAAAGGAGAACCAGCGTAGTAGCGAACATCTTATCTTTATTGGTTACCAAACGTTTCGGAGAAAACAGTCTCCATCTTCAGTGAATCTAAACTAAATGAAAGTTTACATAAGAAATTTCTTATTTCTTATGTAAACTTTCATTTATTTTAGATTCACTGAAGATGGAGACTGTTTTCTCCAAAACGTTTGGTAACCAATAAAGATAAGATGTTCGCTACTATGCTGGTTCTCCTTTTCCTTGTGAGACTTAAATATATATATATATATATATATATATATATATATATATATATATATATATTGTCTTCATATGACAGTGCTGTGACAGGGCTTCATTGTTCTTGCTCCAAGTTGCCTAATGGCGGCACACTGGCGGTGGGTGTCACTCCCTCTGGACCCGGACCTGGTGCCCTGGGCCCAACCTAGACGAAATGGGTGTAATGTTTCCCCGCACTGGCACTTTCCGCCCAATAGTATAGGAGCCCGAACCTAGTGGTAGCGCTCCAGGAGGCTGCCCTGTCATTGGGCGAAAAATACCAGGCCAGTCGTAGTGCCGTGTACGCGCACGGGGTGCGTCCCTGCGGCTGGTTCCGATGGGGCGTACCGAGGCCACTGGATCCTACCCCCTTGTAATCTCTTGGGGGAAGGTGCTGGGATTGGTCCCGGGGTAGGCTGGAGCCGGAGTTCTAGGGGGGGGGGGGTAATGCTCATCTGCCAGCCAACCTACCTAATATAACTAAAACTAAAGAAAAAAACATAAGTCCGATGATCCAAAACCGTGCAGGATAAGGACAAATGCCCTCCACAATCTCAGACTAGCTAGTGTGAATGTTGGTAGTTGGAATCTGCGTGCAAATGAAGTGGCTGAGATGTGTGAGAGGAGGCGAGTGGACGTCTGCTGTGTCCAGGAAACGCTCTGGAAAGGGCTTGGGGTACAGTGGAGTGTCGGAAGAAAGAAAAGATATAGGATCTACTGGATGGGAGTGCAGACTGATAAAGTGAAAGGAGGAGTGGGTGTTCTGGTGGCTGAAGAGCTGACGGAAAATGTGCTTCAGATTACGAGAGTTAGTGAAAGGCTGATTGTTTTGAAGTTGAAAGTTGGTGAAAGAATTCTGAATGTGATATCTGCATATGCCCCACAGGCTGGTCTACAGAAAGAGATAAAAGAGGACTTCTGGAATGATACCGTCAGTGTCATTTCAGGCCTCTCGGAGAATGAAATAACAATCTTGGGGGGGACCTGAATGGGCACGTGGGAGCATCTGCAGATGGATACGAGGGGGTACATGGAGGAAATGGTTACGGAAGGAGGAATCTGGAAGGTGAATATATACTGGAGTCCTGCGTTGCACTCAACATGGTTGTGTGTAACACGAAGTTCAAGAAAAGACACAGCCATCTGATCACATATAACTCTGGGGTCTCCAGTAGCCAGATAGATTACTTCTTGGTTAACAGGAAAGACTGGAAACTGGTTCGGGATGTAAAGGTCATCCCGAGCAAAGAATGTATCCCCCAGCATAAGCTACTTGTGTGTGATATGAGCTTATACAGAGATCCTAAGCGCAAGAAGGTATACATACCCAAGAGGAAAGTGTGGCTGCTGAAGAACAAGGAAGTTAGGGATAGGTTTCATAGTGAATTGGAGGAAATTAATAGAAATAAGGAAGCTAGGCCTAACGATGTAAATAGTCAATGGAACTTTCTTAACCATACCCTTATCACTGCCACTGACAAAGTCTGTGGGAAAACAAAGGGTCACTCCAGGAATAAGACCTCCAGGTGGTGGAACGATGAGGTAGAACATGCTGTGAAAGATAAATGGAAATACTTCAAAGCATGAAAGAAGGGAGGCAGCAAGGAGGAATACCAGGCAGCTAAACGAATTGCCAAAAGAGTTATTTACAATGCTAATATGGCATTAAGGACCTGGTCCTCGAACAAGTCTGTAACACTGACTGTGGTAAACTATCAATGGAAGTTAAATATTACTAAGCTATAAAGAATCAAATCAAATCAATCTAAATTAAAACTACTCCATATCTAAATTGAATTCAATCTGAAACAAGCTAATTTATATCCAAAGGTCTCACATAATAAATGTATATATAGGTTAAGGTTATAAGCCAGGAATTAAGCCAGGAATTAACTCACCAATAGTTCCACGTGGCAATGAGGTGAGGGAGAACGTTTTACCCAATATGGTGGACAAAGGGGAAACAAGACTTCGGCCCAGAGGCTCGAGTCAAGTGAAAGAAAAATAAATGATTATATGGGAATGGACATGAATACTATGCTTATCTGTCAATCAGTCATGGCGTCGATGAGAGCGTCGTGATGGTGTAGCTGTATGTATTGCTGTCAGTGTATTGTGAATAGAGGCACAATAGCACGATCAACTGAAGGCGGAAATTAGATGTTAACTGGTTGGTGTTCGTGGAGGCTCTGAGCTGTCTTCCTCAGAGGCATAGCTTGCTGTCTTGGCAAACGCCAGGAGCCTAAATTATCGTACCGCATCTAGGTTGCTCTATACGATAAATTATATTAATATATACGATAAATTCATATATACAACATAAGACCATGTCAATATTGCTTAATTAATAGCATATTAGGCCTTTACAATCTTAACTTACTTACAATCATATAATATACGATCTACTCGTCCTACGCCGTGCAGTGGGAACGACCGTGACGTCACAGAGACATACGGGATCACAAAAGAGTCATAGCCTATCGTATTTATACGATACTGACAATCCCAATGGGATCGTCAACCTAGCTAGGCGAGTTAAAAATGACAATAGGGATATTATAGGTGAACAGTGTGTTAGAAACGATAATGGGAAGATTGTGTATGCAGAAAATGAAATCAGAGAAGCATGGAAGGCACACTATGAACGATTGATAAATGTAGAGTTTGAATGGGATAAGGAACAGCTTAGTATCGAGAAACCAATATCTGGACCCCCTCCTTTGATAGTACCAGCTGTAGTGAGCGACGCAATCAATAACATGAAGGACGGTAAAGCTCCAGGGTGCTCTGACATTGTCGCTGATATAATAAAAGCCTCAGGGGAGACTGGTGTCAACTTAGTCACTGAGTTGATAAACACCATTATTAAAGATGAGAAAATCACAGAGGATTGGCTCAAAAGTGTAATAGTAAATATATACAAAGGAAAAGGGGATGTGCTAGATAGAGGAAATTATAGGGACCTGAAAATGCTTGACCAAATCATGAAGGTCTGTGAGAGAGTCTTTTAGGGTTTGATCAGGCAAAGCATCTCCATTGATGATATGCAGTTTGGTTTTATGCCAGGACAAGGTACAACCGATGCTATCTTCATAGTCAGGCAGATACAGGAAAGATACTTACTAAATGGCAGGGTCTTTGCTTTGTGTATGTAGATCTGGAGAAGGCCTTTGACAGGGTACCTAGCGATGTTGTGCAGTGGGCTATGAGGGAACTTGGTGTGGAAGAGTGGCTGGTGCGTGTGATAATGAAGATGTATGAGGATTCGCGAAATGCGGTGAGGGTGAAAGGTGTACTGAGTGATGAGTTCGCAGTCCGTGTTGGAGTCCATCAGGGTTCAAGTGTTAAGCCTCCTCCTCTTTATTATGGTCCTGGAGGCACTGTCTAGAGTTTTTAGAGGCGGACTCCCGTTGGAGCTGTTTTATGCAGACGATTTAGTCCTAATAGCTAACAGTAAGCAAGATGCTGAGGCCAAATTCAGAGAATGGAGAGAGGGCATGGCGAGCAAGGGTTTGAGAGTCAATTTTTACAAAACCAAGGTTATGCATTGTAGATTGAGGCGAGGCAATGTGGAAAAGTGCGGTGCATACCCATGTGCAGTGTGTGGAAACGGTGTGGGTGTTAACGCGATTCAATGTAGCATCTGTCGACGCTGGGTGCACCATGGAAGTAAGCGCTGTAGTAGAATAGAGGGACCCCTGCCGAAGGATAAGTCAGAAATAGAGAAATTTGAGTGCGTAGTGTGCAAAGGCGAGCTTGTGTTAAGTGATGATCCTGTGGCTGTGAATTTTGGAAATGAGTCATTGGAGCTGGTGAACAAGTTTTGTTACCTAGGAGATACGATCTCTGCCGGTGGTGGGGCAGAGGCTGCCACTGTCGCTAGAATTAGATGTAGCTGGGGGAAGTTCAGAGAACTGCTGCCAATCCTGACCATTAAAAGAATGCCTCTCCCCTTGAAGGGAAAGGTGTATGTCTCATGTGTTAGAAGTGCAATGACGTATGCCTCAGAAACATGGCCCGTTAAAGTAGAGGATGTCAACAGAATGGAACGTAATGAGATGAGAATGGTGAGATGGCTGTGTGGGGCCAGGTTACAGGATAGAATAACAAATGTTGAGCTGAGGAGGCGTTTAGGTATAAAGAGTATTAGCGAGGTGATGCGTACAAGTAGACTGGGATGGTATGGACATGTGGAGAGAATGGATGAACAAAATTGGGTGAAAAAATGCAGGTCTCTGATTGTGGAGGGAGCTGCACCAAGGGATGGACCGAGGAAAACCTGGGATCGGACTATACGAGCCGATCTTAAATCCAAAAACTTGACAAGTGAAGCAGCCTTTAACAGGGTTGCCTGGAACGCCGCCATTAGGACAAGAGACTGAAACTGCACGTATGTGTGGAGCACTCAGTCTTAAAATTGTATGTATTTTTACGACTGAGGTTTAAATATATCAGGGCTCTTATTCATTGGACTAGTAATGGCATAAATGCTACAACGGAAAGCGCTAGATCCAACCTCTGATGTATATTCCCAGTGAACAAAGAACACAAATACTCTCCAGAGTTCTATATGCAATAATAGGTTATCAAACTCTCAATAAATGTGCGTCTACTCTAGGCTTAATGTTATGTGAAAACAACCTATTACTACCTATAACCGAAGGTGCTTGGTTATGGTATGCAAAGTAAGGTGGTAAGAGAAGTTACAGCTTACGTTACTTTAATCAATAAATGTCAGGCACTCCTGCATGTAAGAAAGTGCACTAAAGTCCTTCAACACCAACAAGGAATCTTCTTTAAATGTTAGATGCTATCAAGATGCTCGAATCGGAAATGGAACCCAAAAAAGGCCGGCAGCGGAACAATGCTCGTGCAGGCTATGCACACAAAAAGGCAGGACATATAATGCAGTCGGAGCCAAGAATATCCTAAACGCTACAACAATAATAATAATCGCCACGACAATGCAGTATTCCTATCAACAAAAAGAGCCTAAGTCGTTTGTGTCTCAATACATCAAACTAGGCTGCAAAATGCTTGTGTAATCATAAACGGGTATGCATAATAAGAGTAATTGGTTTAATATACTTAATGTCTACTATGACTGATAAAGTCTAGCTAGAGTCAATGATACGAGATACTGGTGCGCATGGCATGCCGCATAGCCTAGTGCAAATCTCAAGTCTGTGCGTCAAATATTACGTTATAGGGAAGGGTAGCTCTCTTGAGAAACCTTAATACCGAAGTATTAAGTGTTCTCCTGGCGTACCTCAAAGATAAACAACCGAGCCTAGAACAGTGCAGAATGGTATAGGCAAAAAGCCCTCATTCGTGCATGCTCTACTCTCAATGGCACACAGACTAGAATTTACCCAATCAACTCCAGTTCTCAGGTATGTTGTGCAGCTTTTAACTAAAGCCAGCACCCATCGGAAACAATACCTTATAGTATCAGACTCCTAGTCTAGCAGAACACTAATAATTATAGGAAGCGGTACTGAACAATATGAATGCCAACCAATGCTTCGTGATCAACTTATCTTAACAACTAACATACATGGGTTATATCAGACCTTAATGCACAATACAACTGGCCAGCATCAAGCTGATTTTGCAGAGTTAACCAGAGGGGGTATAATATTAATAAAAGGTGGTGAAAGATATGGAAAATGAGAGAGATAGGCAGAGGAAAAGGTTCTCAGTTGCAGAGAGGAGGACAGGTATCAAAGGGATAAGAGGGATGCGTTCTAGAAACCAGATCTGAGGGAGAGCTGTATATATACTAGCACTAGTTCGAACCGCGTAGGAAAAGCGGTAACAAGTCCTCTAGCCAATGCTATAAAGAAGCTAGCCAAACATGACGTCACCAAGCAAGGTAAAAAACTCCTTCAACGAATCCCCACGAGGCCAGCCAGCTATGACGTCATCGAATATAGCAAAACACTGCGCGCCTCCCCACACTCTGTTCTACTCTCTCTCTCTCTCTCTCTCTCTCAAATCCTATCATTACTACTTAATGATAAAACATATACTTTGCAATTAAATATATAAAGCCTTGACATGGGTGAAAACAAAGAGCCTTTCTGGACTGCCCATGACACGAGCTTTCATATGAAATAAAGCACACAACAATACATCAACTGTAGCCACATCCACTGCCCTGGCGATCCTAGCGAGTCACTGTAGGACAAGCCATGCGGTTCTAACGGAGTGGTTAACGTCACACCCCCCCCAAGATTTTTCTCAGAGGCCCATGGCTCACAAAAATCTGATTGTTAGAACCCATGCTATATCTCTACTTATCCACTATAGGGGCAAGACTAGTTTTTTCTTCTATACCAAACGCTCAACTCCTGCTTTACGACCCAATACGCTGGGCTACAACAGCGAGCCAACAAGCACCAAGCGCAAAATACTATTCAAACTAAAGCAGGAGGCTACCCGTGTGTCAATCTACCCAGGATCATCTACCCTCGAAAGACAATCTGCAATCACGTTGTCACAACCGGCAATATGGCGTATGTCCAGGTTATATTCCTGTAATATTAGCGACCACCTGGTCAGCCTTATATTCCGATTGTGAAACTGGTTCAAAAACTTGAGAGGGTGATGAGCTGTGTAAATTACAACAACTGGAACATAGGCTGGAACATAGACCTCGAAATGCCTCAGTGCAAGTACAATTGCCAGCAGCTCTTTCTCGACAACAGAGTAGTTCTTTTGGGCTGAATTGAACTTCTTCGAGTAGAAACTAACAGGATGTTCCAGCCCATCATCGTCCTTTTGCATATGGACGGCACCAGCCCCCACACCACTAGCATCCGTTGCTAGTTGGAAAGGTAGGCTAAAGTCAGGGGCCCTGAGGATCGGGTGAGTGCACAACAGGTGTGCGATGCGCTGAGCTTCGGAGACCGGAAGATTTACGTTTGATAGATTTTTCTTTTCCCATGGTATACACAAAATGATGGGGAAATATTGTAATATGTTTTTAATTGATATTTGTGTCGTTTTTGCTGATTATGAGTTGGTGGAAAACAAATTCTTTAATTCCATCATATCGGAAATGATTCACAGATTATATAGAGACCAAATAACATACACTTTTAAGTGTGTTCAATAGTTTGCATTATCAATAGGGTGTAGCACAAGGCTTATCAACATCATCACAGTAGGGGTCGGGGTTGAGGCCGGGACGGGGAGGGGAGGGGAGGGAGTAGGCCTACAGCGGCGGGGATATATTTTTTGTTTTTGTTTTTTTGTGTTTTGTTTTTTCATGTGAAATTTATCATATTAATGACAAATACCACCCTTATTATGTTTCCAGGGACAGTACAGCACATAGTAATTAATATTAACACAATAATTAAAAGGCACAGGCTTCAATTCATCCATATAATGCTGGTTCGCTATCGCTCGCCAGGAAGAAATCGACATCTGGATGGGGATAAATGTCTTAAAACAGTTGGCTGAATGGGGCCGAACGGATACAAGGCAAAGAGAGAGGGAGAGAAATAGAAAAAAAAAAACGAGGAGAGAGGGAGAGAAAGAGAAAACAAAAAACAGCGAGGTGGGCTCAATGTTTGCGTTATGGCTTAAAAATTGAGCCCACCTCCCCTTTTTTTGTTTTTTCTTTCTCTCCCTCTCTCCTCGTGTTTTGTTTGTTTTCTATTTCTCTCCCTCTCTCTTTGCCTTGTATCCGTTCGGCCCCGTTCAGCCTACTGTTTTAAGACATTTACCCCCATCCAGGTTTCCATATTTTCATGGTGAGCGGTAGCGAGCCAACATATATATATTTTTGTTTTGAGAGCAAGCTAAATTTGTACATTTTTCGAAAGAAAAATTTCTCCGGCGAAGCCGGATTTCTCTATATAATACGCTATCGCTTGCCAGGAACATATCGATACTTGGATGGGGATAAACGTCTTAAAACAGTTGGCTGAATGGGGCTGAATGGATACAAACCAGAGAAAGAGAGAAAAGGAGAGAAAGAGACAAAAAACAGGTGAACCCCCCACGAAAGGTGCATAGAAAAAAGGGTTGACAGGTTCACTATAGGCCTAATCATTTTTTTTTACCCACCTCGCCGAAGGTGCTCTTTGGCCTCGGCAGGTGTGTCTTGAGCATTCCGCGACGTCGCAAGGCCCTTCGCATGCCTTGTGCGGAGCATGCCACTGGCGGGTATACTTTCGGCGAGTATTCGTGCGCACGTCGACGACTAATCGACGAGGAAATCGCCGATGATCGTCGATGTTCTCGGAACATCCGAGAGCATTGGCGATCCGTCGTGCGACGTTTTGGAAAATTTCAACAATTGTTTTCGTGCGACAAACTCCGCGGTGTCTCGCCGATGTCGCAGATGATCGCAGAAACTCTCGCAGATCCCTCAGCGATGCTCGACGATGCTTGCGAGGGTAACCAATCCTCGTGAGTCCTCGTCCAAAATTTTGAACTGTCCGAACATTTGCGACGACCCGCGAGGGCCCTTGAGAGGCCTTGAGAGTCAAATTATTTTTCATGAGAGGTGTTGAGACATGTCACGAATGTGCCAATTTATTGGTGTCGGCGACGAAAATCGTGATGACTTGTCTCACCAGTGGGAAAGGGGCATAAGTGAGAGTGTCAGGGCATCATAACGAGAAGTCAAGTGTCGTGGAGGGAGGGAGAGAGAAAGAGAGAGAGGAAGGTGGACCGTCTGTAGGGAATCTGACATCAACTTTTTTACAGTAACGGGAGCAGCCACGTGGGATGCCTTCAGGTCAGGTGAAGGTATTGAGGGATAAGCCTTTACAACAGCACCTCGTATAGCTACTTTCTACTTTTAATAGTTTTCTGAAGAGTTTTTCTTGTGTCTTGTACGCTCTTAACCCTTGCAAGATGTGATGAGGCATTTCTTTTCTATATCTGGCTATTATTAGAACAATTGTATTCATATTTAGGGGGGTATTTGTAAGTCAGTGA
The DNA here is from genome assembly GCA_032716605.1 of Paralithodes platypus. Lineage (NCBI taxonomy): Eukaryota > Metazoa > Arthropoda > Malacostraca > Decapoda > Lithodidae > Paralithodes > Paralithodes platypus. Next base: position 11,454,847 of record CM064531.1, read on the forward strand.
ATTCTTGATTTTTCGAGTTATTGAGATAGTCTTTACCCTTTTTAATTCCCACAGATCCTTCCTAAGCTGTATAAAATCGTCTAATGATAGCCAGAATAAACTGCCAAATTGCGTCATAATATAGGTTTGATTCCCGAAGGGAAGTAGAGAAAACCTAATATTTAGTAGGGGCCCCGGAATCATTGACGATGTTGCCTATTAGTACAATAGTCTCCATTCAACACCCACGTCAGTCGTTTGAATCAACCGCCGCGGGGCGGGTGCCCAACCCCGAAAGGAGTTGAAATAGGGGAGCTATCCCCCCGCCAAAGGCGGCTTTCTAGGGCCTTTCCTAGCTGATGCTGAGAGGATTGGGTTCTAGTCATGTGGTGATGGGCTGGTCTATCCGAGTGAGAACTGAGCGATCTCTGCCATACCCATAGCTTACTCTGACTGTTCCTTTTACTTATATATCTTCTAGATCTCAAGTGGCGGCGTCTTTTCCGTGGATTGACCTCCCTACTGCCAACCTAGAAGTTGGCAGATTGGGAGCCAAAGCGTCACATTTTTCCCTTACCCCTCAACTTTCTCTTCATAATTGCTGAGGGGCACAGGGCCTTGGGTGGGGCTTTGGTTTCCCGGGCATTTCCGCACCCTCCTCAGCTCCCTGCCTTGGAGTGGCTTCGGTCACCCGGGCTTTGTTAGTGGTAAGCAGGGAGGATTTTGTGGGGGCGCTCGTTTATGGCCTTGGCCTTGCTCGAGACCTTGGGGCTGTTCGGCCAGACAGCCTGGGGAACAACAACAACAACCGCCGCGGGGAAGAACAAGAGTCATCTTCATAAGTGCAACGCTACTTCTCTTATGGAATCGTCATATATCGGGTACCCACTACGAAAAAACTTTTGTAAAAAAATAAGATAATAAAAAAGGAAAAAATTAATCCTTTAACACTGTTATTCACAAGCTTCCCACATTCTGTGGATTTTCTTGCGGTGTGGCTTCTTACCGCCTCTCACCAAGCGCAACAATTCGTCCTTCAATGATATATCAAGATAAAAACCCTCAAAATATCAGCGAATGGGAAGGGGATGGCTGGGAGGGCCTTCATCGTCAATGATTCCGGGGCCCCTACTAAATATTAGGTTTTCTCTACTTCCCTTTGGGAATCAAACCTATAATTTAATAGTGGCCCCTTCATCATTGACGATCTTGCCTTAATTCCAAGACTGGAGGGGGACATTCGCAATATCGTATCCTCAATAACCGTAGGGTTAAGTCAAGAATCCTTATAACAGGAAAAGATATTTTATTGTTTTTGTGCATATAAAATATAAAATATAAAATATGAATGAGTGTGAGCAGTGCGTTGATTCAAAGAAGCCTGCTCCAACAACAGAGTCCTCTTACATGAGGTGTTTGTTGTAATATGTGACTCTCAAATGCAAAAACCACTCATCACCTTGACCCGGAACCTGGGCTGATCTCAGCCTGTTCCTTTGGTCCATGTATTGAGTCACTTCGACCAATACCAACCTTTCTTAATCTAGTACCAACTAGCATGGAACCTTTATTGAGTCACTTCGACCAATACCAATCCTTCTCAGTCTAGTGCAAACTAGCATGGAAACCTGAAATTTACATATACGATTAATAGTAGTGTAAACAATAATTTATTATTTATAAAAATACATGAGCTTTAAATAAGCTTTCAAAAACATATAATGATTAAATCAGTTTTTTAATAACTAAACAAGTTTTTCCCCGAGCTTCTTAGCTCGTACACATATATTTGAGGTTGGCCCGGCGAAAGCAATGCCTAGCTTGCCCTGCATTAACTTGTAATCCTGCGGAAGGGGGTTCTTCTCATGTACTGGGATCCACATATCCCCCCCCCCCCCTCTTAAGCCCCAAATGGGCGTACACATCACAGTACTAATGACTAACGTCTGGAAAACAAGTAAAACAAAAAAAGAGAGAGTGTGCCCTCATGCAGATCTCAAGAAAAAGGTTGGGCATTAAATGAAAAACCGAATTGCTAAGGGAGATAAGACATGCAAATAAATTCTGCAGAGAGGGCACCTTCGGTGACAATTACCGACTCAAGGCCAACTTTATGTAGAGTAAGGACAATGTATGTTCCTAGAGTAATCTCCTAGAGCCAGAGAATCAGCTGGTTATATCAGTTTGTCCGCCGGGGGAGGGGGGGGGATACCATAGAGTGTTTCTAGTTGAAGAGGATCACGCAAGACCCTTGCCACCACTCAGCCGGTAGCCCTGATTGGCCTTGACCATGGCCCCCAAAGTCCCAACCCCGTCATCCAAACGGGAACAAGTAAAAGCATCCTGAACTCATACAACTAAAATAAACAGTTCATCATCACGTCGAGGTCAGAGATAGCTCAGGGTCAGCGAGGCTGGCCAAAACATTAAGGATTGAATGGCCTCCAGTGTAAGCCGGCGGGAAACCGAAGTACCCAAAACTGAACTGAAGGGGATTCCGGTTCCCCCTTGTTATTGATTTTGTCGTGACTACAGCAAAAGGTGAGAGCTGACACGTTCAGAAGGCTGTTGGCGAGACTGACAGAAGAGCAGAGAGAGTTGTCTAGCGCTCAAGGCCTGCTATTAGCGCTAACTTGTCTGGAGTCCATACCAAATGTATGAGACTGAGTGGCTGAAGGCTTTAGCTTCTGTCAGATTAATATAAGCCGCCATGCCCCACTTGCACAAGGAGAACGTGGCAGTAATTTTGTAATAATTTGAAAGAAAAATAGGGGGGAAAGAGAGTGTCCATTAAGGTTTTAACCTATCACTCGAGGACCAAAAAGGGTGGAGGAGTCTATTACATTAAGAACAAGGGGGGAGAAGTAGAATATAACTGATCCGGGCACAAGTGACTGTTATTAGAGCATGGACCTGCTGCTGAGCTGTCCCTGACTTCGGGAATCCTTCCGTTACTTAGGCACAACTCGATTGAGCATATGGAGAGAGGAAAAAATCCCTTGTAATACTATGTTGATGGGAAGTTACCCGCCGGGACGAATAGTCACCTTTGACGGCGGGACTACACCCGAAAAAAAAAACAGCCGGCATAGCTTGCTGAGAGCTTCATCTGCCTAAAAAAAAAAAAACATTTGAACTAGCGAGAACCAATACTTGTTCGTATTCTGCCACACGTAACGCACAATAGGGACACTTGGGGAACCGACAAGTGTGACTGCAGGAGAAAAATAACTCTAGTTGCATTCCTGACAAACTAGAGCACACAGACTCGCTGACTAGTAATGTATCATCCTGAAGATACCAGGGTATCCGCCTGCCGACGGACGGTTGTATCTGGCCATAACTTTTTTACAGAGTCAATGTTATCCCCTTTCTGTCGCGTGTCCGTCGCTGGGTTAGCGCCGTTCGCATACCGTCCCTGGACTGGCGATCATGTGCCTCCCCTATTTTGTTGTAACCCGTCCCTTATGCAGAGGGTTGTATCATTCTATACGCAACGCCCGGGGAGGCAGAGCTGCATGACTCCCTGTCCGGCGTGCGTTGGCGTGTACCGGCGCAGTCCGGTTGTGCAGAAGACTTTATAAGGTGGTGCAGCCAATCCTTGGGAACAAACACCCAGTCCAACCTCGGAACCCTATTGCACAAGCACTGCTGAGGGAGAGAGGAGGACGGAGGGAGGCGGAAAAAACTGCTATTACCAGTCCTGAAAGCAATTTAAATTTACCAGTAGGTGGAGCGTTGAATAACCGTCCGCCGGCAGCTGCACCAGTTGGGGAAACCTATTGGGGGGTATCTACATTAGATTTAAATATCACCTTCACATCTCTCTCTGTCTGGTCATCAAAGAGCTTTGCGGTCAAGACCGGAGAGAACAAAATTCTATAATAAGCATTCTTAGGTAAACCCTGAGCCATACCGAGTCTGAGGAGCTGTCGTGATCTGACTGCCTCAAATAAGGCTGCTCAGATTTCTGTGATAGTCCGAGCCGGGGAAGGGAGGAGATACTGTTGAAAGGCTTTGACTAATTCCTCCTTCTGCCGTGGGGGGTCCGGCATGGGTTAAGCAATAGCCAGGGCATAGTTAACAGGAAGCTAATAAACTTCCTATGGGCATTATCTCTTACCAGAAATTCCTGTTGGAGTTCAATAGGTTCTGGAGCAATGAAGGGCAAAGGAAAATCGCCTGCTGTTAATTGAGGGGCTATGATAAAATAAAAAAATGGGTAGCGGGACCCCACCCGGTTGTTGTGTCAGCCAGTCAAACTCGGTAATGGGGGGAGGTGGAACTGGGGACAAAGGGTTAGATGTAATATCTATCGCAAATTGCTGAAGTTCCTGATCCCACGTTACCCATGGTCCATCGCCCACCTCACCCAGATTTAACTCTCTCTGGTCATGATGGGGACCACATCTGTGAAACTTGCGAGAAGGCTCTCTCCACTTATACAGAGAATGACATCCATTAATGCCACCGCGTTCATGACAATCAGGGCAAAAAGGAGTGTCTTGGTAAGGAGGGTCCTGGACCGGGGAATCCGCCGGAAGAGGAGTCAGTAGGCCTGGATTATATACAAAATGCCGATAATTAGCAGGATCAGGCCTAGCGTAGATAGGGACCTGTAACACTTTACCCTGAGCATCCTTAGCTCTAAATACCTGTCTTCGGTTAACTTCTATTGCCAATTCCCTCGGCACTGGAACCTCTCCTTGTGTCGATCTATGCCCTTCCCCGTGTGTCACAGCTGTAACCGGAAGCCAGAGCCTTCCCGGTGCTTTAGGGACTTGGGATTGTGTAAGTAAATGCGGCAAAACTGGGGGGGCAGAAGAGTGAGAAGGTTGGGGGACAAAAAGGATCCGGCGGACTACTGGGCCTTTGGGTCCTAGCCAAAGAGGGAGACATATATGGTTGAGTATCATCTGAACCGACAGAACTATCCTGTCGTAGACTTTCAGTCCGAGAAACTAAACTAGTGTCCATCCTAGTCAAGGGGGATCTATTGGAGGTAGAGGCAAGTGACAATTCATCCGCCGGCAATCCCTGAGTGGGTCGACCGGCGGAAGGGGGAGTTACGTTAGAGGTCAGGGAAACATCTGTGAACTCTGGGTTCATTAACACTGGGATTTGAGTCGGGGCCATAGGGCGGACTATTTGTTCCGGCAACGAACCTGGGGTAACACCTAAGGCCTGAGGCCAAATCTCCTTTACCGTAGGCAGGGGAATAACTGGGATAACCGGCGTAGGGCACGTAGTCAACGGGCGGATAATTATACGTTCCGTCTCTGTCCCGGCGGAGGAGGCCGACTGATGGGGAACTCCTATATTGACATGAGGAGGGTGAGGCATAGATAAACTGTGAGGTGGTTCCAGTGCCTGATTGGGGGTTTGACCGCGTTTTATAGCACACTGACGGGATCACCTTCTGTAACAAGTCATTTAGTTGCTCAGTCATAAAACCAGGGGGTTTAGAATGTGTTGGGGGCCTAACTTGTTGGTCTAAATGTACAAGAGTAGCTGTGTGTGTACTAGGACTGGGATCTAGTGTCTAACTGCTACTAGCTGTGGATGGTTGGCTCGAACTAATGGCCGTTGGCTCCTGGTCACTCGGCGGCGGAGGTTGAGATTGTATGTCAATGGGGGCGGAAACTAATCCTAGCAGGCCCCTAGATGGTGAAAGGGCTGCCGCGTGAGACCTAAAGGTCGTAACCGCGTTTTGTTTTTTGTTTTTTTTCTATGTGATTGAGGGAGGCAAAAGGCATAACTGCCTATAGCGAGTGCCTCCCCCATAGTTGAAAGAGTGACAGGGTCAAAATCAAGGGACGTTCGAGCCAAAATGCCTGGACACACGTAGTTTGAAGCAATTTAAGTCATAGGAAGAGGGAAAGACTGATTCTGGAAGAGAGTTCCAGAGCTCAGCTGTTGAGTAGAAGACAGTTTGAGAGTAACGTTTCACTCTTGGGTTGGAGAGTTGCAAAGAGTAGGGGTGGGATTGAGTTGCAAGACGGGTACCACGTGCCCTACGTAAAGGAGGTGGTATGCACTGGGATAGCTCTGAGGAACACTGATTATTATAGTAGCGATAGAATAGCGAGAGAGATGAAACATTGCGGCGGAGAGAGAGAGATTGCAGAGAGTTGGTGAGTGGACGGGAGTTAATGATACGAAAGGCCTTCCTTTCAACTTTATCTAGGAGAGCGGTGTGAGAGGAACCTCCCCACACATGTGAACAATACTCAATACAAGGGCGCACTATGCCCCTGTACAGAGCAAGAAGCTGTGCAGGGGAAAAGAACCCTCTAAGGCGGTTGAGCACACCCAGCTTCTGGGAGGCTGCCTTAGCAAGACTGGTAATATGGTCCTTCCAAATGAGAGCAGAAGAAAAAGATACCAAGAATATTGAGAGAAGATGAAGGGTTGATTTTTGTATTGTTGAAGAATAAGGGATAGTCCGCTGGGAGATCCTGACGGGTAGATAGATGGAGAAATTGGGTTTTGGAAGCATTAAAGTTAACAAGGTTTTCTCTGCCCCAATTGGAAATAGTATTTAGATCAGAATTTAAGAGTTCTATGGCTTCATTACGTTTGTCGTTGAGGGATTGCTGGCTGGGGCGTTCTGAAAAACTAATGGAGTAGTGTAAGGTTGAGTCGTCTGCGTATGAATGGATGGGAATTAAGGTACAGTTAAGGAGATCATTTATAAAAATTAGAAAGAGAATAGGAGATAGGACAGAGCCCTGAGGAACACCGGAGTTTATAGGGTGAGGAAGTGAACAATGGCCGTCCACAACCGCGGCTATGGAACGGCCGAAAAGGAAATTAGAGACAAAGGCCCAGATGGAGGGATAGAAACCGAAGGAGGGTAGTTTAGAAATTAAAGATTTATGCCAGACTCTATCGAAGGCTTTCGATATGTCTAGTGAAATAGAAAAAGTCTCACCGAAGTCCCGAAAGGAGGATGACCAAGAGTTAGTAAGATATGAAAGAAGATCACCAGTAGAGTGACCCTTAAGGAAGCCATACTGGCGATCTGAGAGCAGATTATGAGAAGAGAAATGCTTAAGAAATTTGGAAGCAAGAATAGTTTCAAAAACTTTAGGAAGACAAGAGATGAGAGCAATTGGACGATAGTTGGAGGGTTGAGAGTGGTCACCCTTGTTTGGGACAGGTTGAATGTGAGCAAACTTCCAGCATGAAGGGAAGACGTTAGAGGATAGACAGAGACGAAAGAGTTTGCCTAGGCAGGGAGTCAGCACGGAAGCACAGTTTTTGAGAACAACAGGAGGAACACCGTCCGGACCGTATGCCTTATTAGTGTTAAGCCCAGAGAGTACATCTTTACATCTTTAGAAGTGATTAGGATATTAGGCATAAGTAAGAGAGAGGAGGGCGGAGAGGGAGGAATAGCACCGGAATCATCCAAGGTGGAGTTTCTAGCAAAAGTTTGAGCGAAGAGTTTAGCTTTGTCAGAGGAAGAAGTGATGGTTGTGCCATCAGGGTGGGAAAGGGGAGGGAAAGACGAGGAAGAGAAATTGTTGGAAAGGTTTTTGGCTAGATGCCAGAAAGCTTGTAAAGTCTGATGTAAAGGAACCAGCAGACTGAGTAGGAGTATGAGTCTTACCATCCGGCGGAGTGTGTCTGTTAGTTAACACTAGTTTGGAACCCTGAAGTCTAACTTGTACAGTTTTCCTAATTCTAGTGGCAGCTTGGGGGTGGCCGGCGTCCGTCCCGAGGAGGCCGGGGAAAACCCCCGGCGTCCCCGAGGCGGGCGCCGGAAACACCGGCCGCGTCACCGTAAGATCTACTCTTGGAGAAGCAGGAGTCTCTCTAGTTAGCAGAACACGCCGTGGTGGGCTAGAGAGTTTGCGGATTTTATCCGGCAGAAACTCTGTGCTGTCCATTCGCCGTAGGCGGCCCGCCGGTGGATCCGGGTGGACAGGTCCAGGACATTCCAGTGACATTAAGCGGCTCTTCTTGGATTGGGGAGAGGAGCTCTGTGCTGATGTCAAGAAGGAAGTAGGAGACACCAGGGTCAACAAAGGTATTGGGGGGTTTTGTGACTGGGGAGCTATGTGTTCATCAAATGAATATAACTTGACCACCCTTAACAACTCCGGATTATCACATAAGAGTTCTATGTAAGCTACTTGAGAAGCATATGACGTAAACTTGGTTTTAATGTCAATGAGAGTGAGTAAACAAGACGTATCTTGGCCAGCGAGCCATTCCTCGAAAGGGCCTGAACAGACTGGACATGTGCGAGATGTCCACATGAAAGAGGCTCTGTCTAAGCATTGAACACACCTGATACACAGTCTATGTGCTGGTACCGTTATAAGAAGGCATGTAGGGGTTGAGCAGATTGTGAACAAGGGCATGATTCAAGAGACTCCCCTCCCCGGCGGGAACGTCGCAGTGGCAGGAGGTCCTAGGGGTTTGCCTGGAAAGAAAAAAAATCCAGGAATCAGTGCTCATAAGGATATACAGAGAGAGCCTCACACATCCTATACTCCTGGTGCAGGAAGAATAGTAGGCCACAGCCTCTCCCTTCTTCCTACCCCTAAGAGGTTGTGAACCGCCTCCTCTCATGCCCCTTGCCAACATGAGAAAAGGTTTTCACTGCGGAGGGCGAACTTTATGACATGGGTCATAAGACAGTAAGCCAACTTGGGGCGGCTAACTCTGTGCTATAACAAACACACAAGGAGCCGCCGGGACGTTTACACACTGGGCCGCCGGCAAGGCGGGGTAAACGACATAATGTCAGAGCGCTAGCTTATGACTGAAGTCATAGGTGCAGTAGGCCCCCTGGCGGCGGGTATCGGCGTGCTATACAAAACTATCGCCACTCGCCGTCAGGCCGTTTAAACACTAAGCCGCTGGGAAAGACGGAGTAAACTTCAGAGGGGCTCTTCAGCACACCACAAACATGTGTTACACGGAAAAAACATATCGGATTCTGCCGGACCTGCGAGGTTCCTGGAATGAGGAGGTAGAGGCCCCCCCCCGACCAACCAACGCCAAGGGAGAAAGAGAAACCCAGCAACACGCCGGCACGGCGGACCGAACCAAAGGCTGCAGAACAGAGGCCGGCGGGACGAAAGAAGGGGGGACGCTCGGTGAAAAGCACAACAACGAGAGAACCCGCCCCAACTCAAGCACTCCCAAGCGTAGGACGTCTCCCAGGACTCCCGGAAAGTGGCACACTAATCAACAGGGGGACCCAAGAAACACAAGGGACATAAATAAATCACAACAAGAGCAAAATATAAGTACCCCCCACAACTAGATAACCTACAGGCTTAACCAAGAAAAAAGTGACAGACAACATGTATGAAACATGAGAAAGGAGCCAAAAATGGCGAAGAGATCGCCCCCAAAGGGGGCCTCTCAGCAGGCTCGGACGCCAGAAGATCCCACAGCCACGTGTGACAATCTAAACCTGGCACGTCTGAAAAACAAAGACAGGGTCCCATGACCCAAAGCTGAACTAAAGAACAGCTTACGAAAGTTTAAAAAGCCTCCTAACTAAGGATAAAGCAAAAACTAAGGTGCATAGCAAAAAGAAACACCACGCGCGTGGTGGCAAAAATTAACACAACGAGTAACTGCCTGAACGTACCCTAATTTTAACACTTCCTGCGGGCCAACAATAACACAACCCGTGCTAAACCCTGCTCACTATCTCCCAGATATATACAAATGAGAAAAGACTCACTAGAGGAGAGCGAACCTCGAATGAAGCCGGAGCGCGGGCCACACGTGTAGACAGTAGGCCCGCGGGGAAGAGAAGGACGAATTGCTGCGCTTGGCGAGAGGCGGTCAGAAGCTACAACGCAAGAAAATCCACCGAATGTGGGAAGCTTGTGAATAACAGTGTTAAAGTATTAATGTTTTCCTTTTTAATTCTCTTATTTTTTACGAAAGTGTTTTCGTAGTGGGTACCCGATCTATGACGATTCCATAAGAGAAGTAGCGTTGCACTTATGAAGATGATTCTTGTTTTTCCCCGCGGCGGTTGATTCAAACGACTGACGTGGGTGTTGAATGGAGACTATTATACTAATAGGCAACATCGTCAATGAAGAAGGGGCCACTATTAAATTCTAGTCTTTACCCTTTTAATTCCCACAGATCCTTCCTAAGCTGTATAACATCATCTAATGATAGCCAGCATTGAGTGTCAGAATGCGTCGTAATCTTCAAAGGTTTAATCATTAATATTGTCAATGGTTAGAGATTATGGTTGTTTACAGCCAAGAGTTACTGGTTGTGTGATTCATGGTCAAGGGAGCCCAGACGGTATTGTGCAGCATAATTTACTGGTTCGGTTCAATGGTTCAATGGTATTAGTTTGTTCTCTAAACCTCTATCAAACTTTATAAAAAAACACCCATTAGACCCTCCTTCGATATAGATTTGTACATTTTTCGGTAGAAAAATGTCCCGGGCAAAGGCCGATTCCTCCTAAAATTACAGGCCCGCTATCACTTGCCAGGAAAAAATCGACACCTAAATGGCATGAAGGGTCCTAATATTGACAAAGAATGGGGTGAAAGGTAATCAAATCCCCAAACTAATGGAACCAACGTCTAAAAAATCTCAAAAACTAGTGGGGCTAAAAATTAGGGAGAAGGGGGTCCAGAAAAACGGTATGTCTCCCCTTAAGGGAATCTTCTCACACCCGATACTATTTTTCACCTAGCACTAACATTGAGTAAGTGGACATTTGGGACGTTCCATCTTGGGAGGTATACTGTTGTAACCTGGTTATCTATGCAATAGCCTCTGTGAACCAGCTGGATAACATTCGCCCCTACCTTTCCTTTTTACCATTATGAGCGCAGGGGAGCGCTCCACCCCTTCGAACAGCCTGCTGCACCAATGTTCAGACCACTACGAAGGGCGGTGCGCTTCTCAGTGCCACTAGCAGAGTGGCGAACCCTACTTAAGGGGTTATCACACTTGGCTATTTGTTCGTGATTTCTGGATCTTCGTTCATAGTTTAGATGACAATACCGTGGATTCCCTATCACACATACACCTAGATAATCCACGAAAATCTAATTATACGTACACTCCTTCATTCTCACTTCGAAATTAATTGGTCTTATTTCGGCCGTTTTAGCTTCCCGTCATGCTATTAATACATTTCAATCCCAATGATAAAGCTGAGCATATTATAAGAAACATTGTAAGTATGACTATATTGCTCTCTCTTGCCTAAAACAAGCTACATAAATCCACGTCTGTCGGTAAAAGTGAAAGTCAGTGGAAGCAGCAGCACGCTCATGATTGGCTATTTTATCAGTACCCTGATCATTTATTTGTTATCTGTATTGTTCCTTATTTATTCATTAAACTATATATTTTTAAGTAGTTTTAACGATTACTAATAAATTACAGTGACATCCAAATCTAAAGAGCTATTAAAAATAACAGGAAACACAATAATAATGTATGTATCATAAAGTTAACACAAGCGAGATAAAGAATTAAACTATTTATTATTAAGTAATTTTAACGATTACTTAATAAATTACAGTGATATCCAAATCTAAAGAGCTATTAAAAATAACAGGAAACACAATAATAATGTATATATCATTAACACAAGCGCGATAAAGAAATTATAAACACAATAAGTAAGCGAGAGAGTAGACTGACTCACGGGGCCCACGCCGCTTAGCCAATCACAGGCTATGATTTACGCATTACACATTTAAAATAGGCAGTGACGGTATTCCTTCCCTTGCTTGTTTATAATTATGTACGATTTTATATGTTCCATGTGATATTTTATAACTTTTAAGGTTCGAATATCACCTATCATAATTCATTAGATATATTAAAACTTATCTAGTTTAACATATATGGAATATATATACATATATATATTACTATATATTTATACATATGAATTGTATTTCCACGACATAGCCTATTAATTCACGCCCGAACATTTCCGTGGATAGACGAAGATCTCCCAACTTGCTTGGGTAGCGTGGATTGTTGGCAAGACCACGGAAAATAGACGAGAAACCACGGAAATCATGGAGACCACGGAAATATTGGCAAGTGTGATAACCCCTTTAGGGGATCTTAGGTAGGTAGATAGGTAGGTAGGCGAGCCCTCGAGCACCCAATTTGCCAAACCAATCCTTGGAGATATGATAGGTGAAACAACAGAACGTCTTGTGAGGCATTATAGGCAAACCGGACTCGGGGTCCTTACTGTAAATACCTAGTGGCAAGCTTCAGGACAGTCACTTTCACAATCTAACATAATGTAACATTGTTCTCTTGATATATATAAACACGTACAGAGTTTTAATAACGCATTCACCTGCAGTGAAAGGCGGTCTGAGTTTTATTGGACACTGAAATTATTATATTTTATTAAAGATCACCGAATCATTTATTTACTTTCAATAAATGTTCGCTATCTCATAATAAAGTAGCATGTCAGCTAATTGTTCAGGTGTTAAATTAGAGGCACAGCACAGTTAATAGTAAAGTTTAAGCGTATCTTATTAAAGAAAATAGTGAGGGGTAAAACAGGTATCCAAAAGGGCGTCTGCGAAAGTGTAAATTGTCTACCGCCTCCCCACAGACACCACTGCAGACGTCGTGTTGCTCTCAGCTCCGTCTTGTCTCTTAATGATGGAACTTCGGGCTGTTTAACCTCGCCTCTTTATATTCCTCCTGATTGGCTAGTCGCCAGGATTTTGACGAGTTTTTTGTGGGATCGTAGTTGAGATGGTAGAGGAGGATTTTTGTTTTTATTTAATTATTAGTACTGCTATATTAATTAGATATTAAGCTCGTGTGCTGTTGCTATGTCTGTCTGTGTGAATGTGTGTGTGTGTGAATGATTGTATGTTGAATTGTAGTGTGTACGTGTGTGTACATTTATATGGTGTTTTTATATTTATATGGTGTTTTGTGAAGTGTGTTTTGAGTTATATTTTGTATGTATGTATGTGAAAATGAATTATATTGTGTGTGTGTTACATTGCATTATTGTGTGGATGTGTGTATGAGTATAATGCATTGTGTTGGGTAAGATACTTGAAAATGTGTATGGTAATGAGTAATGTTGGTGCATATAATTTATATACAAACGTTTATTTTGTATGTTTGTATGTTGGTGTATAAGAAATGAGTAGGGGTATTTACCTACCTTAAAGTGTTTATTTGTTTTCACATATAGTGGTTAATGAGCAACTCCCTCTCCCCCCCCCCCCCCTCCCACATACACACCTCTCTCTCGTGTGTGTGTGTGTGTGTGTGTGTGTGTGTGCAGTGTGAGTGTGGTGGCGTTGGGACGTAAATAACCCAGTGTGGTGTGTGTGTGGGTGGGTGGGTGGGGGTGGGGGTGGGGGGAGGGGTGAAGATGAGGACAATAGACTACATATAACCTAGACTCCAAAGAAGACGCCACAAATCTGTAAATAGTGAGCCGCGCGTTCGAGAGATGGCAGCACGATCGCAAAGGACAATGGGAGGGGAGGGTCCCCACACAGACATTATATTGACTATCCTTGTCCTTGGTCCTCATTAATTCGTAATAATCCCTACCTTGTACTAATAACGCTATTAATAAGCAATTGAACATTATCCAGAGACTCTGCAGACATGACATAGTTAAATAGACATAAGTAGAGGCTACTGTAAAGGTGCCAGTCATCGTGTAATTGTCGTCATTATGAGGAGGTACACAAGCAAAACTCCTCCAACACCCGCCATTGTTGATGTGAGATTCGGGAGTTGCCAACGTCAATGGTGGGACAAAATATCCGTAGATGTCATAAGTATAAATGTCCAGTTTTAGTGCTACTTGACAAATTAACATCTACATAACATGTAACATACTAATATATATTCAAAATGACAATTTAATTCTTGTTGTGTCGCTTGAAGCTTGTATCATATATGAGTAGCCTATGTTTTATAGTGTATATGTATACTTATGTTTTCATCTTGCTTAGATATATATCTAATTTATACTAAATAATTTACAAGTGTTTTTACCAACATTAATTAACTCATAAATACGTTCCCTCTTTAATCTATTGCTCCCTCGTTTTGCGGATATTCCCTTAACTTTGGAAACACTGCAGCAAGCCAGCTGGCAGGCGCGCGCGGCGCACAGACTATCTATATAATAAGGACAAGCCACTGAGGTGCTTTGCTACAGTACAATACAATAGTGCTGCCACCAAATCCCTAGGACGCGCGGCAAACTAACCGTGTGACGTCATATCATGCTTTTGTGTCTAGGTTATAATTTATGTAGTCTATGATGAGGACCAAGAGGGATGGAGTAGGAAGAGATGAAGGGAAGAATGGTGCGAGAGAAGTAGTAAAGGTTCATATTCACATTAAGGGGGTAGTGCTTGCTTTTTGGGGCAATATATTCCATTATTTATTTATTGTTTAGTTTCCTCGCTAGACCTTCATCAAGCTTGCAAAAAAAAAAAAAAAAAAAGACCCCATTTCAAGGTAAATTTGTACTTTTTTCGGTAGATAAATGTCCAGGCCGAAGGCCGATTCCTTTTAAAATTAGAGGCTCGCTTTCGCTCGCCTAGAAAAAATAGACACCTAAAGGTATTCATATTTATACCAAAATGAGGCGAAAGGTCTCAAAATCGCCAAACTAACGGAACGAACGTCTTAAATCCTCAAAACAAATATGGTAAACATGAGAGAGAAGGGGGTACAGAAAAAGTGAGTACTACCCCCTTACACTGCAACACACTGAAGCACTCTGTACCTATCTATTTATCTACATATACTGTATATATTCACATTAATACATTGCAGCACACATATACACACACTGAAGCACTGTGTACCTATCTATTTATCTACATAATATATATTGTATATTCACATTAATACACTGCAGCACACATATACACACACTGAAGCACTCTGTACCTATCTATTTATCAACATATATACTGTATATTCACATTATTACACTGCAGCACACATACGCACACACTGAAGCACTCTATACTAACTATCTATATATGTCATTCTAGATTTCCACACTCTTATTCAACACATTCACACACATATACTTTTTCTTTTTCAACTACCTTGGTTTCATATTTGATACGTACAGCCCCGGCCCCTTATGCTCTTATAGAGGTTCATGTCTCCTGCTTTGAGATGTCTTGTATGATATGTTTCCTTCTACTCCTTCATCTTTTGTATTTAATTATATATTCAGTAACTCGTATCCAGTTTACCTATATTGATTATCCTCAATTTTAGATACATTATCCTCAATGTATATATTAGCTTCTCATACTCGGCTCGCAACCCCTCCAGATATCTCACAAATTCCCTTATATTACCGCCCCCCCCCCCCCCCCTTGTCTTTCCTACACCATCCTCAATTCTATATCTTCCTCTAACATAATTTATCAAAATTATATATATCACCTTGTTTTTCCACATCTATCTCCTTAACATCACCTCCATACTTCTCACAAATTTCCGTATCTAAAGTCGAGACTATTTCAGTGTAGTATAAATTTCCATGCATTTCTCCCAAATTCGCATACATTATCCTCAATGTATATGTCTTTCTATCGCTTCTCACGTTAGTACGCAACGCAAATTCTCTCTCTCTCTCTCCCCCCCCCCCCCAAACTTGGGATATGTTAAATTGTTCATAGCTGGTCCTATATCATCATCACATCGTACAGTACCTTAAGGGGAGATGGGTAGTTTTTCTGGACCCCCTTTCTTCCTCATGTTTAGCCCCATTAGTTTGGCGATTTTAAGACCTTTCGCCCCATTTCTTTGTCAATATTAAGACTTCGGGTAATTTAATTGTCGATGTTTTTCCTAGCGAGCGATAGCAAGGCTGTAATTTAAGAGGAACCGGCCTTCGGCCGCGACATTTTTCTATCGAAAAATTTACACATTTTTCTTGAGCGGATGTTTGTTTACTGTGATGTTGATAAGCCTTGTGCTACACCCTATTGATAATGCAAACTATTGAACACACTTAAAAGTGTATGTTATTTGGTCTCTATATAATCTGTGAATCATTTCCGATATGATGGAATTAAAGAATTTGCTTTCTACCAACTCATAATCAGCAAAAACGACACAAATATCAATTAAAAACATATTACAATATTTCCCCATCATTTTGTGTATACCATGGGAAAAGAAAAATCTATCAAACGTAAATCTTCCGGTCTCCGAAGCTCAGCGCCTCGCACAGCAAGACTGAGGGGAGGGTTGAAATATTGTGTTGATTATCTTATTTATTGTGTGTCTATGTGCTGGAAGGATATTATATTTTTCAATTCCATCGCATTAGAAATGATTCAAAGATTACAAAAAGTCCAAATAAAACATAGTTATGTTAATGTATAAGAGAGTTAGGTAGATGCATTAGAGAGATAGATAGATAAAAAGAGAGAGTTGCAGAGGGGAAGTGAGTGATAAACACACACGAACTATTATGAGAGGACTTAATTGGTTCTGAAAAGACAAAGGAGTCATTTTTATTGACTCTCTTTTTCATGTTATTATTTGTGTGCTAGAAGGATAATAAGGTCCATACGAACACGTACATCGCTTTTGCGTAGATGCGGCGTATGTCTCACCATCTCTAAATTTTACAGGCACGTTGTGGTCGAGGTTAATGTAGAATGAGCTCTGGGGCCATGTCAATGTCTTTATATACAACAACAAAAGTTTGGGGGGTTGTGGGTGAGTGGGGGCATGTTTACTTGACCCATTGTAACGAGATATTGGATGGGTGTGGGGGCTATTTCCTTGACCGATTGTAACGTGATATGCTAATTCCACTCTTCAATTAGCACATTCACGTTACATTCACTCAGGTGCGCACACCTCGCCGATCTTGTTCGGACACCTCGGCTACGTATCTGCAATGGCAACGCCGATGATCGACGAGGAATCGTTCATTCATCGCAAGAATTTGTGCCTTTAAAAAATAATCTTATCACCTCGCCGAAGTAAACGCCGAACCATCGCTTGAATCGCCGAAGACATCACAGAACATACGGCGAGTTTTCTTTCATCCTCCCATGATTTCGCAAGATATTTTTGAAAATGTAAAACATGCCTCGCAGAGGTCATCGGCGAAACATCGCTCACTTCGCCGATAACGTCGCAGAAGGTCGGCGATTGCGTCGCCGACATCAGCGACATGATAGTAATGGTGATGATGGCAGTAGTAGTGCTGATGGTAATAGCATACATGATGGTAATACTTGTGACAGTAGTAATGATTATGGTTATAGTAGTAATGATAATGTTAACAGTAGTAATGATAATTGTAAGATGGTGGTGATGATAGTAGTGATGATGGTTGATAGTTGTAGTATCAATGATGATAGTAGTGAATAAGATTGTAGTGACAATGGTGACAGTAGTAGTGATGATGGTGAGACTAGTAGTGGTGATTGTAATTGTAGTAGTGATGATCATAGTAATGGTGATGATGACAATAGTCGTAATGATTGTGGCAAATGTAGTGATGATGGTGATTGTGATTGATGATGGCATTAGTAGTGATGATGGTAACCCCTCGCAGAGTTGGGTATGCCGTTTTGATTTTGGGCAAAACGGCACATCTACTTTATTTTTTTAATTTCCTCGCTAGACCTCCATCAAGCTTAGAAAAACACCCCCTAGACCCCCTTTCAAGATAAATATGTACATTTTTTGGTAGAAAAATGTCCCGGCCGAAGACCAGTACCTTCTAAAATTAGAGGCTTGCTGTCGCTCGCCAGGAAAAAATCGACACCTAAGGGGCACGAAAGGTCTTTAATATTGATAAAAAAAAATGAGGCGAAAGGTCTCAAAATCACCAAACTAACGGAACAAACGTCTTAAAACCTCAAAAATAATATGCTAAACTCATGTTTAGCATATTATTTTTGAGGTTTTAAGACGTTTAATGACTGGCCGCATCCTTCCTCCGTGCACCTGGGATGACGGAATGGCCGGGTAGATGTCGCAGGTAGGCTAGAGCAAGGTCCATAGATACTCAGGTCAACCCACGCGCAGCTCAGTGACGTCACACTGTTGTACCAAATGAAAGAAAGAGAGAATACGCTCGCTCTCTGCCTAGCTCCGCTCCCTAACAGCTGGGAGACGTTGTAAAGGCTTATCCCTCACACAGTCCACACAATATCTGGAATGTGATCCCTCAATACCTTCACCTTCCCGCCTATACACTGTCACAAGCTTATAATACTTGTATATTTGTTTACCCGGTCCAATCATTTTCATATCAAATGTAGGCTATTACTATATTACTAACTATTATAATATTATAATATTATATTTAGCATATACAAAATGGGATAACTATTTTCAGGTTTAATTTATAGGTATTGGTTATTGTTCTAATTTCTTCTTACAACTAGGTTGCACAAAGCGGGATAAGGATTTCACAAAATACGGTACACACTTATTTTATTAACTTAAGACATCTTAGATATTGTTTTCTGGGATCATTAGAACCATGTGTCTATTAAAGTTAAATTATGAAGATTTGGACTTAGAGCACTGCCAAGACCTGCGTCCAGTATCATCGTAAGGTTCCGTAAGGTTATTATGAAGAACATTGGGCAGGTTACAAAACAATAATAACATAATAACATAATAGAAGTGAGTACAAAAAGCCTGTTGGCCCATACAAGCCAGATCCCTGTCACACCTAACTCATCTCGTACTTATGCCTTTCTAGTTTGATGTTGAAGCTCTCAAAATTAGCCATATAAATATATCTCAAATTTAGCCTTATAAATACATATCAAAATTAGCCTTATACATACACCTCAAAATTTGCCTTTAAATACCGGTGCATCTCAAAATTCGCCATATGAATGGTCAGTAAATTGGTAGATAAATTTTAATGTTAACAAATGCAAGCTATTATGGATCAAGTTTTTTTAAAAGCACTTGATTCAAAATGTTTGCCGCAGATTCTTGCACATTGTGGAGTAACTCTGTTTTTGTTTCCACATAATGTAGTCCATTTGGCCCTCAGTTGTTCATCTTTGGGAAATATATGGAATGATACATTTCCTTGTTTAATGAATACAGACTTGCACCCAACAACTTCACAGCATAACGGCAATCGCCGACCTTCTGCGACGTTATCGGCGAAGTGAGCGATGTTTCGCCGATGACCTCTGCGAGGCATGTCACATTTTCAAAAATATCTTGCGAAATCATGGGAGGATGAAAGAAAACTCGCCGTATGTTCTGTGATGTCTTCGGCGATTCAAGCGATGGTTCGGCGTTTACTTCGGCGAGGTGATAAGATTATTTTTTAAAGGCACAAATTCTTGCGATGAATGAACGATTCCTCGTCGATCATCGGCGTTGCCATTGCAGATACGTAGCCGAGGTGTCCGAACAAGATCGGCGAGGTGTGCGCACCTGAGCGAATGTAACGTGAATGTGCTAATTGAAGAGTTGAATTAGCATATCACGTTACAATCGGTCAAGGAAATAGCCCCCACACCCATCCTATTACAATGGGTCAAGTAAACATGCCCCCACCCACCCACAACCCCCCAAACTTTTTTTGTTGTATATAAAGACATGGCCCCAGAGCTCATTCTACATTAACCTCGACCACAACGTGCCTGTAAAATTTAGAGATGGTGAGACATACGCCGCATCTACACAAAAGCGATATGGACCTTATTATCCTTCTAGCACACAAATAATAACATGAAAAAGAGAGTCAATAAAAATGACTCCTTTGTCTTTTCAGAACCAATTAAGTCCATCTCATAATAGTTTGTGTGTGTTTATCACTCACTTCCCCTCTGCAACTCTCTCTTTATATCTATCTATCTCTCTAATGCATCTACCTAACTCTCTTATACATTAACATAACTATGTCTTATTTGGACTTTTTGTAATCTTTGAATCATTTCTAATGCGATGGAATTGAAAAATATAATATCCTTCCAGCACATAGACACAATAAATAAGATAATCAACACAATATTTCAACCCTCCCCTCAGTCTTGCTGTGCGAGGCGCTGAGCTTCGGAGACCGGAAGATTTACGTTTGATAGATTTTTCTTTTCCCATGGTATACACAAAACGATGGGGAAATATTGTAATATGTTTTTAATTGATATTTGTGTCGTTTTTGCTGATTATGAGTTGGTGGAAAACAAATTCTTTAATTCCATCATATCGGAAATGATTCACAGATTATATAGAGACCAAATAACATACACTTTTAAGTGTGTTCAATAGTTTGCATTATCAATAGGGTGTAGCACAAGGCTTATCAACATCATCACAGTAAACAAACATCCGCCCAAGACCCCCCTTCAAGAAAAATGTGTACATTTTTCAATAGAAAAATGTCGCGGCCGAAGGCCGGTTCCTCTTAAATTACAGCCTTTCTATCGCTTGCTAGGAAAAACATCGACAATTAAATTACCCGAAGTCTTAATATTGACAAAGAAATGGGGCGAAAGGTCTTAAAATCGCCAAACTAATGGGGCTAAACATGAGAAAGAAAGGGGGTCCAGAAAAACTACCCATCTCCCCTTAAGGTACTGTACGATGTGATGATGATGTAGGACCAGCTATGAACAATTTAACATATCCCAAGTTGGGGGGGGGGGAAGAGAGAGAGAGAGAGAGAATTTGCGTTGCGTACTAACGTGGCAAGCGATAGAAAGACATATACATTGAGGATAATGTATGCGAATTTGGGAGAAATGCATGGAAATTTATACTACACTGAAATAGTCTCGACTTTAGATACGGAAATTTGTGAGAAGTATGGAGGTGATGTTAAGGAGATAGATGTGGAAAAACAAGGTGATATATATAATTTTGATAAATTATGTTAGAGAAAGATATAGAATTGAGGATGGAGTAGGAAAGATAAGGGGGGGGGGGGGGGGGGGCGGTAATATAAGGGAATTTGTGAGATATCTGGAGGGGTTGCGAGCCGAGTATGAGAAGCTAATATATACATTGAGGATAATGTATCTAAAATTGAGGATAATCAATATAGGTAAACTGGATACGAGTTACTGAATATATAATTAAATACAAAAGATGAAGGAGTAGAAGGAAACATATCATACAAGACATCTCAAAGCAGGAGACATGAACCTCTATAAGAGCATAAGGGGCCGGGGCTGTACGTATCAAATATGAAACCAAGGTAGTTGAAAAAGAAAAAGTATATGTGTGTGAATGTGTTGAATGTGTGGAAATCTAGAATGACATATATAGATAGTTAGTATAGAGTGCTTCAGTGTGTGCGTATGTGTGCTGCAGTGTATTAATGTGAATATACAGTATATATGTTGATAAATAGATAGGTACAGAGTGCTTCAGTGTGTGTATATGTGTGCTGCAGTGTATTAATGTGAATATACAATATATATTATGTAGATAAATAGATAGGTACAGAGTGCTTCAGTGTGTGTATATGTGTGCTGCAGTGTATTAATGTGAATATATACAGTATATGTAGATAAATAGATAGGTACAGAGTGCTTCAGTGTGTTGCAGTGTATTAAGGGGGTAGTACTCACTTTTTCTGTACCCCCTTCTCTCTCATGTTTACCATATTTGTTTTGAGGTTTTAAGACGTTCCTTCCGTTAGTTTGGCGATTTTGAGACCTTTCGCCTCATTTTAGTATCAATATGAATACCTTTAGGAGTCCATTTTTTCTAGGCGAGCGAAAGCGAGCCTCTAATTTTAAAAGGAATCGGCCTTCGGCCTGGACATTTATCTACCGAAAAAAGTACAAATTTACCTTGAAATGGGGTCTTTTATTTTTTTTTTTTTTTGCAAGCTTGATGAAGGTCTAGCGAGGAAACTAAACAATAAATAAATAATGGAATATATTGCCCCAAAAAGCAAGCACTACCCCCTTAATGTGAATATGAACCTTTACTACTTCTCTCGCACCATTCTTCCCTTCATCTCTTCCTACTCCATCCCTCTTGGTCCTCATCATAGACTACATAAATTATAACCTAGACACAAAAGCGTGATATGACGTCACACGGTTAGTTTGCTGCGCGTCCTAGGGATTTGGTGGCAGCACTATTGTATTGTACTGTAGCAAAGCACCTCAGTGGCTTGTCCTTATTATATAGATAGTCTGTGCGCCGCGCGCGCCTGCCAGCTGGCTTGCTGCAGTGTTTCCAAAGTTAAGGGAATATCCGCAAAACGAGGGAGCAATAGATTAAAGAGGGAACGTATTTAAGATTAATGTTGGTAAAAACACTTGTAAATTATTTAGTATAAATTAGATATATATCTAAGCAAGATGAAAACATTAAGTATACATATACACTATAAAACATAGGCTACTCATATATGATGCAAGCTGTATACCTTCAAGCGACACAACAAGAATTAAATTGTCATTTTGAATATATATTAGTATGTTACATGTTATGTAGATGTTAATTTGTCAAGTAGCACTAAAAACTGGACATTTATACTTGTCCCACCATTGACGTTGGCAACTCCCGAATCTCACATCAACAATGGCGGGTGTTGGAGGAGTTTTGCGTGTGTACCTCCTCATAATGACGACAATTACACGATGACTGGCGCCTTTACAGTAGCCTCTACTTATGTCTATTTAACTATGTCATGTCTGCAGAGTCTCTGGATAATGTTCAATTGCTTATTAATAGCGTTATTAGTACAAGGTAGGGATTATTATGAATTAATGAGGACCAAGGACAAGCATAGTCAATATAATGTCTGTGTTGGGACCCTCCCCTCCCATTGTCCTTTGCGATCGTGCTGCCATATCTCGAACGCGCGGCTCACTATTTACAGATTTGTGGCGTCTTCTTTGGAGTCTAGGTTATATGTAGTCTATGGTCCTCATCTTCACCCCTCCCCCCACCCCCACCCCCACCAACCAACCCACACACACACCACACTGGGTTATTTACGTCCCAACGCCACCACACTCACACTGCAGACACACACACACACACACACGAGAGAGAGGTTTGTATGTGGGAGGGGGGGGGGGGGAGTTGCTCATTAACCACTATATGTGAAAACAAATAAACACTTTAAGGTAGGTAAATACCCCTACTCATTTCTTATACACCAACATACAAACATACAAAATAAACGTTTGTATATAAATTATATGCACCAACATTACTCATTACCATACACATTTACAAGTATCTTACCCAACACAGTGCATTATACTCATACACACATCCACACAATAATACACATCCACAATGTAACACACACACAATATAACTCATTTTCACATACATACATACAAAATATAACTCAAAACACACTTCACAAAACACCATATAAATTTACTCTGCATTACACACACACACGTACACACTACAATTCAACATACAATCATGCACACACACACACATTCACACAGACAGACATAGCAACAGCACACGAGCTTAATATCTAATTAATATAGCAGTACTAATAATTAATAAAACAAAAAATCCTCCTCTACCATCTCAACTACGATCCCACAAAAAACTCGTCAAAATCCTGGCGACTAGCCAATCAGGAGGAATATAAAGAGGCGAGGTTAAACAGCCCGAAGTTCCATCATTAAGAGACAAGACGGAGCTGAGAGCAACACGACGTCTGCAGTGCTGTCTGTGGGGAGGCGGTAGACAATTTACACTTTCGCAGACGCCCTTTTGGACACCTGTTTTACCCCTCACTAATTTTTTTAATAAGATACGCTTAAACTTTACTATTAACTGTGATGTGCCTCTAATTTAACACCTGAACAATTAGCTGACATGCTACTTTATTATGAGATAGCGAACATTTATTGAAAGTAAATAAATGATTCGGTGATCTTTAATAAAATATAAAAATTTCAGTGTCCAATAAAACTCAGACCGCCTTTCACTGCAGGTGAATGCGTTATTAAAACTCTGTACGTGTTTATATATATCAAGAGAACAATGTTACATTATGTTAGATTGTGAAAGTGACTGTCCTGAAGCTTGCCACTAGGTATTTACAGTAAGGACCCCGAGTCCGGTTTGCCTATAATGCCTCACAAGACGTTCTGTTGTTTCACCTATCATATCTCCAAGGATTGGTTTGGCAAATTGGGTGCTCGAGGGCTCGCCTACCTACCTACCTACCTACCTAAGATCCCCTAAAGGGGTTATCACACTTGCCAATATTTCCGTGGTCTCCATGATTTCCGTGGTTTCTCGTCTATTTTCCGTGGTCTTGCCAACAATCCACGCTACCCAAGCAAGTTGGGAGATCTTCGTCTATCCACGGAAATGTTCGGGCGTGAATTAATAGGCTATGTCGTGGAAATACAATTCATATGTATAAATATATAGTAATATATATATGTATATATATTCCATATATGTTAAACTAGGTAAGTTTTAATATATCTAATGAATTATGATAGGTGATATTCGAACCTTAAAAGTTATAAAATATCACATGGAACATATAAAATCGTACATAATTATAAACAAGCAAGGGAAGGAATACCGTCACTGCCTATTTTAAATGTGTAATGCGTAAATCATGGCCTGTGATTGGCTAAGCGGCGTGGGCCCAGTGAGTCAGTCTACTCTCTAGCTTACTTATTGTGTTTATAATTTCTTTATCTCGCTTGTGTTAACTTTATGATATATACATTATTATTGTGTTTCCTGTTATTTTTAATAGCTCTTTAGATTTGGATATCACTGTAATTTATTAAGTAATCGTTAAAATTACTTAATAATAAATAGTTTAATTCTTTATCTCGCTTGTGTTAACTTTATGATACATACATTATTATTGTGTTTCCTGTTATTTTTAATAGCTCTTTAGATTTGGATATCACTGTAATTTATTAAGTAATCGTTAAAACTACTTAAAAATATATAGTTTAATGAATAAATAAGGAACAATACAGATAACAAATAAATGGTACTGATAAAATAGCCAATCATGAGCGTGCTGCTGCTTCCACTGACTTTCACTTTTACCGACAGACGTGGATTTATGTCGCTTGTTTTAGGCAAGAGAGAGCAATATAGTCATACTTACAATGTTTCTTATAATATGCTCAGCTTTATCATTGGGATTGAGATGTATTAATAGCATGACGGGAAGCTAAAACGGCCGAAATAAGACCAATTAATTTCGAAGTGAGAATGAAGGAGTGTACGTATAATTAGATTTTCGTGGATTATCTAGGTGTATGTGTGATAGGGAATCCACGGTATTGTCGTCTAAACTATGAACGAAGATCCAGAAATCACGAAAAAATAGCCAAGTGTAGGGTTCGCCACTCTGCTAGTGGCACTGAGAAGCGCACCGCCCTTCGTAGTGGTCTGAACATTGGTGCAGCAGGCTGTTCGAAGGGGTGGAGCGCTCCCCTGCGCTCATAATGGTAAAAAGGAAAGGTAGGGGCGAATGTTATCCAGCTGGTTCACAGAGGCTATTGCATACATAACCAGGTTACAACAGTATACCTCCCAAGATGGAACGTCCCAAATGGCCACTTACTCAATGTTAGTGCTAGGTGAAAAATAGTATCGGGTGTGAGAAGATTCCCTTAAGGGGAGACAGACCGTTTTTCTGGACCCCCTTCTCCCTAATTTTTAGCCCCACTAGTTTTGAGATTTTATAGACGTTGGTTCCATTAGTTTGGGGATTTTATTACCTTTCACCCCATTCTTTGTCAATATTAGGACCCTTCATGCCATTTAGGTGTCGATTGTTTCCTGGCAAGTGATAGCGAGCCTGTAATTTTAGGAGGAATCGGCCTTTGCCCGGGACATTTTTCTACCGAAAAATGTACAAATCTATATCGAAGGAGGGTCTAATGGGTGTTTTTTTATAAAGTTTGATAGAGGTTTAGAGAACAAACTAAACCCCCTCCTTAAACCATTGAACCGAACCAGTAAATTATGCTGAACAATACCGTCTGGGCTCCCTTGACCATGAATCACACAACCAGTAACTCTTGGCTGTAAACAACCATAATCTCTAACCATTGACAATATTAATGATTAAACCTTTGAAGATTACGACGCATTCTGACACTCAATTCTGGCTATCATTAGATGATGTTATACAGCTTAGGAAGGATCTGTGGGAATTAAAAGGGTAAAGACTAGAATTTAATAGTGGCCCCTTCTTCATTGACGAAGATGCCTATTAGTATAAAAGTCTCCATTCAACACCCACGTCAGTCGTTTGAATCAACCGCCGCGGGGAAGAACAAGAATCATCTTCATAAGTGCAACGCTACTTCTCTTATGGAATCGTCATAGATCGGGTACCCACTACGAAAAAACTTTCGTAAAAAATAAGAATAAAAAAGGAAAAAATTAATACTTTAACACTGTTATTCACAAGCTTCCCACATTCGGTGGATTTTCTTGCGTTGTAGCTTCTGACCGCCTCTCGCCAAGCACAACAATTCGTCCTTCTCTTCCCCGCGGGCCTACTGTCTACACGTGTGGCCCGCGCTCCGGCTTCATTCGAGGTTCGCTCTCCTCTAGTGAGTCTTTTCTCATTTGTATATATCTGGGAGATAGTGAGCAGGGTTTAGCACGGGTTGTGTTATTGTTGGCCCGCAGGAAGTGTTAAAATTAGGGTACGTTTAGGCGGTTACTCGTTGTGTTAATTTTTGCCACCACGCACGTGGTGTTTCTTTTTGCTATGCGCCTTAGTTTTTCTTTATCCTTAGTTAGGAGGCTTTGTTAAGTTTCGTAAGCTGTTCTTTAGTTCAGCTTTGGGTCATGGGACCCTGTCTTTGTTTTTCAGACGTGCCACACGGGGCTGTGGGATCTTCTGGCGTCCGAGCCTGCTGAGAGGCCCCATTTGGGGGCGATCTCTTCGCCATTTTTGGCTCCTTTCTCATGTTTCATACATGTTGTCCGTCACTTTTTTCTTGGATAAGCCTGTAGGTTATCTAGTTGTGGGGGGTACTTTTATTTTGCTCTTGTTGTGATTTATTTATGTCCCCTGTGTTTCTTGGGTCCCCCTGTTGATTAGTGTGCCACTTTCCGGGAGTCCTGGGAGACGTCCTACGCTTGGGAGTGCTTGAGTTGGGGCGGGTTCTCTCGTTGTTGTACTTTTCACCGAGCGTCCCCCCTTCTTTCGTCCCGCCGGCCTCTGTTCTGCAGCCTTTGGTTCGGTCCGCCGTGCCGGCGTGTTGCTGGGTTTCTCTTTCTCCCTTGGCGTGGGTTGGTCTGGGGGGGGGGGGGGGGGGCCTCTACCTCCTCATTCCAGGAACCTCGCAGGTCCGGCAGAATCCGATATGTTTTTTCCGTGTAACACATGTTTGTGGTGTGCTGAAGAGCCCCTCTGAAGTTTACTCCGTCTTTCCCAGCGGCTTAGTGTTTAAACGGCCTGACGGCGGGTGGCGAGTTTTGTATAGCACGCCGATACCCGCCGCCAGGGGGCCTACTGCACCTATGACTTCAGTCATAAGCTAGCGCTCTGACATTATGTCGTTTACCCCGCCTTGCCGGCAGCCCAGTGTGTAAACGTCCCGGCGGCTCCTTGTGTGTTTGTTATAGCACAGAGTTAGCCGCCCCCAGTTGGCTTACTGTCTTATGACCCATGTCATAAAGTTCGCCCTCCGCAGTGAAAACCTTTTCTCATGTTGGCAAGGGGCATGAGAGGAGGCGGTTCACAGCCTCTTAGGGGTAGGAAGAAGGGTTGAGGCTGTGGCCTACTATTCTTCCTGCACCGGGAGTATAGGATGTGTGAGGCTCTCTCTGTATATCCTTATGAGCACTGATTCCTGGATTTTTTTTCTTTCCAGGCAAACCCCTAGGACCTCCTGCCACTGCGACGTTCCCGCCGGGGAGGGGAGTCTCTTGTTCACAATCTGCTCAACCCCTACATGTACCAGCGCATAGACTGTGTATCAGGTGTGTTCAACGCTTATAGACAGAGCCTCTTTCATGTGGACATCTCGTACATGTCCAGTCTGTTCAGACCCTTTCGAGGAATGGCTCGCTGGCCAAGATACGTCTTGTTTACTCACTCTCATTGACATTAAAACCAAGTTTATGTCATATGCTTCTCAAGTAGCTAACATAGAACTCTTATGTGATAATCCGGAATTGTTAAGGGTAGTCAAGTTATATTCATTTGATGAACACATAGCTCCCCAGTCACAAAACCCCCCCAATACCTTTGTTGACCCTGGTGTCTCCTACTTCCTTCTTGACATCAGCACAGAGCTCCTCTCCCCAATCCAAGAAGAGCCGCTTAATGTCACCGGAATGTCCTGGACCTGTCCACCCGGATCCACCGGCGGGCCGCCTACGGCAAATGGACAGCACAGAGTTTCTGCCGGATAAAATCCACAAACTCTCTAGCCCACCACGGCGTGTTCTGCTAACTAGAGAGACTCCTGCTTCTCCAAGAGTAGATCTTACGGTGACGCGGCCGGTGTTTCCGGCGCCCGCCTCGGGGACGCCGGGGGTTTTCCCCGGCCTCCTCGGGACGGACGCCGGCCACCCCCAAGCTGCCACTAGAATTAGGAAAACTGTACAAGTTAGACTTCAGGGTTCCAAACTAGTGTTAACTAACAGACACACTCCGCCGGATGGTAAGGCTCATACTCCTACTCAGTCTGCTGGTTCCTTTACATCAGACTTTACAAGCTTTCTGGCATCTAGCCAAAAACCTTTCCAACAATTTCTCTTCCTCGTCTCTCCCTCCCTGATGGCACAACCATCACTTCTTCCTCTGACAAAGCTAAACTCTTCGCTCAAACTTTTGCTAGAAACTCCACCTTGGATGATTCCGGTGCTATTCCTCCCTCTCCGCCCTCCTCTCTCTTACTTATGCCTAATATCCTAATCACTTCTAAAGATGTACTTTCTACCCTCTCTGGGCTTAACACTAATAAGGCGTACGGTCCGGACGGTGTTCCTCCTGTTGTTCTCAAAAACTCGTAGAGTGGCTTGTGGTTACACGCCATCCCCATCCCACCTCTTGGAACTCACTTGGATGCTGAAGCGCTCCGGGTTGCCATCGCGCTCAGAGTGGGTGCGGCAGTTTGTCACCCACACACTTGCAAGTGTGATAGGATGGGAAGATGGATGCTCAAGGTCACCATGCCTTGTCATGTAATTACAACGCAGGCCGTCTCCCAAGACACTCTGCACTAAATGATGTCATAAAACGGGCCCTGCAGAGTGCTAACCGTGCATCAGTCCTCGAACCACATGGACTTCACAGAGAAGACGGCAAACGGTCTGATGGGATGACCACTTTCCCTTACAAGAATGGCCGGTGCCACATGTGTTGACACTTTCTCCACAACCAACATCGCCAGAAACGCCGACGAAGCAGGTGAAGCCGCCCGGATAGCAGAAAATAAAAAGCGAGAAAAATATCAAGCCATCGCCAGAAATCATCAGTTTGAGCCCCTGGCATTCGAAACTTCAGGAGTCTTCGGCCCAACCACCCTTAAGATGGTGAATGAAATAGGCCGTAAAATCAGAGAAGTTTCAGGAGAACCCCGGGAAACACTCTGGCTCAAGCAAAGACTAGGGATGGCTATCCTCCGGGGCAATGCCACCAGCGTCATGAGCTCAGTTCGACAGGACTGGGTCATGCCACTGTGTGAGGCCCGGGCAGGAGTGGTGTATCCGTAGTCTTTCCACAGTAGGGTAAAACAAAACATAAACTTTATTTATATGTAACATGTGTGATGCACAAAAGGGGATGTGTCGGATGGTTGAAAGCCACAGTTGCTCGCGCGATTGAGGCTAGCAACACGTATTATGAAAAACATGCATCCTCCTTCATTCACTGGGGGTTGAGTGAGTGAAGGGGGGGACCCCCTTCACTCACTCAACCCCACAATTTGCCGGAGGATAACAGGTTTTTCACAATATGTAGACGGAGGTCTTTTTAAAAAAAAAAAATCAAATAGTTAAGTACATAATAGTAGCGTTAACGTTAATTCCCAATCAAATAGTTAAGTACATAATAGTAGCGTTAACATTAATTCCCAATCAAATAGTTAAGTACATAATAGTAGCGTTAACGTTAATTCCCAATCAAATAGTTAAGTCCATAATAGTACCGTTAACGTCTCAATCACATATCTCAATAACCAACATAACGTAAGTGTTTACACCGAACACACTTAACACACACTTATATAATCTGACTGACAGTCACAATCCCATTATAATACTTCACCCCGTCTTCCTCCAGCTGCAAGTTCACCTTCCCAACTCCAAATGAGACTGATTTGAATGCCCACTATTCGGGTCTTATATACTAAACAATGATGGTGTAGGAACGAATCAGGAGGCGGGTGATGATGCGCGCCCCAATCACAGCTCCTCGAGTTGCGTAGCAGGTGCATGGTCCAATGGAGTCTCCTGGCGTCGATCATACATCATAGCGTCGGGTCATCCAAGTAGTTTGCAGGGTCTCCTATGACGCACGCAGGTGTGAAAGGCTTGTTTGCAGACGAGCTGGTTTCCCCCTCACTGGTTCGCTGGCTGGTCTGCTTCGCCGCCTGGGTAGTTTGGTACTCCTTCAAATCTTAATTCTAACTCCTAAAATAAACAAACAGGGCTCCGTATGTCAGAATATATATATATATGGGCGAACTCAGGGACCTCCAGCAGCACTTCATGGCCGCCTCCGGACTCAACTTCACATACGAAGAAACCACCTATGGTCATCTACCCTTCCTCGACCTCCTTGTCTCCCTCCACGACCACGGCTTCAAAACTACAGTGTACACCAAACCTACTAACAATGGCCAATGTCTTAATGGGGAAAGTGAATGCCCTAAACGATACCATCAGTCCACCATCGCCGCCTATGTCAGGAGAGCCCTCACCCATTGCACCACCTGGAATGACACACACAATGAATTGGAAAGGCTCACCCAGGTCCTAGTCAACAATGGGTATTCCAACACTGACGTCACCAATGCCATCAACCACCACCTAGAAAAATAGTACAAACAAGACCCCCGTAGCACCAACCCGGCCAATGACATTACATTTTTCTACAGAAACTACATATCTTCCGACCATACAACAGACGAATCCATTATGAAAGAAATAATTCACAAAAACGTCCTCCCCACCAACCCTGACAATAAAATAAAACTCATTATTTACTACAAATCTCCTAAGACCTCCAACCTTGTCCTCCGTAACCGCCCCATTTACACCAACCAACCGAAAGACGATCATGTGATATACCAGCATATTTGCACCTCTGGGGACTGTGGACCCCTATCCTATGTTGGAATGACACAGACTCGCCTTTCCCGTCGACTAACCCTCCACCTTCAATCTGGCGCTATAAAAGATCACTATCAAGCCCCCCACTATCTTGCCCTAACTCGCGCCGACCTAGACAAACAAACTACCATACTCGACAAAGAATCAGACCCCAGAAGACTAGCTATTTTAGAAGCTCTATATATCCAAACGCTCAACCCCAGCATCAACAACCAAACACAAGACCTTCAAATTCTTCCTTCAGGCAAGCGCTACAGGCATACTGCCCTCGTTCCTCTCGCCCTGTGCCCCCCTCCCTTACCTTTCCGCCCTCAGCACACAACTGACAACACCAACCAATCACAGCCACCCACAGCCAACAACCAACCACCGATAAGATTTAGTGCCCGTCTCGCGAATAGACTGCCTTCCACCAATGAACAGCCACCCCACACCCAGTAGCTCTGCCCACCTACCTATTCTTGATCCTCGAATTTTGTATAAATATGTTGCTTTGTCCTTATTCTAATCATTACCTGCCCATTCCCTGAAGATGCAAGATGTTTACTTGTGAAACGTTGGATCCACCATGAATTTTGCTAACCTGTTGTACCTCATCTCTGAACCCCAGAGGAAAATTGTTAGAACTATTGAAAGCTGTAACAATAAAATACTGAATGCTGAAACTGCTGTTGCCTTTAACCTCGTCTGTTTAAAAGAGAATATATATATATATATATATATACAGTATATATATTTATTTATTTATATATGTACACCGTCAAAGAGGATAATTGTGGACACCAGGGGCAAGGGGAGCATCGCCATGGGGGTATGGGGGTATAGGGGTATGGGTTGGAAAATCCGAAAATTAGATTTTCATTGCTACATTGATTGCAGTAGTGTAGGAATCATATGGCAATGTTTTACACTCGAAAAATAAAAAATACCCACCGGCGGACTCGCGACGTATATGGGGTATCGTGGTATGAACGGTAATACCCATTACAATCGTGTTATTATGCACAAATATGGACAAATTACAGTCAACAGAGGTGTCTGCCCTCAGCTCATCATCATCAGCAGCACCATCACCACCAGCAATAGCACTTCCACAATCATCATCATCATCATCTAAGCCATCATCATCATCCAAACCATCATCATCATCATTATCCAACCCCTCATCATCATTAAACATATATATTCAACTCTAAACAGATCTAACCCATCCAAACCAACCCTAACACAACCTAGAGTAATCTAAAATAACCTAACTTGGCAAAAATGAGGTGCACGATTTATGGCGCCAAATGAATAAATACCTTTTGGGGATCCAGGTAGCATATTATTGACTTAGACCTAGTAATTTCACTGGATTTTAGTGCCAGAGCATGTATCAAATCAACCAAGAACAAACAGTTGCAATAACTCGTCATTTGAGAGAGGAATCATTGGGTAATGGATAAATTTGGTTTTTAGCCTTTTTCTCAAAACGATAAAATGCTTAGCATTTTACGCTATAAAAACTTTATTTTTCGTCCAATTGTAATAAGTAAGATATCATTGGAAGCAAAATTTGTACATTTTTTTATAGAAAAATTTCTCCGGCGAAGCCGGATTTCTCCATTCAATGCTGGCTCGCTATCGCTCGCCAGGAAGAAATCAACACCTGGATGAGGATAAACGTCTTAAAACAGTAGGATGAAGGGGACCGAATGGATACAAGCCAGAGAAAGAGAAAAAAGGAGAGAAAGAGAAAAAAAAGCAGGTGACCCCCATTAACCACATTAGTTTTGACATTTTAAGACATTCACGACATTAGCCACATTGATTTGTTTACAATCCATGTTGTTATGTATGGAAGGAAAATTAGTATGGCTGAATTACAAGTGTATTTGATTTTGTAATACTTAAATAATAGGATCAATTAACAGGACAGTAGATATTTTGGAGGTCTATTTATCAACTCTGCGTAAGCAGAGTTTGGTATTGCACCACCCCCCCCCCCCCCCCTCCCTCCGTATAGGGGGTACCACCGGAAAAAAAAAAATCGTCGTTGTTGTCGTCGTCGTCATTGTCCGTCTGTCCTAAAACTTCTCATAGACCGTTGGACGGATTTTCACCCAATTTCACACAAATTTGTTTTGGGTGAATGCGAACGTCAGTCAAAATTTTGTTTTTGAATTTGTTCAATAGTTATGATTTTAGATCCAAAATATGGTTCCCCCCCTCCCCCTCCCTTCCAGCCCCCCAGCCCCTCCCCACCCTCGGCCCCCACCAGCCCAAACCCAACCATCTACGATGATGGCGTTCTGTGTGTGTGCCCCGTAAGGGGGCGCACACACAGAACGCCATCGTTCTGGGGGTGAAAACAACTAGCCCCGCATTTGTTAGGTTAAGTTAGTTTAGTTGACATTAGAAGTGATGTTTGTATGTGTGAGTGTAGTGTGTGTATAATTATATGTGCCTATGGATGTGTATTTTTTCCTGTGAGTGCATACACTCGTGTTCCGTGAATATAGTATATGTATAGATGTGCTTATATATGTGAATGTGTTTCTGTGTATAATATCTGCCTATTTATGTGCATGTTTTTCTGTGTATGTGTATATATGTGCCTGTTTATATGTTCCTGTGTATAAATATGTGTGTGTGTAAGCACAGTATGTGTATATATGTGCCTATGTATGTGCATGTGGTCCTGTATATGTGTATATATATATACCGTGTATGTGCCTATGTATGTGCATGTGGTCCTGTGTATGTGTATATATATACCGTATATGTGCCTATGTATGTGCTTGTGGTCCTGTGTATGTGTATATACCGTATACACCGTATATGTGCCTATGTATGTGCATGTTTTCCTGTGTATGTGTATATATGTGCCTGTGTATGTGTACCTCTGTATAAGTGTTAATGTGCATGTATGTAGATCTAGTACTGCAAATATATGTGTACTTATGTATGTGAAAGTAAATATGTGACTGTATGTAGTATGTGTAAGTGTACCAGTATAGGCTATATGAGTGCAGTACTATATGTATGTAGTATGTGTAAGTGTACCAGTATAGGTGATGTGAGTGCAGTTCTATATGTATGTAGAATGTGTAAGTGTACCAGTATAGGTTATGTGAGTGCAGTACTATATGTATGTAGTATGTGTAAGTGTACCAGTATAGGTTATGTGAGTGCAGTTCTATATGTATGTAGAATGTGTAAGTGTACCCGTATAGGCTATGTGAGTGCAGTACTATATGTATGTAGTATGTGTAAGTGTACCAGTATAGGTTATGTGAGTGCAGTTCTATATGTATGTAGTATGTGTAAGTGTACCACTATAGGTTGTGTGAGTGCAGTACTATATGTATGTAGTATGTGTAAGTCTACCAGTATAGGCTATGTGAGTGCAGTACTATATGTATGTAGTATGTGTAAGTGTACCAGTATAGGCTATGTGAGTGCAGTACTATATGTGTGTAGTACGTGTATACTATATGTATGTAGTATGTGTAAGTGTACCAGTATAGGCTATGTGAGTGCAGTACTATAGTTGTGTAGTACGTGTATATGAGAAGAATATGTATATGTATGATATATGCTCGTGTGCTCAATTGTATCGCTAGAAGGGTGACAAATTACCAACCCGACTACAAGCAAGGACATCGATAACACCATAGCTACCACTACTACAACAATAACTACCACAATCACCACCACAATCACTACACCAATCACTACCACAATCACCACACCAATCACTACTTCAATCACTACCACAAGCACCACACCAATCACTACCACAATCAGTACCACAATCACCACCACAATCACTACCACAATCACCACCACAATCACTACCACAATCACCACCACAATCACTACCACAATCACCACCACAGTCACCAACACAATCACTACCACAATCATAGCTACCACTACTACAATCACCACACCAATCACCACCAATCACTACCACAATCACCACACCAATCATCACCACAATCACTACCATAGTCACCACAACAATCACTACCACAATCACTACCACAATCATAGCTACCACTACCACAATCATAGCTACTACTACAACAATCACTACCACAATCATCACCACCACAACAACCATCACCCCACCATCACAACAATCAACACCACCATCACCACCACAACAATCCCCACTACCACAAACATTACACAACACCTGTTACCAACATCAGGACGCTTGCCATCAAAACAACCACAATCTAAATCTATATCACCTCCACACACGCAACACACACACCCACACTCACATTCATTCTCTCTCCCAGGTAATGCACATACACACTAAACAGAGAGAGAGAGAGAGAGAGAGAGAGAGAGAGAGAGAGAGAGAGAGAGAGAGAGAGAGAGAGAGAGAGAGAGAGAGAGAGAGAGAGAGAGAGAGAGAGAGACAGAGAGGAGAGAGAGAGAGAGAGAGAGAGAGAGAGAGAGAGAGAGAGAGAGAGAGAGAGAGAGAGAGAGAGAGAGAGAGAGAGAGAGAGAGAGAGAGAGAGACAGAGAATCATAAACCCACACGCAAAACGTAAACGCCATAGTCCACGAACATCAATCAAGTATTAATGACCTACGTAACCTAATTAGCACCTGTAAATCGCTACTATAACCTAATTAACACATGTATATCGCTACTATAACCTACTTAACACCTGTAAATCACTACTATAACCTCATTAACACCTGTGTATCGCTACTATAACCAATTAACACCTGTAAATCGCTACTATAACCTAATTACCACCTGTATATCGCTACTATAACCTCATTAACACCTGTATATCGCTACTATAACCTAATTAACACCTGTGTATCGCTACTATAACCTAATTACCACCTGTATATCGCTACTATAACCTCATTAACACCTGTATATCGCTACTATAACCTAATAAACACCTGTGTATCGCTACTATAACCTCATTAACACCTGTATATCGCTACTATAACCTAATTAACACCTGCAAATCACTACTATAAACTCATTAACACCTGCGTATCGCTACTATATCCAATTAACACCTGCAAATCGCTACTATAACTTAATTAACACCTGTATATAGCTACTATAACCTTATTAACACCTGTAAATCGCTACTATAGCCTAATTAACACCTGTAAATCACTACTATGACCTCATTAACACCTGTGTATCGCTACTATAACCAATTAACGCCTGTAAATCGCTACTATGACCTAATTAACACCTGTAAATCGCTACTATAACCTCATTAACACCTGTATATCGCTCTATAAATCACCAGTACCACCAATAAACCTGTAATTGACCTTTCGTCCAATAACTTGCTTGCAACTCCACGTAATTTCCCTCACACTTGTACACTCTTTCACCCTTAAAATGTAATCAACTATTCAACACTACCTTGAATTTCCACCGAATCCTAACTACTTGCATAAAGTTGCATATAGAGGAACGAAAGATATGCCAAAAAATAATAAATTTATAACGTCATTGAAAATGAATAGGCCTAGGCAACAATAAGAACAAAAATCAGTGGTATATTTCTTTCAATTAAATACAATAACCAAGTAATGTGAACATATTTATTATTATTGTTATTATGATTATTATTATTATTATTATTGTTATTATGATTATTGTTATTATGATTATTATTATTTTTATTATGATATTATTATTATTATTATTATTATTATTATTGTTATTATTATTATGATTATTATTATTATTATTATTTTTATTATGATTATTATTATTATTTTTATTATTATTATTATTATGATTATTATTGTTATTATTATTATGATTATTATTATTATTATTATTATTTTTATTATTATTATTATTGTTATTATTATTATGATTATTATTATTATTATTATTTTTATTATGATTATTATTATTATTATTATCATTATTATTATTATTATTATTATTGTTATTATTATTATTTTATTAGTATTGTTATTATTATTAGTAGTAGTAGTAAACATAATGAAGGCAATTTTAAGCAATATGGAAATGGGCAGATAAAACAATAGTTGGGATATACATTTGTGAACAAGCCCTATCAATATGGAAAAATGTAACACCCAGACAAATTTAAATCGTAAACAATGGTAAGAGGGGAAGACATAGCAATTGATTCAGAGGGGAGATCAATTGATTCAGATAGCGATATAGAGTGCCTCCAAAGGGATCTAGATACCTTACATGAATGGTCAGTAAATTGGCAGATGAAGTTTAACATTGACAAATGCAAGGTATTAAAGATAGGGAAGATGCAAACAAATGTTAAATATAAACTAGCTAATTTAGAATTAGAAAATTCAGACTGCGAGAAAGATCTAGGTGTGTTTGTTAGCAATGATTTGAAGCCTAGAAAACAGTGTATAGGCGTTCGTAATAAGGCAAACAGGATTCTCGGGTTCATCTCTAGGAGTGTGAGTAACAGAACTGCTGATGTTATCTTAAAACTTTACTTGTCATTAGTGAGACCCCATATGGATTATGCTGTCCAATTTTGGTGTCCTTATTACAGAATGGACATAGATTCATTGGAGAGAGTGCAGCGTAGAATGACAAAAATGATCCATAATATTAGAAATCTTCCGTATGAAGAAAGGTTGAAGAAATTAGGTTTACATTCGTTAGAGAGACGCAGAGTTAGAGGGGATATGATAGAGGTGTTCAAGTGGGTTAGTGGGATTAACAAAGGCGACATGACAAATGTACTAAAGTTCAGTGATAGCGAAAGAACTCGTACCAATGGTTTCAAATTAGATAAATTTCGTTTCAGAAAAGATATAGGCAAATATTGGTTTGGTAACAGAGTTGTAGATGGGTGGAATGGACTACCAAGTGCTATAGTGGGATCTAAAACTGTAGGGAGCTTTAAGATAAAATTGGATAAGCATATGGACGAGAAGGGTTGGGTGTGAAGGGGGATCAGCCGGGTTGGGCCAATCAGCGCTCTGCAGACCCCCATAATCCTGCGTTAATCTCTAACCGTTTTGGTAAGATGATCCTCAGGGTATTAGAGTGTTGAGCCTATAATTGGGCTTTGTAATTGATTTGGGGTTGTGTGGGACAGGGATCTGCCTTGCTTAGGCCAATCGGCTTTCTGCAGACTCCCATTTTCTTATGTTCTTATGTTCTTATATGGTGATGTGACGTGTCTGCCTAACGTCAAAACAACAAATGCTGGCACATAACTGGTGATGCGTGTGAAAGAATGAGCAATGTGTGTGGCGAGGGGGGTAGTGATTGGGATGACAAGAAATGCCACTGCACCGACATCAACATGCATAAATATGACAAACACATTGATCTATTAAAACACGCACGTATGTATGTATGTATGTATGTAACTATGTATGTATGTATGTATATACTCAAGCACATATCCGACAGCTGGGGGTGGTCGACTCGAGACAGTGCCAGAACGGGGACAACACAACAAACACACAAACACACACACAGTAACACACGTCTAGGTCGCCCAGGAGAAGACCCAGAGACCCAGGTGCATTTTGGGGTCCCTAGCTATGACACCCAGGTAGCAAACTTCCCGGCGAGGATCGGTCTCAGCAGGCAGACACGCAGCGGAGCTTACCACCACAATGTCCGCTCGCCTTACTTCCAGGTATGGCCCTTCACAAGATAGACCGGCTCTCCGGGCCAGGCGCCTGACGGACTATTATCTAGCCTAACTGGCACCTGGCCCCCTCTCCCTACGACCATGTTATCACTAATCTATTCACGAACATTCTCCATTCATTCCTATTCATTACCATTTATCTTGCCTGTTCTTCAGTCATCTCTCTACCTTCCAACGCTTGTACTACACCATCTCTCCATCTCATCTGAGATCTTCCTCCCCTTGTTTCTGACTCATATACTCTCTTTGTAAGCCTTTTATCTCCCATTCATTCA
The DNA here is from genome assembly GCA_032716605.1 of Paralithodes platypus. NCBI lineage: Eukaryota > Metazoa > Arthropoda > Malacostraca > Decapoda > Lithodidae > Paralithodes > Paralithodes platypus. Next base: position 11,494,064 of record CM064531.1, read on the forward strand.
ACATGTCCGTACCAGCACAGCACCCTTCTGTCCGCACTGGCCCATAAGGGTTCCTGCTGTCCCACTCTCCTTCATACCTCTCCATTCATCAATCAGTCTCTACGCATCACTCTAGACAGGTGTAGCAGACAATAAACAAACAATATACAATAAACAAACAATCAGTAAACAAACAAGATGATATCCAAACTGGTAGAGGAGGTTAACCCCATCAGAAACATGACGAGCTTTAACAGTTTATTCTAGCTCTCATTTGGTGATGTTGTTCAGCTTAGGAAGAATCCCTGGGTATCGAAGGGATCAAGAATCTCTCAATCAAACTTCAGACTTCCACCCAAATGTGCCATAAAATGGTCTACTGATAGCCGTGTGTGTGTGTGTGCGTGTGCGTCACGCGGGGTGTCAAAGGAAAGTCGAGTTCATTATTTGTACTCATTATTATTACCCATATAAAGATATAATTAGGGTTTACAGTTCAAATTACACCTTTGAAAGTGATAAAATTACCAAAACAATGCTATTTCCTGTTAATGTTCTCGTATTCCTTCTGATATTCATTCAAGTTTTTAAAAAAGTTGCTCCGATTTGACACCCTATACAGTGTGTGTGTGTGTGTGTGTGTGTGTGTGAATGTGTCTCGTTTAGTATACCCTTCCCCCATCCATCCATCCATCCCTCCCTCCGTCCGTCGCCCCGCTCGTGTGACAGCGATAGCGTGTGTTACGACATGTTACACGACTCCGCCGAAATAGTTGTCCGCGCCGCCACTTGATCGCTGACGGACAAGCGGATAGCGTGCCCGGCCCGCCTGTCACCAAGCCGGAATTATAAACCTCATCTCCGATAATCCACGGCCGTGGTAAAAACTTAAGGGGGTATTGCTTGGTTTTTGGTCTATATATTTATGTATTAATTTATCAACTCTGCGAAGCAGAGTGGTATCGCGTACACAGATCCCGCCCGTATACTGTGCACCACCAGCCAGCCTGTCTGTCGTCGTCGTCCGTCGTCATCCGTCGTCTTCGTCGTCGTCCGTCTGTCTGTCTGTCTGGAAACTCCTCCTAGACCGTTTGATGGATTTTCACCAAATTTCACAGGTATATTCATTTGGTCAATGCGAAGGTTAATCAAAAAGAGATGTTCCATTTAACTTAAAGGTTGGTCAAAGGTCAAGGTTAAAAAAAGGTAAATATTCATATTTTTTAGTTCTTACTCAAATATCTTCATTTTCACTATACAAGTTACTGGTAAGATATATCATATTGACCAAATTTTAGGTAAATATTCTTAAGGGTAAGGTCAAAGGTCAAGGTCAAAAGTCAAAATAAGTTTTTCACTAGTATTTCTTATACTAACTGTTAGATTCTCAGTAGGCTTACCATGTATATTCGGAATACCTAGGCGAAGGTCATACAAAGAAACTATACAATTCCATACGAAAGGGCAAGGTCACAGGTCAAGGTCAAATAAAAGGTCAATATGCTATTTTCTTTACTTTTCATGCAAACTCCACAAAATTTGGTGAGATAGTTGCACTTTAAATGAAAAGGAAAATAATACATTTGGACACACATATCATAAAGGTCAAGATAAAGGTCAAGGTCAACTATTCTATTAATATATGAAACTAACTGATGGGTTTTAATGAAATTAGGCATACTTATTTGATTTTCCGGGGCGCATATTTACCAAGTCGAGACTAGTAGGTGCCATAGGGTAAATTAGGACCAATCACAGCTCGAGTTTACCCTAGGATGACTATTACCAAGTCACAAGACTAACTTCAACCATGCATATAACCCTGGACAGCCAACATTGTAGCACAAAGTCATGAAAATATAACTACAAAGTAATAGGAAATTCTTATAATAATGCCCTCGGTACTTTAAATTATGCAAATAAATATATCCCATTATGTTTTACGATAGTAAGAGTTAAAGTCTTTAGTCCCAGTATAGCGATCATTCGGCATTCAGTGTATTCGCCTAAATACTATATATCCTATTATAATAGATACCTATTACTATTTCAATATAATACAACCATAGACAATGCCATTACATATTATTTGAATATGATATAAAGTTCTCGACTATATGTTAAGCATGAACAGTCATGACAGAACCGAAATATTATCTATTGACTTTAGTGCACAGCGAAGGTTTTGGTTCTAATGTTATGACTCCTGACTTGTCAATGAGTTCATTTGGCTTAAATAATAATTAGAATTTATTCCAAATATAAAAATATAATAGGCCTTCACTTGAATAAGTCAATTCTACATATAATTTAGTCCATAACACTATTTACGATAAATATAAGCTAGGTTAAGTATGGATTAGGCTAATGTTACAGTTCTGTAGTTCGATATTGATTGTATTGATTGATTGATTGACTATATTTATTAAGAGTTACATACGCCCTGATACGGACAGAAAGTCGGCGTATTTGTTAAAAGCACCCCAATACAGCATGATCACTCCCACAGGGATACCCCATAGGATAACCTACACAATTTTAGCTAAGTTATTTCCATCAGGGTCCCTGTTGTGAGGTAAGAATGAGAAGTCAACAAGGGAGTCGAACAAACTACAGTAGAAAGTGAAACTCCACCACATTGTAGATCCCCTGTACCATCTCAATGAAAGATCTATTAATAAATATCCTAGCCTACCAAGACAAATACCGTGCAACAATTAATTACTTAAAATAAGAATATAGTAGGTTATACAAAATCAGTTATTTCTACATGCAGAGAATATTATTTGGTGGCCTATTACATGTTGCAAAGAATATTTTATGACCTATTACATGTTGCAAAGAACATTTTATGGCCTATTAGCCTACATGTTGCGAAGTATATTTTGTGGCCTATTACATGTTGCGAAGTATATTTTGTGGCCTATTACATGTTGCGAAGTATATTCTATGGCCTATTACATGTTGCAAGGTATATTTAGTGGCCTATTACATGTTGCGAAGTATATTTATGGCCTATTACATGTTGCGAAGTATATTTTGTGGCCTATTACATGTTGCGAAGTATATTTGTGACCAATTACATGTAGCAAAGTATATTTTGTGGCCTATTACATGCTGCGAAGAATATTTTTTGGCCTATTACATGTTCCTAATAATATTTGTTGGCCTAACACATGCCGTGAAGAATATTTGGTGGCTTAACACATGCCGTTAACAGTATTTGGAAGTTAGGCCACCTAGAGCTATTAACGGCATGTGTTAGGCCACCAAATGTTATTCGCAGCATGGGTTAGGCCACTATATATTCTTCACAGCATGTGTTAGGCCACCGTATATTATTTATGGCATATATTAGGCCACCATATATTATTTGCGGCATGTGTTAGGCTACCAAATATTCTTTGCAGCATGTAATAGGCCATAAATATTCTTCGCGGCACATGATAGGCCAAAAAATATTATGCGCAACATGTAATAGGCCACAAAATATTCTTCGCAACATGTAATAGGCCACAAAATATACTTCGCAACATGTAATAGGCCATAAATATTCTTCGCAACATGTAATAGGCCTATTACATGTTGCGAAGTATATTTTGTGGCATATTGAAAGTTGCAAAGTATATTTTGTGGCCTATTACATGTTGCGAAGTATATTTTGTGGCCTATTACATGTTGCGAAGTATATTTTGTGGCCTATTACATGTTGCGAAATATATTTTGTGGCCTATTACATGTTGCGAAGAACATTTTATGGCCTATTACATTTTGCAAAGTATATTTTGTGGCCTATTACATGTTGTGAAGAATATTTATGGAGTCGAGCCTCAGGGGGAGGGAAATTTGTGAGATGTTAGGAGGTGCGAGACGAATGTGAGAAGTGTTAGAAATATAATATATGAAAGAAGGAGCTATGCAATAGTGTGTAGGAGAGGTTAGAACTCCCAGGTGAAGTGGGATTTGTGAGATGTCTGGAAGGGGCCATGCTGCGAGACGAATGTGGGAAGTGTTAGAAATATAATGTATGAAAGAAGGAGCTATGCAATTGACTACTTGCGAGTTTCAGGCTAAAAGGCAGTTTGGCCTCTAAACATCGATATTTAACAAAAATAGAGCAATTATGTAGGTTTCTGATGGATAAATAGTATGTTGAATTGGGTTTTATGTATATATAAATGAACTAAAACCGTATTATAGCTGGTTATTCTGCTAAATATCGATGTCTACATCTCCAACTTCCTTATAGACCAAAACTCGCAAGTGGTCAATTTGTGAGATGTCTGGAGCCATCGTGCGAGACGAATGTGGGAAGAGTTAGAAATATAATGTATGAAAGAGGGAACTAAGCAATTGACCACTTGCGAGTTTCTTTCTATAAGGAAGTTGGAGCCGTGAACATCGATATTAAAGAGAGATGCAAATAATAATGTCGGGTTCTGATGGCTAAAGAGTATGTTGAATTGGATTTTATATTTATATATGTACTACAACCGTATTTTAGCTGTAAATTATGTTAAATATCGTTGTCTACAGCTCCAACTTCCTTATAGACCAAAACTCGCAAGTGGTCAATTGAGTGAAGGTGGTGGTGCGAGACGAATGTGGGAAGAGTTAGAATGTTAATATATGAAAGAAGGAGCTATTAAATGTATGCTTAGCTTTATCGCTTCCCACATTCGTCTCGCAACACCTAACCTCTCTTACAGAATTGTGATGCTGGAGTAATGGTTTAGATGGTTATGTTCTGGGTGTGGTGTCTTGAGTTCGAATCCCGGGTGGACCATATGCTTTCATTAGTGTATTCAAGTGCATTGGGGTTTGTAATTTATGATCTGATTAATGTTAAGAACGGGATGTTACTTAAGGGGGATGCGTCTATTTGTTTGCTCATTTATCTATGTTTTTATTATTATTATTTTTGTTATCCTCCTAAGACCTCTGGCAGCATGTAATAGGCCATAAATATTATTTGCGGCATATAATAGGCCAAAAAAATTATGCGCAACATGTTATAGGCCACAAAATATTCTTCGCAACATGTAATAGGCCACAAAATATACTTCGCAACATGTAATAGGCCATAAATATTCTTCGCAATATGTAATAGGCCACAAAATATACTTCGCAACATGTAATAGGCCATAAATATACTTTGCAACATGTAATAGGCCACAAAATATACTTCGCAACATGTAATAGGCCATAAAATGTTCTTCACAACAAGTAATAGGCCATAAAATATTCTTTGCAGCATGTAATAGGCCATAAATATTCTTCGCAACATGTAATAGGCCATAGAAAATGTTGTGGCCTATTACATGCTGCGCAAATTTTTTTTTGGCCTATTATATGCCGTGAAGAATATTTATGGCCTATTACATGCTGCAAAGAATATTTGGTAGCCTAACACATGCCACGAATAATATATGGTGGCCTAATATATGCCATAAATAATATATGGTGGCCTAACACATGCTGTGAAGAATATATAGTGGCCTAACCCATGCTGCGAATAACTTTTGGTGGCCTAACACATGCCGTTAATAACCCTAGGTGGCCTAACTCCTAAATACTGTTAACGGCATGTGTTAGGCCACAAAATATTATCCACGGCATCTGTTGGGCCAACAAATATTATTCGCAACATGTAATAGGCCAAAAAATATTCTTTGCAGCATGTAATAGGCCACAAAATATACTTTGCAACATGTAATAGACCACAAAATATACTTCGCAACATGTAATAGGCCATATAATGTTCTTCGCAACATGGAAAAGGCCCTAAAATATTCTTTGCAGCATGTAATAGGCCATAAATATTCTTCGCAACATGTAATAGGCTATAAAATATTCTTTGCAACATGTAATAGGCCATAAATATTCTTCGCGGCATGTAATAGGCCACAAAATATTCTTTGCAGCATGTAATAGGCCATAAATATTCTTCGCAACATGTAATAGGCCTATTACATGTTGCGAAGTATATTTTGTGGCATATTGAAAGTTGCAAAGTATATTTTGTGGCCTATTACATGTTGCGAAGTATATTTTGTGGCCTATTACATGTTGCGAAGTATATTTTGTGGCCTATTACATGTTGCGAAATATATTTTGTGGCCTATTACATGTTGCGAAGAACATTTTATGGCCTATTACATGTTGCAAAGTATATTTTGTGGCCTATTACATGTTGTGAAGAATATTTATGGCCTATTACATGTTGCGAAGTATATTTTGTGGCCTATTACATGTTGCGAAGAATATTTTGTGGCCTATTACATGTTGCGCATAATATTTTTTGGCCTATCATGTGCCGCGAAGAATATTTATGGCCTATTACATGCTGCAAAGAATATTGGTAGCCTAACACATGCCGCAAATAATATATGGTGGCCTAATATATGCCATAAATAATATACGGTGGCCTAACACATGCTGTGAAGAATATATAGTGGCCTAACCCATGCTGCGAATAACATTTGGTGGCCTAACACATGCCGTTAATAGCTCTAGGTGGCCTAACTTCCAAATACTGTTAACGGCATGTGTTAAGCCACCAAATATTCTTCACGGCATGTGTTAGGCCAACAAATATTATTAGGAACATGTAATAGGCCAAAAAATATTCTTCGCAGCATGTAATAGGCCACAAAATATACTTTGCTACATGTAATTGGTCACAAAATATACTTCGCAACATGTAATAGGCCACAAAATATACTTCGCAACATGTAATAGGCCATAAATATACTTCGCAACATGTAATAGGCCACTAAATATACCTTGCAACATGTAATAGGCCATAGAATATACTTCGCAACATGTAATAGGCCACAAAATATACTTCGCAACATGTAATAGGCCACAAAATATACTTCGCAACATGTAGGCTAATAGGCCATAAAATGTTCTTTGCAACATGTAATAGGTCATAAAATATTCTTTGCAACATGTAATAGGCCACCAAATAATATTCTCTGCATGTAGAAATAACTGATTTTGTATAACCTACTATATTCTTATTTTAAGTAATTAATTGTTGCACGGTATTTGTCTTGGTAGGCTAGGATATTTATTAATAGATCTTTCATTGAGATGGTACAGGGGATCTACAATGTGGTGGAGTTTCACTTTCTACTGTAGTTTGTTCGACTCCCTTGTTGACTTCTCATTCTTACCTCACAACAGGGACCCTGATGGAAATAACTTAGCTAAAATTGTGTAGGTTATCCTATGGGGTATCCCTGTGGGAGTGATCATGCTGTATTGGGGTGCTTTTAACAAATACGCCGACTTCTGTCCGTATCAGGGCGTATGTAACTCTTAATAAATATAGTCAATCAATCAATCAATACAATCAATATCGAACTACAGAACTGTAACATTAGCCTAATCCATACTTAACCTAGCTTATATTTATCGTAAATAGTGTTATGGACTAAATTATATGTAGAATTGACTTATTCAAGTGAAGGCCTATTATATTTTTATATTTGGAATAAATTCTAATTATTATTTAAGCCAAATGAACTCATTGACAAGTCAGGAGTCATAACATTAGAACCAAAACCTTCGCTGTGCACTAAAGTCAATAGATAATATTTCGGTTCTGTCATGACTGTTCATGCTTAACATATAGTCGAGAACTTTATATCATATTCAAATAATATGTAATGGCATTGTCTATGGTTGTATTATATTGAAATAGTAATAGGTATCTATTATAATAGGATATATAGTATTTAGGCGAATACACTGAATGCCGAATGATCGCTATACTGGGACTAAAGACTTTAACTCTTACTATCGTAAAACATAATGGGATATATTTATTTGCATAATTTAAAGTACCGAGGGCATTATTATAAGAATTTCCTATTACTTTGTAGTTATATTTTCATGACTTTGTGCTACAATGTTGGCTGTCCAGGGTTATATGCATGGTTGAAGTTAGTCTTGTGACTTGGTAATAGTCATCCTAGGGTAAACTCGAGCTGTGATTGGTCCTAATTTACCCTATGGCACCTACTAGTCTCGACTTGGTAAATATGCGCCCCGGAAAATCAAATAAGTATGCCTAATTTCATTAAAACCCATCAGTTAGTTTCATATATATTAATAGAATAGTTGACCTTGACCTTTATCTTGACCTTTATGATATGTGTGTCCAAATGTATTATTTTCCTTTTCATTTAAAGTGCAACTATCTCACCAAATTTTGTGGAGTTTGCATGAAAAGTAAAGAAAATAGCATATTGACCTTTTATTTGACCTTGACCTGTGACCTTGCCCTTTCGTATGGAATTGTATAGTTTCTTTGTATGACCTTCGCCTAGGTATTCCGAATATACATGGTAAGCCTACTGAGAATCTAACAGTTAGTATAAGAAATACTAGTGAAAAACTTATTTTGACTTTTGACCTTGACCTTTGACCTTACCCTTAAGAATATTTACCTAAAATTTGGTCAATATGATATATAGCTTACCAGTAACTTGTATAGTGAAAATGAAGATATTTGAGTAAGAACTAAAAAATATGAATATTTACCTTTTTTTAACCTTGACCTTTGACCTTAACCTTTAAGTTAAATGGAACATCTCTTTTTGATTAACCTTCGCATTGACCAAATGAATATACCTGTGAAATTTGGTGAAAATCCATCAAACGGTCTAGGAGGAGTTTCCAGACAGACAGACAGACGGACGACGACGAAGACGACGGATGACGACGGACGACGACGACAGACAGGCTGGCTGGTGGTGCACAGTATACGGGCGGGATCTGTGTACGCGATACCACTCTGCTTCGCAGAGTTGATAAATTAATACATAAATATATAGACCAAAAACCAAGCAATACCCCCTTAAGTTTTTACCACGGCCGTGGATTATCGGAGATGAGGTTTATAATTCCGGCTTGGTGACAGGCGGGCCGGGCACGCTATCCGCTTGTCCGTCAGCGATCAAGTGGCGGCGCGGACAACTATTTCGGCGGAGTCGTGTAACATGTCGTAACACACGCTATCGCTGTCACACGAGCGGGGCGACGGACGGAGGGAGGGATGGATGGATGGATGGGGGAAGGGTATACTAAACGAGACACATTCACACACACACACACACACACACACACACTGTATAGGGTGTCAAATCGGAGCAACTTTTTTAAAAACTTGAATGAATATCAGAAGGAATACGAGAACATTAACAGGAAATAGCATTGTTTTGGTAATTTTATCACTTTCAAAGGTGTAATTTGAACTGTAAACCCTAATTATATCTTTATATGGGTAATAATAATGAGTACAAATAATGAACTCGACTTTCCTTTGACACCCCGCGTGACGCACACGCACACACACACACACGGCTATCAGTAGACCATTTTATGGCACATTTGGGTGGAAGTCTGAAGTTTGATTGAGAGATTCTTGATCCCTTCGATACCCAGGGATTCTTCCTAAGCTGAACAACATCACCAAATGAGAGCTAGAATAAACTGTTAAAGCTCGTCATGTTTCTGATGGGGTTAACCTCCTCTACCAGTTTGGATATCATCTTGTTTGTTTACTGATTGTTTGTTTATTGTATATTGTTTGTTTATTGTCTGCTACACCTGTCTAGAGTGATGCGTAGAGACTGATTGATGAATGGAGAGGTATGAAGGAGAGTGGGACAGCAGGAACCCTTATGGGCCAGTGCGGACAGAAGGGTGCTGTGCTGGTACGGACATGTTGAATGAATGGGAGATAAAAGGCTTACAAAGAGAGTATATGAGTCAGAAACAAGGGGAGGAAGATCTCAGATGAGATGGAGAGATGGTGTAGTACAAGCGTTGGAAGGTAGAGAGATGACTGAAGAACAGGCAAGATAAATGGTAATGAATAGGAATGAATGGAGAATGTTCGTGAATAGATTAGTGATAACATGGTCGTAGGGAGAGGGGGCCAGGTGCCAGTTAGGCTAGATAATAGTCCGTCAGGCGCCTGGCCCGGAGAGCCGGTCTATCTTGTGAAGGGCCATACCTGGAAGTAAGGCGAGCGGACATTGTGGTGGTAAGCTCCGCTGCGTGTCTGCCTGCTGAGACCGATCCTCGCCGGGAAGTTTGCTACCTGGGTGTCATAGCTAGGGACCCCAAAATGCACCTGGGTCTCTGGGTCTTCTCCTGGGCGACCTAGACGTGTGTTACTGTGTGTGTGTTTGTGTGTTTGTTGTGTTGTCCCCGTTCTGGCACTGTCTCGAGTCGACCACCCCCAGCTGTCGGATATGTGCTTGAGTATATACATACATACATACATAGTTACATACATACATACATACATACGTGCGTGTTTTAATAGATCAATGTGTTTGTCATATTTATGCATGTTGATGTCGGTGCAGTGGCATTTCTTGTCATCCCAATCACTACCCCCCTCGCCACACACATTGCTCATTCTTTCACACGCATCACCAGTTATGTGCCAGCATTTGTTGTTTTGACGTTAGGCAGACACGTCACATCACCATATGTTCACATTACTTGGTTATTGTATTTAATTGAAAGAAATATACCACTGATTTTTGTTCTTATTGTTGCCTAGGCCTATTCATTTTCAATGACGTTATAAATTTATTATTTTTTGGCATATCTTTCGTTCCTCTATATGCAACTTTATGCAAGTAGTTAGGATTCGGTGGAAATTCAAGGTAGTGTTGAATAGTTGATTACATTTTAAGGGTGAAAGAGTGTACAAGTGTGAGGGAAATTACGTGGAGTTGCAAGCAAGTTATTGGACGAAAGGTCAATTACAGGTTTATTGGTGGTACTGGTGATTTATAGAGCGATATACAGGTGTTAATGAGGTTATAGTAGCGATTTACAGGTGTTAATTAGGTCATAGTAGCGATTTACAGGCGTTAATTGGTTATAGTAGCGATACACAGGTGTTAATGAGGTCATAGTAGTGATTTACAGGTGTTAATTAGGCTATAGTAGCGATTTACAGGTGTTAATAAGGTTATAGTAGCTATATACAGGTGTTAATTAAGTTATAGTAGCGATTTGCAGGTGTTAATTGGATATAGTAGCGATACGCAGGTGTTAATGAGTTTATAGTAGTGATTTGCAGGTGTTAATTAGGTTATAGTAGCGATATACAGGTGTTAATGAGGTTATAGTAGCGATACACAGGTGTTTATTAGGTTATAGTAGCGATATACAGGTGTTAATGAGGTTATAGTAGCGATATACAGGTGGTAATTAGGTTATAGTAGCGATACACAGGTGTTAATTAGGTTATAGTAGCGATATACAGGTGTTAATGAGGTTATAGTAGCGATATACAGGTGGTAATTAGGTTATAGTAGCGATTTACAGGTGTTAATTGGTTATAGTAGCGATACACAGGTGTTAATGAGGTTATAGTAGTGATTTACAGGTGTTAAGTAGGTTATAGTAGCGATATACATGTGTTAATTAGGTTATAGTAGCGATTTACAGGTGCTAATTAGGTTACGTAGGTCATTAATACTTGATTGATGTTCGTGGACTATGGCGTTTACGTTTTGCGTGTGGGTTTATGATTCTCTGTCTCTCTCTCTCTCTCTCTCTCTCTCTCTCTCTCTCTCTCTCTCTCTCTCTCTCTCTCTCTCTCTCTCTCTCTCTCTCTCTCTCTCTCTCTCTCTCTCTCTCTCTCTCTCTCTCTCTTCTTCTCTCCCCTCTTCCTCTCTCTCTCTCTTCTTCTCTCTCTGTTTAGTGTGTATGTGCATTACCTGGGAGAGAGAATGAATGTGAGTGTGGGTGTGTGTGTTGCGTGTGTGGAGGTGATATAGATTTAGATTGTGGTTGTTTTGATGGCAAGCGTCCTGATGTTGGTAACAGGTGTTGTGTAATGTTTGTGGTAGTGGGGATTGTTGTGGTGGTGATGGTGGTGTTGATTGTTGTGATGGTGGGGTGATGGTTGTTGTGGTGGTGATGATTGTGGTAGTGATTGTTGTAGTAGTAGCTATGATTGTGGTAGTGGTAGCTATGATTGTGGTAGTGATTGTGGTAGTGATTGTTGTGATGACTATGGTAGTGATTGTGGTGATGATTGGTGTGGTGATTGTGGTAGTGATTGGTGGTGATTGGTGTGGTGATTGTAGTAGTGGTAGCTATGATTGTGGTAGTGATTGTGTTGGTGACTGTGGTGGTGATTGTGGTAGTGATTGTGGTGGTGATTGTGGTAGTGATTGTGGTGGTGATTGTGGTAGTGATTGTGGTGGTGATTGTGGTACTGATTGTGGTAGTGATTGGTGTGGTGCTTATGGTAGTGATTGAAGTAGTGATTGGTGTGGTGATTGTGGTAGTGATTGGTGTAGTGATTGTGGTGGTGATTGTGGTAGTTATTGTTGTAGTAGTGGTAGCTATGGTGTTATCGATGTCCTTGCTTGTAGTCGGGTTGGTAATTTGTCACCCTTCTAGCGATACAATTGAGCACACGAGCATATATCATACATATACATATTCTTCTCATATACACGTACTACACAACTATAGTACTGCACTCACATAGCCTATACTGGTACACTTACACATACTACATACATATAGTATATACACATACTACATACATATAGTACTGCACTCACATAGCCTATACTGGTATACTTACACATACTACATACATATAGTACTGCACTCACATAGCCTATACTGGTAGACTTACACATACTACATACATATAGTACTGCACTCACACAACCTATACTGGTACACTTACACATACTACATACATATAGAACTGCACTCACATAACCTATACTGGTACACTTACACATACTACATACATATAGTACTGCACTCACATAGCCTATACGGGTACACTTACACATTCTACATACATATAGAACTGCACTCACATAACCTATACTGGTACACTTACACATACTACATACATATAGTACTGCACTCACATAACCTATACTGGTACACTTACACATTCTACATACATATAGAACTGCACTCACATCACCTATACTGGTACACTTACACATACTACATACATATAGTACTGCACTCATATAGCCTATACTGGTACACTTACACATACTACATACAGTCACATATTTACTTTCACATACATAAGTACACATATATTTGCAGTACTAGATCTACATACATGCACATTAACACTTATACAGAGGTACACATACACAGGCACATATATACACATACACAGGAAAACATGCACATACATAGGCACATATACGGTATATACGGTATATACACATACACAGGACCACAAGCACATACATAGGCACATATACGGTATATATATACACATACACAGGACCATATGCACATACATAGGCACATACACGGTATATACACATATACACATATACACATATACACATACACATATACAGGACCACATGCACATACATAGGCACATATATACACATACTGTTCTTACACACACACATATTTATACACAGGAACACATAAACAGGCACATATATACACATACACAGAAAAACATGCACATAAATAGGCAGATATTATATACAGAAACACATGCACATATATAAGCACATCTATACATATACTATATTCACGGAACACGAATGTATGCACTCACAGGAAAAAATACACATCCATAGGCACATATAATTATACACACACTACACTCACACATACAAACATCACTTCTAATGTCAACTAAACTAACTTAACCTAACAAATGTGGGGCTAGTTGTTTTCAACCCCAGAACGATGGCGTTCTGTGTGTGCGCCCCCTTACGGGGCACACACACAGAACGCCATCATCATAGCTGGGGGGGGGATGGTTGGTTTTGGGTGGGGGGGGGGAGAGGGTGGGGAGGGGCTGGGGGGCGGGAAGGGAGGGGGAGGGGGGGAACCATATTTTGGATCTAAAATCATAGCTATTGAACAAATTCAAAAACAAAATTTTGACTGACGTTCGCATTCACCCAAAACAAATTTGTGTGAAATTGGGTGAAAATCCGTCCAACGGTCTATGAGAAGTTTTAGGACAGACGGACAATGACGACGACGACAACAACGACGATTTTTTTTTTCCCGGTGGTACCCACTATTCGGAGGGGGGGGGGGTTAATACCAAACTCTGCTTACACAGAGTTGATAAATAGACCTCCAAAATATCTACTGTCCTGTCAATTGATCCTATTATTTAAGTATTACAAAATCAAATACACTTGTAATTCAGCCATACTAATTTTCCTTACATACATAAAAACATGGATTGTAAACAAATCAATGTGAATGTCGTGAATGTCTTAAAATGTAAAAACTAATGTGGTTAATGGGGGTCACCTGCTTTTTTTTCTCTTTCTCTCCTTTTCTCTCTTTCTCTGGCTTGTATCCATTCGGTCCCCTTCATCCTACTGTTTTAAGACGTTTATCCTCATCCAGGTGTCGATTTCTTCCTGGCGAGCGATAGCGAGCCAGCATTGAATGGAGAAATCCGGCTTCGCCGGAGAAATTTTTCTATAAAAAATGTACAAATTTAGCTTCCAATGATATCTTACTTATTAAAATTGGACGAAAAATAAAGATTTTATAGCGTAAAATGCTAAACATTTTATCGTTTTGAGAAAAAGGCTAAAAACCAAATTTATCCATTACTCAATAATTCCTCTCTCAAATGACGAGTTATTGCAACTGTTTGTTCTTGGTTGATTTGATACATGCTCTGGCACTAAAATCCAGTGAAATTACTAGGTCTAAGTCAATAATATGCTACCTGGATCCCCAAAAGGTATTTATTCATTTGGCGCCATAAATCGTGCACCTCATTTTTGCCAAGTTAGGTTATTTTAGATTACTCTAGGTTGTGTTAGGGTTGGTTTGGATGGGTTAGATCTGTTTAGAGTTGAATATATATGTTTAATGATAATGATGATGATGGCTTAGATGATGATGATGATGGTTTGGATGATGATGATGGCTTAGATGATGATGATGATGATTGTGGAAGTGCTATTACATGTTGCAAAGTATATTTATGGCCTATTACATGTTGCGAAGTATATTTTGTGGCCTATTACATATTGCGAAGAATATTTATGGCCTATTACATGTTGCGAAGTATATTTTGTGGCCTATTACATGTTGCGAAGAATATTTTGTGGCCTATAACATGTTGCGCATAATTTTTTTGGCCTATTATATGCCGCAAATAATATTTATGGCCTATTACATGCTGCCAGAGGTCTTAGGAGGATAACACAAATAATAATAATAAAAACATAGATAAATGAGCAAACAAATAGACGCATCCCCCTTAAGTAACATCCCGTTCTTAACATTAATCAGATCATAAATTACAAACCCCAATGCACTTGAATACACTAATGAAAGCATATGGTCCACCCGGGATTCGAACTCAAGACACCACACCCAGAACATAACCATCTAAACCATTACTCCAGCATCACAATTCTGTAGGAGAGGTTAGGTGTTGCGAGACGAATGTGGGAAGCGATAAAGCTAAGCATACATTTAATAGCTCCTTCTTTCATATATTAACATTCTAACTCTTCCCACATTCGTCTCGCACCACCACCTTCACTCAATTGACCACTTGCGAGTTTTGGTCTATAAGGAAGTTGGAGCTGTAGACAACGATATTTAACATAATTTACAGCTAAAATACGGTTGTAGTACATATATAAATATATAAAATCCAATTCAACATACTCTTTAGCCATCAGAACCCGACATTATTATTTGCATCTCTCTTTAATATCGATGTTCACGGCTCCAACTTCCTTATAGAAAGAAACTCGCAAGTGGTCAATTGCTTAGTTCCCTCTTTCATACATTATATTTCTAACTCTTCCCACATTCGTCTCGCACGATGGCTCCAGACATCTCACAAATTGACCACTTGCGAGTTTTGGTCTATAAGGAAGTTGGAGATGTAGACATCGATATTTAGCAGAATAACCAGCTATAATACGGTTTTAGTTCATTTATATATACATAAAACCCAATTCAACATACTATTTATCCATCAGAAACCTACATAATTGCTCTATTTTTGTTAAATATCGATGTTTAGAGGCCAAACTGCCTTTTAGCCTGAAACTCGCAAGTAGTCAATTGCATAGCTCCTTCTTTCATACATTATATTTCTAACACTTCCCACATTCGTCTCGCAGCATGGCCCCTTCCAGACATCTCACAAATCCCACTTCACCTGGGAGTTCTAACCTCTCCTACACACTATTGCATAGCTCCTTCTTTCATATATTATATTTCTAACACTTCTCACATTCGTCTCGCACCTCCTAACATCTCACAAATTTCCCTCCCCCTGAGGCTCGACTCCTCCCCTTCCCCACACCCTCCTCTAGCCCAAGGTCCATAGATACTACAGGTCAACCCACGGGGTTGCTCAAATTCCCTATCCGCGCGCATGACGTCAGAGTGTTGAAGGGTGAAGGGGTCACCAGTTTCTTCCCGCTCATTCTCAAAATCACAGCCGTTGGAGCAGCATCCTCCATTTTCTATATCTTCATGCCGTGAAAGTATAACTTCGATATTTTATAATACAACAGTGACCATAATGCCGTGTGACAGTGTAGCTCTGCTATTGTAAGAGAACAAAATGCCGTTATACTGTGAAGTTGTTTTATGCAAGTCTGTATTCATTAAACAAGGAAATGTATCATTCCATATATTTCCCAATGATGAACAACTGAGGGCCAAATGGACTACATTATGTGGAAACAAAAACAGAGTTACTCCACAATGTGCAAGAATCTGTGGCAAACATTTTGAATCAAATGCTTTTAAAAGAAACTTGATCCATAATAGCTTGCATTTGTTAACATTAAAATTTATCTACCAATTTACTGACCATTCATATGGCGAATTTTGAGATGCACCGGTATTTAAAGGCGAATTTTGAGGTGTATGTATAAGGCTAATTTTGATATGTATTTATAAGGCTAAATTTGAGATATATTTATATGGCTAATTTTGAGAGCTTCAACATCAAACTAGAAAGGCATAAGTACGAGATGAGTTAGGTGTGAGAGGGATCTGGCTTGTATGGGCCAACAGGCTTTTTGTACTCACTTCTATTATGTTATTATGTTATTATTGTTTTGTAACCTGTCCAATGTTCTTCATAATAACCTTACGGAACCTTACGATGATACTGGACGCAGGTCTTGGCAATGCTCTAAGTCCAAATCTTCATAATTTAACTTTAATAGACACATGGTTCTAATGATCCCAGAAAACACTATCTAAGATGTCTTAAGTTAATAAAATAAGTGTGTACCGAATTTTGTGAAATCCTTATCCCGCTTTGTGCAACCTAGTTGTAAGAAGAAATTAGAACGATAACCAATACCTATAAATTAAACCTGAAAATAGTTATCCCATTTTGTATATTCTAAATATAATATTATAATATTATAATAGTTAGTAATATAGTAATAGCCTACATTTGATATGAAAATATCACCGGGTAAACAAATATACAAGTATTATAAGCTTGTGACAGTGTATAGGCAGGAAGGTGAAGGTATTGAGGGATCACAGTCCAGATATTGTGTGGACTGTGTGAGGGATAAGCCTTTACAACGTCTCCCAGCTGTTAGGGAGCAGAGCTAGGCAGAGAGCGAGCGTATTCTCTCTTTCTTTCATTTGGTACAACAGTGTGACGTCACTGAGCTGCGCGTGGGTTGACCTGAGTATCTATGGACCTTGCTCTAGCCTACCTGCGACATCTACCCAGCCATTCCGTCATCCCAGGTGCACGGAGGAAGGATGCGGCCAGTCATTAAGGGAGTAGTACTCGCTGTTTATGGATCCCCTTCTCCCTCATGTTTAGCATATTATTTTTGAGGTTTTAAGACATTTGTTCCGTTAGTTTGGTGATTTTGAGACCTTTCGCCTCATTTTTTTTTATCAATATTAAGACCTTTCGTGCCCCTTAGGTGTCGATTTTTTCCTGGCGAGCGACAGCAAGCCTCTAATTTTAGAAGGTACTGGCCTTCGGCCGGGACATTTTTCTACCAAAAAATGTACATATTTATCTTGAAAGGGGGTCTAGGGGGTGTTTTTCTAAGCTTGATGGAGGTCTAGCGAGGAAATTAAAAAAATAAAGTAGATGTGCCGTTTTGCCCAAAATCAAAACGGCATACCCAACTCTGCGATGGGTTACCATCATCACTACTAATGCCATCATCAATCACAATCACCATCATCACTACATTTGCCACAATCATTACGACTATTGTCATCATCACCATTACTATGATCATCACTACTACAATTACAATCACCACTACTACTCTCACCATCATCACTACTACTGTCACCATTGTCACTACAATCTTAATCACTACTATCATCATTGATACTACAACTATCAACCATCATCACTACTATCATCACCACCATCTTACAATTATCATTACTACTGTTAACATCATCATTACTACTATAACATTAATCATTACTACTGTCACAAGTATTACCATCATGTATGCTATTACCATCAGCACTACTACTGCCATCATCACCATTACTATGATCTTCATCATCACAACTATTGTCATCATCACTACAACTTTCACCATCATCACTACTACTCACCACCATCACTAATACTCACACCATCGTCACTACCATCATCACTAGTGTCATTATTATCACTACAACTATCATCACTACTATTATGACCATCATCACTACTAAAAGTATTGTCACCATCATATGTACTACTGTCACCAGCATATCTACTACTGTCATAATTAACACTGCTGTAATCATCACTACTATTATCACCATCAATCCCACTATTACTACCATCACTTCTAATGCCAATTAAACTAACTTAACCTAGCAAATGCGGAGCGAGTAGTTTTCGCCACCAGAATGCATTCATTGCTGTGTGTGTGTGTGTGGGGTGGGGGGGTGGGGGGGTAAACCATATTTTGGACCTAAAATCATAATTATTGCACAAATTCAAAAATCTTTTTTGACTGACGTTCGCATTCACCCAACACATGTTCGTGTGAAATTTGGTGAAAATCCGTCCAACGGTCTAGGAGTTTCGGGACAGACGGACGACGACAACAACAACAACGACCGACATTTTTTTTCCGGTGGTACCCACTATACGGGGGTGGAGGGAGGGGGGGGGGTGATACCAAACTCTGCTTACGCAGTGTTCATAAAAGTTGACCTTTGACCTTGACCTGTGACCTTGACCTTTATGTAAGAGTACATTTTTGTTGGCATTGACATTGCCCATGAAAATCAAATAAGCATGCGTAATTTCATTAAAACCCATTAGATTGTTTCATATATATCAATAGAATAGTTGACCTTGACTATTATCTTGACCTTTATATGTCCTGACATTTATTGTTTTACTTTTCACTTAAAGTGCAATTATCTCACCAAATTTTGTGAAGTTTGCATGGAAAGTAAAGGAAATATCATTTTGACCTTTTATTTGACCTTGACCTGTGACCTTGACCTTTCAAATGGAATTGTATAGTTTCTTGCATGACCTTGGCCTAGGTATTCCAAATAAACATGGTAAGCCTAGTGAAAATCTAACAGTTATTATAAGAAATACTAGTAGAAACTATTTTGACCTTTGACCTTGATTTTTGACCTTACCCTTTAGAATATGTATCTAAAATATGGGCACTACGATATCAAGGTTACCAGTAACTTGTATAGTGAAACATTAAGACATTTGAGTATAAAGTAAAATAAATAGTAAAAGTTGACCTTTGACCTTGACCTGTGACCTGGACCTTATGTAAGATTTTTTTTTTTTTTTTTTTTTTTTATTGACATTGCCCCGGAAAATCAAATAAGCATGTTTAATTTCATTAAAACCCATCAGTTAGTTTCATATATATTAATAGAATAGTTGACCTTGACCTTTGACCTTTATCTTGACCTTTATGATGTGTCCAAATATATTATTTCCTTTTAATTTAACCCTTAATTAGCGGCGAGCAACATAAGTCGAGTTAAAAAAAGCTGGACTATGTGGCGGCGCTCGACATAGGTCGAGTGGCAATTTCAGCACGTAATGTGGCTGAGAGAGAGAGACAAGTGGTGGCAGGAGACTAGCGAGCGCTCCAGACCACCGCGGCGAACCTACTGACACAAATCTCAGCTCCCTCCTCCCTCTCTCACTCGCTACATACTCAATTATGTACCGAAAGTACCGAATTACCTGCTTTTTGCACTCGCGTTGCACGGTTATTGCAAGAAAACTATCCATCATACAAGGATCGTTATGGTGTCATTCGAAAGCTCTGTTTATGCCCTTTCAGGGATAGGTACTTGTTTTACGTTCTGGGTCTTATTTAGGCATGAAAATGATCACGTAAACAGCCCTATTTTGGCTAAAAACACCCCGCTGTGCGGTACATATAATAAACCGCATAGGCAGCTCGTAGTCCAGTGCAACTATATCGCCAAATTTTGTGAAGTTTGCAAGAAAAGTAAAGAAAGTAGCATATTGACCTTTTATTTGACCTTGACCTGTGACCTTGACCTTTATTATGGAATTTTATAGTTTCTTGTATGACCTTAGCCTAGGTATTCCGAATATACATGATAAGCCTAGTGAGAATCTAACAGTTAGTATAAGAAATACTAGTGATAAACTTATTGTGACCTTTGACCTTACCCTTAAGAATCTTTACATAACATTTTGTCAATACGATATATAGGTTACCAGTAACTTGTATAGTGTAAATGAAGACATTTGAGTAAAAAGTAAAATAAATAGTAAAAGTTAACCTTTGACCTTGACCTGTGACCCTGGACCTATATGTAAGAGTGTTTTTTTTTTTTTTTTTTTTTATATTGACATTGCCCCGGAAGCATATTTACCAAGTCGAGACTAGTAGGTGCCATAGGGTAAATTAGGACCAATCACAGCTCGAGTTTACCCTAGGATGACTATTACAAAGTCACAAGACTAACTTCAACCATGCATATAACCCTGGACAGCCAACATTGTAGCACTAAGTCATGAAAATATAACTACAAAGTAATAGGAAATTCTTATAATAATGCCCTCGGTACTTTGAATTATGCAAATAAATATATCCCATTATGTTTTACGATAGTAAGAGTTAAAGCGTGTCTGGCAACAGTGTTTAGTCCCAGTATAGCGATCATTCGGCATTCAGTGTATTTGCCTTAATACTATATGTCCTATTATAATAGATACCTATTACTACTTCAATATAATACAACCATAGACAATGCCATTACATATTATTTGAATCTGATATAAAGTTCTCCACTATATGTTAGCATGAACAGTCATGACAGAACCAAATATTATCTATTGACTTTAGTGCACAACGAAGGTTTTGGTTCTAATGTTATGACTCCTGACTTGTCTATGAGTTCATTTGGCTTAAATAATAATTATAATTTATTCCAAATATAAAAATATAATAGGCCTACACTTGAATATCTCAATTCTACATATAATTTAGTCCAAAACACTATTTACTATAAATATAAGCTAGGTTAAGTATGGATTAATGTTACAGTTCTGTAGTTCGAAATTCATTGTATTGATTGATTGATTGACTATATTTATTAAGAGTTACATACACCCTGATAGGGACAGAAAATCGGCGTATTTGTTAAAAGCACCCCAATACAGCATGACCATTATTTTTTATTTGCCCATCTGCAAACAATATATACTGTATATTGATGACAATAATTCCTGGGAAGGTGAGGCCCCCCTCAACCTAAGAAGCGGACATAATAGAAGTGAACTTAACGGTCATGGCCCAGAGCGTGCAAATCGACGCGGAAGGTTGCTTGGATAATACTGAACCTTTAAATAAGATTCTTCCAATTTTTAAATTGATTTTTGTTCTTGGGTATTCTGAATAAAAGATGAATCACCAATAGTTATGATTTAGGCAAAAATGAGTAGGTTATTCATCATATTAGCTATCCATTAGTATAGTTTTGAAGATTGGGTGATATTCTTATGTTCTTTACTCTCCCCTCAAAGGCTAGCCTATCATATAGTTTGGCAAAGGCTAGGTTATCATGTAGTTAGGCAAATATCTTTGTAAGGCCTCGCCCAATTTCTTACCGATTACTCACATACACCAGTGGCTTGCACTATTTGTTTCACTAACTGGCCTTCCTTGTGCAGCCCAATATAATGTGCAATTAGATCCGGTGTCACGTTCTTTTGCTGACCCGTACACACTAAAAACTGACGGGGACTTGTCCACCACTGCCATACTGATCATAATAATGACTGATACCGATCAACCCACCACAGCTGCTGGAAGCACTGATGTTCCAACACTGTATGTACTGTATGTAATAATACCATAATTATTCCTAACCTTCAAGACTAGCGAATACTAAGGATGTAAAGTAAATTCAGACAGAAAATCCACAAATTTTATTTGAAACAGTGTGCGGGGGACTCTGGTGACTAGTGGGGTTTTCCTTACAAACATTGAGTAGGCTATATTTGACTAGTATTGCTTTGCTGATTCAGTCCTTTCAATGCATTAATATTGTGCAAAGTGTGACTACATTTTCACACATGTTAATGTAATAAGTTTGAAAATTCAGATTTTGAGGCTTGCCATGGATCAAGAACAATCCCAAGTTTTCAACAAAATCTCATACCATACAGCCCAAAATAAGTAGCCACATTTTTTCATTAGCAATTTTGGGCTCTAATCTTATACATTTTCTTTTAGCCTACCAGACTTTTAGCTACTACCAATGTTAGTAAGTTAGCCTATACACTCGGCATAATCAAACGCTGTATATTAGCATAGCCTAGGCCTATCTTAGGTTCTCAGGTTAAGTTATATTGTTTGGATATTTAAAGAAAGTAGAGGGCTAGGATATACTGTAATGAAAAATTAGGGTAGCCTATAATTGTACTCACAACCAATAGTATTGAATAGGCTAGTGTTTACAAATATGTTTTTCAAGGGATTTTGTTTTGATTAGGCTAATATGATGACAATATTCAAGCAGACACTGTGGCAATATTAGCACGCTCTATGCGTCAGATTTTTCCACTTTTTTTCTGAAATCATCCCTCTGCGAGTGGTTATTTGCCTCCTGCTGGCATTATACATGAATATGATGATGACAATTATGTCCGGGGGGGGGGGGGTTTGAACACCAAACACTGTCAAATTAAAAATAAACGCAGAGAGCGTGCAAACTGCTGCTGTAGTCTCCTTGAACTGTAGTTAAGATACCCTGTAGCTACCGAATAATCTAAAAACACGCTCCCTGATAGTGTACAAGGCTATGAAAATCAGGGAAAATATTATAGTGAAAAGGTAACTCGGATTTTCTATAATATAAAGTAATAAGGTAATAATGTAGTATTCGTGGAATTTCGAGCTTATCGCCTGCCTTGTTTACACTACTCGCACGCTCACGATCACGTTTCCGTCTATATTGACTGCCGTGGGATACAACATTAGGTTGAGGGCCCCCCTCACTCCCCGAGGACTTATTGTCATCATCATATATAGGCATTTTGCCAGCATGGGGCAAATTACTTAAAAAAAAGTCAAAAGTCGTGAATCGTGAAGGATGTATCCGGGTGTACGGTCGTCATGTTTACAAGGTAGTGCACGTTCCCGTCTATTTTAACGGTTATTTCCCCTCTGCTGGCAATATAATATATGATGATAACAACATGTAATGTGGGGGGGGGGGTGATGACCCCGTCAACCTATTATTGAATCCTGCGGCAGTCAAAATAAACTGGAACATGATCGCGAGCGTTCACTCCTGCCGCCGTTCCGCGTAGTGTAAACCAAGGCAGGCGCCATGTAGTATGTCCAAATACTACATCCTTCCCATAGGCCTAATAAATTCACAACATTTTAAAATCCAGATAGCCTATCTGAGGTGAGCCAATTCTGACAAAATCTAACAAATGTTGGCTTGAACATTATGATCGGCTAGCCTAGAGGGACAGAGACTAGCCTAGGTTAGTTTATTCAGTGGGGATGTAGCCTAAGAAAAACAAAATTAGGCCTACAATCCTGTATGAGTCATGAAATTCATAAGGAAAATATATTAGCCTGGGCTAGCCTAGCTTACATGATGATGTAGCCTACTGTAGGCTGTAGGCTAAGCCTAGGCCTAGCCGCCTAGCCTAACCCAATATGTGGTACTGGTAAGGTAGGCTAAATTAGTATATAAGATGATTGACTACTATTACTGTTAGCCCACAAATTTATATTAATATTGCAGTATATGCCTAGCTATTTTTAGTTATGTAAAGTATGGTATTACTGGGAATTGTTGATAGCGTATCTCTGGCAAGCCTCAAAACCTGGTAATGTTGACACTTATTGCATTAACACGTGCCAAAATATAGTCACACTGTGCACAAAATTGATGCTTTGAAAGGGCTACATCAGTAAACCAATGAAAATCAATAATAATCAAAATATGTATAAGATGAGGAATAGGCTATCAGCTGGCAGCCCGAAATTGCCCGAATCGTCCGCACGCGAATTCGCAACCCGCACCTACCTCAGCCAAGCCCAAGAAAAACGAGTGCTTCTAAAGATTGACATGCGGAACGCATTCAACAGCATTCGCAAGGATGTCTTCCTCCGTGCAGCTCAAGAACACATCCCCACTCTGTACCCCCTACTTTGGCAGGCTTATTCCAAACCTTCAATCATGATTTTTGGCGAGACGGTAATCCCATCAGAGACGCATGGCTATCTTAGAGCAGGAAGATCCAGGTGGTCCTGCTCTTTTCACAATAGGGGTGGATGCAGCAGCTAACAAAGTAAGGTCAGAGCTGAATGTATGGTACCTGGACGATGCAACCTTGGGTGGGTCAGTAAAGAACGTTCTAACCGACCTAAATAACATCATAACTGACCTCGGCCAGGCCGGGCTAGTGATAAATGACGCCAAATGTGAACTTGTTCTCCTCAACCACACACGTGAACAAGCAGAAGAGACTCAGGCCCTGTTCCAAAACATATTGCCAGATGTAAAGATCCTTCAGGAGCACCAGCAAACCCTATTAGGTTCCCCACTAACTCTGGCAGCAATCCCACCAGCACTTCAAGTTAAAAAGGAGGAGCTTCAACGTCTCGTGAGTCGCCTGATACACATCGATGCCCACTCAGCTCTGGCCTTGCTCAAGAACTGTTTCTCCATCCCAAAACTCCAATACCTCCTGCGCACATCGATGACTTACACGAACAATGGCGGCCTCCAAGAATTAGACAGCATAATCCGAGAAGCAGTGACCAGCATCACCAACGTGGAATTTAAAGAACGGGCCTGGACACAAGCCACCCTTCCTGTCCGCCTCGGGGGCTTGGGCATACGGAGAGCCTCGGATATTGCCTCCCCAGCCTTTATCTCTTCCCTCATCGCGACCAACGATCTCGTATTGTCCATCCTTTATTCTAAACCCGGAATGACACTTAATGGGGACGTAACAGCAGCGATTAACATCTGGAAGGGAAGTACAGGAGTAGAGGAGGAGCCTCAGGGTACCTCCAGGAGCAAGCAGAAAGCGTGGGATACCATCTCGGCGAAGAAAACTCAAGAAAATCTCCTAACCAATGCAAACCAGGTTGCAAAAGCATGCCTCCAGGCAGCCGCCCGTTTATAGAGTGACTTGTGGTTACACGCCATCCCCATCCCACCTCTTGGAACTCACTTGGATGCTGAAGCGCTCCGGGTCGCCATCGCGCTCAGAGTGGGTGCGGCAGTTTGTCACCCACACACTTGCAAGTGTGATGGGAGGATGGATGCTCAAGGTCACCATGCCTTGTCATGTAATTACAACGCAGGCCGCCTGCCAAGACACTCTGCACTAAATGATGTCATAAAACGGGCCCGGCAGAGTGCTAACTGTGCATCAATCCTCGAACCACATGGACTTCACAGAGAAGACGGCAAACGGCCAGATGGGATGACCACTTTCTCTTACAAGAATGGCCGGTGCCTCGTGTGGGATGCCACATGTGTTGACACTTTCTCCACAACCAACGCCGCCAGAAACGCCGACGAAGCAGGTGAAGCCGCCCGGATAGCAGAAAATAAAAAGCGAGAAAAATATCAAGCCATCGCCAGAATTCATCAAGATGGTGAATGAAATAGGCCGTAAAATCAGAGAAGTTTCAGGAGAACCCCGGGATACTGTACTGGGTATACAACTGGGATTAGCCTACTAAGGTGGAGCCCCACCTTAACAAATATTTTGGTTTCGGTGTTTGCTAGCTAAGTACAAACTACTACAAAAACTAAGGCAGTAACAACACATGATGTAGTCGGAAACTTTACCATCAGCGCAATTGAAGCATTATGCAATATTATTATATTTTGAAGGAAGTCTGCTAAGGTGTTTTGTTAGCCTAGGCCTCTAGGGTACAAACTAAGATACATTGCTCAAAAATGGCAAACAAAGGGCAAAAAAATCAATAAAGTAAAAGTGCCGCTTTGCCCAATATCAAAACGACATACCCAAATATGCGATGGGTTATCACCATCACTACTACTTTCACCATCATCATAACTACTGTCACCATCATTACTAATACTATCACCAATGAATTACAGTATATAAAGTGCGCACAACGTTTTCGGATTAATATTCAAAAGATCTCCCAATAAAGCTAATCATTATATTTGCTTTTTTAACAACTTCAGCGGCTTGTTGGGCAGCTTTTAAATCGCTTGTTATACTTACTCCAAGATCCGTTTATTTATTTACGTTCCTTAGGTGAATTCCGTTAATCGAATAGTTTGCGCTTTAATTTTTACTGCCGATGTGGAGCACTTTGCATTTATCTATATTGAATTCCATCTGTCATGTCTGAGGCCAGTTTGATAGTTTGTCTAGATCATTCTGAATCTTTCGTATGTGCGATGGCGAGTTTACTTTGTTTGCAATTTTTGAGTCAACAGCGAATTTGAAGATTCTGCATGATAGCCAATCATCAATACCATTGATATAAATAAGAAATAGAATTGGACCAAGAACTGAACCTTGTGGTACACCGCTTGTAACATTGATCCATTTTGAGGCTTTGCTTTAATTACTACATGTCGCTTTCGCTCGCTTAGCCAATCGTGAATCTAATGAAGAACAAACCTGTGAATACCATGAGCTATAAGTTTTACTATCAGTCTGTTGTAAGGCACTTTATCGAATGTTTTTTTTATAACGAATGTAGACAATGTCAACTGCTTTATCTTCGTCATATATATCCAAGAAATCGTGGAAAAAGCCAAAGAGGTTTGTCAGACATAATCACTTACCTCGGAAGCCATGTTGCGAGTCCTTTATCTATCTATCTATCTATTGCCTGACACCGTGATCCCCGAAGGGGTGGACACGAACAAAACGCCCCCATGTACCTCTGTCCCCTGTCAGTCGACGCCCCTCCTCCCAACCAGCACCTCCTTCATCCATATACTTCTTCACTCCATCCTTCCACCTCTCTTTCGGTTTACCTCTCCCTGTCATTCCACCTCGCTCTCGTACACCCTCTTAGTCATTCTCTCGCTTCCAATACGTTCCATATGGCCGAACCATCTCAAGGTGTTCCTTTTTACACTTTCCAGCACATCTACCTCCACACCAGACCTTACTTCCTCATTTGTCTGTCTATCCCTCCATGTAACTCCGCACGCACTTCTCAAGTAACTCATTTCCACCCCTCTCACTCTTGGTCTGAGTTTCTTCACCAACGTCCATGCTTCGCTTCCGTAAGTCAGTGTCGGGATTACCACACTGTCATGCAAGGACTTCCATAATGACCATTCTATTTCTTGTTACTGCTTTCAGCGTTCCTACAACCCTCTATCCCTGTTACACCCTCTCCCACACTTCTTCATCAATAGTCCCATCTTTACTCAGCACACTACCCAGATACTTAAATGAGGTGACAATCTCCATAGCCTGACCATTCAACTTCAACTCACACTCTGTGGCTTCACCCCTTTCGAAGACCATAACCTTGCTCTTCCCCGCATTTACCTTCAGATTCCGTTTTTCGCACACTGTTCCTAACATATTTACCAGACCCTGCAACTCCCATTCATTATCGCTCATCAGAACTGTATCATCAGCGAACAGCTGTACAGGTAGCTTCCACTCGTTTCCCTCCCTTATCACGATACACCAACATCCACTGCTCTTCCTTGTATTTCTTTCAAGACTTCATCCATATATACAGTAAACAACTCCCTCCCTCGCATAGCCCTGGGAAATCTCGTGGCTGCACTAGGAGCACACTCCAGTCCCAGTTCCCGTACTGACAACATCCATTTAATTACTCCTGTATTGTTAATGAGAGCACAAGCTGCCTAAGTTAAATGTATAGTCTGGCGGTGCCTGGCGCTCCCCTCCCTCCCTCGCATGGCCCTGGGAAATCTCGTGGCTGCACTAGGAGCACACTCCAGTCCCAGTTCCCGTACTGACAACATCCACCGTTTGGTGCTGTTAGGCTTGCTTCATTGTTTCCCCTTAAATACCACATACATATCTTTTTTTCCTTATTAGGTCGAAGCATAGCAAGGCTGGAGTCATTTTAAGCATATTACTTTTGTCTTAACCTTATTAGTTCGAGTACTAGAGATTTCTTCATTTATTGCATTCGTTTCCCTGACTTTCTCAGGTATAACCTTCACACTATTTCCTTCCTTTATTCTACTGCATTGTTATTTATAATTGTATGTATTTATCCATTGTAGGGTTGATATCTGCAGTGGTTTCGGAATTGGCCTGTCCAATCTAATTTTTGTTAGGCCTTTGAGAATGGAGGTTGTGGGGTGAGTGGGCAGGCTTACAGTGCCAAGCAGGCTACTTCTTTTTTCCTCCCACCACACTGCCTCCTCTAGCTCGGGCCGTATTTAACCCTTTTAGGGGGTGGCAGCCAGTTTCCAACCTACTTATATATTAACCCTTGTGTCTTATGTGTTATGCTACTGTGTTGGACCTTTTTCCCATGATTTGTTCTGTATTATCCTCAATTCCTAAGCGATTGGGCATGATATGGATTGTTCTGGGAGTCTAGCAGTACTATGTTTTGGCATCTTTGCACAGTTTAGAATAATCTTAGAAGTATTCTTGAAATACTATACGCACTATCAACCAGACTCGGAGACAGTAGATATTTTTGTGTCTCCTTGTATTACTGCTTTAATAGAGCAAAGAGGAAGATAACCCCTTTTCCTAGAGAACCTGCGTGTCTTGGTGTTTGAGTCAGATATTAAGAGCGTGTCTGTTGCAGGGTTAGTTTAGTGCGGTGGGCAGTGTTGGGTGCATTGGTGTCTTTTTGCTACAGCGTTTCCTTTTTGACAGTGCTGTGGGATAGGCTATTAGAACATCTGCTTTCCCTGAACCTCCCCTCGTAAAAACCCTCATACATGCTCTTCACTGCTTTCAGCAACTTGCCATCTACTCCGTATATTCTAAGTACTTTCCACATATCTTCTCTATCCACTCTGTCATAGGCCTTCTCCAAGTCCATAAAGGCAACATACAGCTTTTGTTGCTTCTCCAGATATTTCTTCACAACACATTTTAGGGTAAAAATCTGATCTACACACCCTCTTCCCTTCCTAAAACCGCCCTGCTCGTCGCCAATCCATTTCTCCGTTCTCGCTCTCACTCTCTCAATCACTACCCTACTATACACCTTCCCTACTACGCTTAGAAGACATATTCCTCGGTGGTTACCACACACTTCTCTTTCCCCTTTACCCTTATATAGGGGGACTATTATGCCTGTCTTCCAGTCATCAGGTGCACTCCCCTTCTCCCATGCTAGTTTGCTCATTTTCTATACCCATTCGATCACTATCTTACCACCATACCTCAGGATTTCCCCACACACTCCATCTATTCCTGGTGCTTTCCCCAACCTCACTCTTTTCATGGCTTCACACACTTCTGCCCTCCTGATCCCCACCTCCTCCTCCACTATTTCTCTTCTTCTCCCTCCCATACCCCATCCAACTATGTTTTCTGGCACTTCGTTCCTTACATTTAGCAATTTGTTGAAGTACTCCCTCCATCTTTCGACTCTCTCTTGCTTCTCGGCTAATACTCACCCATTCTTATCTTTCACACCGTTACTGTTCCCCTTGCTACCTTCCCTAACTTTCTTGAATTCTTTCCAGAACAGTTTCTTACACTCCCTCCATTTTACACTCAGATTCCTTCCAAATTCCTCATCTACTCTTATCTTACTTACCTTCACTACTCTCTTCACCACTCTCTTTTTCTCCACGTACCTCGCTCGTTTCTGTCTCTCCAAATCTTCATTACCTCTACTACCCAACTGTCCATACTTAGTATACTCTATCTAGTATGAACAGTCTCGATGTTACGTAATCTGGGTTGATGTAGCGTTACGTATCTTTCCGTAGTCTTAAGTTGAACGCTTCCATAACCTTGGTCGAACGTTCCATGATTGGGTAGAATATATTATTCTGTAGTTGTATATGGGAAAGTATTGTAGGATTATAATTCCCATATCTATATATATTTGTATTATTTAAGATTGTTCATAAGTATCTCATTGTAAAACAGATGGGATACATTTTCCATATGTTATGCGCGTGCGCGGTAGGTCACGACAGAGACAAACACAACGCGCTCGCTCTCACACTCCAACCAACCTCAGTCCCAGCTACACACGCTAAGCCTTCTTCATATAGTGTTTTCGCTTCACTTTCATCTCATATTTCATATAGTCACTACATCATCATCTTGGTTAGTTATCACAAAAGTAACGTAAATATCTAGCCTATCCTAGCCTATTGTAGACTCTTTCCATACGCTTTTTTACCTTACTAACCATTTCAAGTCAACTAGCCTATTTTTCGCCATCCTCCAATCACCAGCTGTGTTCATCTTACGGGTAATTATTCTATATGGTTAATGCTTTTTCCAAATTAATAATATACAGTCCACTTTATCTAGATTAACCATATAATTGTTCCTTAGACCCTTCGCTAGTTTGGCCCCCCCCCCCCCTTTTTTGTTGTGTGTTTCGGCGGATTGTGGTAGCCTAGCCTTGCCTTAGTGGGATTTGTTTTGGTCCGTACATCGTCTGTCCCCCATGGCCCAGGGCTTTTGGCGTCGTGGTGCCGCGGGTGGTGGGGTAGGGGAGGATTATCCTGCAATT
Source organism: Paralithodes platypus (assembly GCA_032716605.1). Taxonomy (NCBI): domain Eukaryota; kingdom Metazoa; phylum Arthropoda; class Malacostraca; order Decapoda; family Lithodidae; genus Paralithodes; species Paralithodes platypus. Next base: position 11,525,257 of record CM064531.1, read on the forward strand.
GTTGATAGGCCTGCGTACCCGGGCCCTATTAGGAAGGTGGCTATCACGTGGCCAGCCCCGTGTACCGGCCTTTCTTTGCGGTTACTCCTCTGGCCGCCCCAGGTGCCCGTCTGTTTTCAGAAACTCTGCCAATATGTCGCCGGTTCTTTGCACAGGACGAGAATGCGCGAATAGACAGAGCATACAACGAGATGTAGAGTAGATCAACAAAATCAGTATAGTCTAGAATAATAATAATCCTTCAAAGTCGGTACAGTATTTACTAATTAAATTTTGATTACTAATCCTTTAGGCCCAAATTATATCAATTGATTGGCACCAAGATTAAAATCAATCATACTGTACTGTATAATAATTTCAAAAGTTTCCGTTATTCAATCTGGATTAAAATTATACTATCAAATAACTTCTTTATTCATTCACACATCTTCCTATAAATTCTACTCTCGTCGTGTGCCCTGGAGGCGGGGTAATATGATAGCTGATAGGCTGAGTGTGTGTTAATCCAACTCAAAAAACTTTTTCCTTGTGACTTCTTGATATGAACTTTTTTTGTGTACAATTTTCACATTTATTAAATTTAATAATATAAAATTAGCGGTACCCATTGAGTTTAGCCTGTTTAAATTACCCTATTGGCTCTCTCTCTCTTAAAATTCTTGAAATTATTATAACTTTAAATCGGTACCTCTTTTTTTGTTGACATCTAGAGATTTTTGGCCTATACTGTATTGTACTAAATTTCCCTCCCGGCTTTTCTTAACTTATGGTGTAATGATTCTGTAATTTCTGGATCGAGATCATAACTATTATGTAAGGAGTTAAATTGAAAGGCTCCAGATTGCTAGTCTACATTGCGCACAATTCTTATTCCGCATTTCGTGAGGGTGTTTTATTTTCAGCTTGCGATTTAATTTGATTTCTCGGAGTACTGTATTGTTGTCCGCAACTTATTCGGTCTGGCATTGATAGTTTGATTTAACATCAATAAATTTCCTTCCCGTATAATCATGGCTAAAAGTGTACAAAAGCGTCGGGCTGGGCTTAAGGGCTCTTTGACGGTCTTGACCTCTGACATCGACGAATTCCTTGATTCGGCGTCTAGAGTGGAGGTGGAGGCCAGGTTGCTCAGTATTCAAAAGCAACTTGACAAGTACAGAGGAGGACCTGGCCGACACTTACGAGACAGACGGCGAGTATATCGAGGAGTTAAGAGAGGATACCCTATATATGGAGGGCATACAAGTAATCGTTGCCACACTGAAGGGGATCTTGATTCCAGAGGTCAAGAAGGAGCCAAAGAAATCCGCAGTCAAATTACCACATCTTACTCTTCCAAAATTTGAGGGTGATGCCACATTGTGGTCGGGATTTTGGGTGATGTCAAGTGTTCCATTACAATCCCACAGATATACAACGCTTCACCTATCTAAAGGGTCAGCTTCTGGGTGATGCACATAAGCTATTCGAAGGATTCATTATCGAAAGTGCAAGTTATGCCCCAGCAAGTTATGCCCCATATGCAAGAGACATATGGGCATCCAGATCGAGTCAAGGCAGCTTATGTTACCAAATTCAATCAATTAGCGTCACCCAAACACCAAACAGCTGACCTGAAGGACTTCTATGCCAATACAGAGAGTGTGATGAGGTCAATCATTAGCCATGGTATTTGTTTGGAGGAATTTTGTGTGGTGGCTCTTGTCAATAAGTTACCATCACCACTAAAAGAAACCATAAAACGGGAAATGGGAGACTTGAGCCTGGATTATAAGAAATTCACCCATTGCTTCCAGGCTGAAGTGTACAATCTGGCGGGTCAAAACAGAGTAGGGGGTACACCCCAACATTTATCGCCCAAAGTGAGTACAGGAAATTCAACTGTGTTCTGTGTAGTGGCACCAATCATTTATGGTACAAGTGTATGAAGTATAAGACTTAAAGTTAAAAGAGCCCGTCAGCTACGTCTCTGTACTGGGTGCTTGTCAAAAGAGCATGGCCATTCGGGTTGTACTAATCCTAACATAAGAAGCTGCAAGTTTTGTTTTTCATTCCCTGTGTACGCAAAAACAAGGGAAGGAAAGTAGACCAGCGGAGGATAACACCAAGCTACTGCTGCTACTACTGCTGCTACTTCAACTACAATGTCCGTTGCCACAGGTAAAAATACAGTAATCTTGCCCACCGTACAGCTGCCGGTAAAAGGTAAGGATAATAATTGTGTTAAAATCAGATCGCTACTTGACCAATGTTCTCAGAGGACCTTTGTGAAGTATTCTGTTCTATCCTCCCTTTCCTACATTTCTAAAGGAACTGAGGAGTTATGTCTTCACGGATTTACCGGAAAACAAGCCTCTAGGGAATATAATGTTGTGGCACTGCAATAAAAACACAGAGGTAAATTTCATCATCTAGACGCAATAGTGGTTGATGAATTGCCAGAACATAAAGGTGAACTTAACCTAAAGTCTAAACTGGTTAGTTTACAAAGTAAAGGCATAAAATTAGCCGATCCTCACGCAACGGACACAGATCAGCTGGAGCTGCTCATCGGTGCGGATCACTACTACAATATAGTGCGACCTGGGTATAAAAGGTCAGGTAGCCTAATTCTGCTTCCTACCAAGTACGGGTACGCCATAAGTGGTTCATATGTGGCACAGCCTACCAGCTCCAGCACAGAAGTAATTACTGTATTGAAAGTAGCAGTAACCCCAATGGACGAATACATGTCCACTGGTAATATTCCACCATGCAAAAATGACTTAAACGTTTTGTGGGAATTAGATCACATCGGGATAACCCCTAAGGAATACTCACAGGTTGAGCGTCGTATCGTCGTATCGTCGTATCGTCGTATGAGGATACCGTTACCTACGATCACGACAGCCAACAATATAAAGTGAGACTGCCCTGGAACAATTACAAGGATCAGCTGCCAACTAACAAGGGTTTGGCCATAGGCCGTCTTCGGGGTCTTCAGAGAAGATTCATCAAAGTGCCTGACTTTTGCGAGGAATACTCAAAAGTCATAAAGGAGCAGGTGTCCCGGGGTTTTATAGAAGAGGTGCTTTTTGATAAATCAGATACCAGACATTACTTGGCTCATCATGGAGTAGTCAAGGAGAGCAAAACTATGCCAGTGCGTATCGTCTTCGACTGTTCTGCCAGGATGAGTGATCGTCAGCCTAGCGTTAATGATGACTGCCTGTATACTGGACCTTCACTGGTGCCAGACTTAGCGCAGGTTTTGCTCCGGTTTGCCTGGGTGTCTGATATTGAGAAGGCATTTCTGATGTTAAGACTCCATGAAGACGACCAGGACTGTACGCGGTTTATGTGGCCTAAATTTCCAAGGCAGCTAGATTCGCCCCTCATTTGTTACCGGTTCCGGGCAGTTTTATTTGGCGCGACGTGGTCCCAATTTCTTTTAAACGCCACCATTTTAAAACATTTGTCGAATGTCAGTGCAGATCCGCAGGTTATTCATCAGATTCGTTCAGGGCTATACATCGACAATTTACTGGGTACAGGTAATGATGAAGATTTCCTGATTGATACCTATGGTGTAGTCCGAGAAATTATGAATGACGCCCATCTACATTTGCGTGAATGGGCGACAAATAATTCTGTTTTGCGGACTGTACTGCAACGGGATGGTGTGGCGGCTGTACAGCAGGAACATGTTAGAGTGCTAGGGTTGTTTTGGGAAACGGACACCGATACCCTCTCATTCGGCGTTCAGTACGCGCAATATTCGCAGTTTACAAAACGGATATGCTTGAGTATGACGGCTAAACTTTTTGACCCCTTGGGGATAGTTCTACCGGTGTCGATCAAATCAAGATTATTCCTTCAGCAATTATGGAGGATAAAATTAGGTTGGGATGAGGTTTTGACTGGCGATCTGGTTCAGGAGTGGGACGACATTATTTCGGATCTTCGTCTCTGTAAGGGTTTTAATTTTCCTCGGAGAGTTGTCATGGACCATCCTGTTTCCCTTCATGCCTTCTCAGACGCTAGCAAGGTCGCGTACGGCACCGCCATATACTTTGTTGACACAAGTGGCAGCCGTCTAGTCATGGCGAAGGCGAAAGTCGCCCCGATCAAATCCCTTTCCATCCCAAAATTAGAGCTGACTGCAGTTCTGTTGGCTGCTAGACTCGTTCACTTTATAGAGGAAACTTTTAAAATTTGCTAAATATCTCGGAGACAATTATATGGAGTGACAACCAAATTACGCTCAATTGGTTACATAGCCGAAAGAAGCTACCAGTGTACACTCGGCCGCAATTCCGCGTGGGCCACCTAGTCATAGGGTTTGGGTAAATCCGTTGTGTAGTTTGTTCGCTCTGAATATAGTAAGATCTCACACTCCCCTCCATGAATCAATCGAAGATTTTGCCCCATAGATGGCGCAGCTTGATGGGAAGGGAGGGAGCTTGTCGTAGTGTTAAAAGGGAAGGACACAATGGGAGGAGGTGATGTTCTATAATATACAGTGACGAATGTTAAACTTATTTACTTTTACTTGTTCATACAATAATGTTCCCGAAACTAATTCGTAATGAACAGTAGATTCCCTCTTTCAGTAACTGAAACGTCACTCTCTCTCTCACTCTCTCACTTTCTCTCTCTCTCTCTCTCTCTCTCTCTCTCTCTCTCTCTCTCTCTCTCTCTCTCTCTCTCTCTCTCTCTCTCTCTCTCTCTCTCTCTCTCTCTCTCTCCACCCACTTTATTGCTATGAATAAAATAATAGTACAGGTCATACTATATAATATATAACATACACCTTTTGTTAGCAAACTACCAACTAGCGACAAATTAGATTAGCAGAAGTAGTAAACTATTATTATTTAGATGAGTTACCTTTGTAGTGTCAAAATATGTCGATCTGTGGATGACTTACCTCAAGCATGAGAGTCACAGTTAATACTGAGTCGGTGGGATATTGATTACATTGATCAGGATTCTTTAAGATTGGTAATATCATTATCAAGATTCTAAATTAGCTGTGGCCAGAAAGAAAACATTGCATATGATCACATTGATACATTAAGCCAAATGGTAGAGGTATGGCATGTCTGATTTATATATTTAACAATTAATTTACATCGAGGCAAATTTGTTGATAAAGCATTTCCCTCAGGAATATCAGTATATTTAGAGTTGTTGTTGTTGTTGTTGTTCCCCAAGCTGCCTGGCCGAACAGCCCCAAGGCCCCGAGCAAGGCCAAGGCCATAACCAAGCGCCCTCACAGAACCCTCCCTGCCGACCACAATAAAGCCTGGGTGACTGAAGCCACTCCATGGCGGGGAGCTGAGGAGGGTGCGGAAACTCCCAGGAAACCAAAGCCCCACCCAGGGCCCTGTGCCCCTCAGCAATTACGAAGAGAAAGTTGAGAGGCAAAGGAAAAATGTGACGCTTTGGCTTCCAATCTCGGAAGAGACGCCGTCACTTGAGATCTAGAAAATATATAAGTAAAAGGAACAGTCAGAGTGAGCTATGGGTATGGCAGAGATTGCTCAGTTCTCACTGAGCGATCAGCCCATCACCAGCCCATCACCAGCCCATCACCAAGTATTTTTAGAGTAGCTGGCAACAGTGTTTAAACTTAGATACAAAATTCCTCTCTGTTTATGGCGATTTAAAGTCGATTTTCCTGTGCATCAGGGTAAACTACCCCTTCCCTCCCCCAAATGGATAGTTTGAGTCTCGTTTCACCTTTATTGCTCTCTGACATTAGGTTGAAATTAGTATGGATCTTCATAAAGAGCTCCTTACCAAAACTTCTGCTGAAAATACACACTTCCTACTCGACAGGCTTATCACCATTTATCAGGGTAAATTCTATGACCTTAACTATTTAGCTATAGTATACCAATCTAATTCTTTCTGATTAACTTGCTCTATAGACGAATGCTAATAATTGATGTGTGCTAACCTAGAAACAATAAATAAAATAATTACTAAAGTATATGAAAAATCTGTTGGTATCACGGAAGAGCGCCAAGCCTGGTTTCTCAGAGAGAGAGAGAGAGAGAGAGAGAGAGAGAGAGAGAGAGAGAGAGAAGTTGCACTGTGTTAATCGATTTATGTAGTAAATATGGTATTGATAAATAATTTGTGCATTACCTTGGTAACAGTGAGACTATGAGTAACTACATGTAAACTCAGGTTATTAGATATCACAAATAGACCAGGGTATACACAGATAATATTATTCCACACATATAGTTATTTATACTGATATGTTATACTCTTTGCATGTGGTTTGTTACATATTGCCCAGTCTGATAATATAAGATAATGTGATACAGGGGAAATATTTACCTAGAGTAAATTACCCTCGAGAATTGCAATCCATTTTTTCCCCAACACATTATTTCCTTGATCTATTTACTTTACTATGAGTGTCTAATAAATATCAATTAAATAAATATAATTACATTTGCGGTAATATGAACAATTGATAAAGGCATACTCAATTAACTTCAGTTAATTGAGTATGCCTTTATCAATTGTTCATATTACCGCAAACATAATGTTTATCAACAGGACAATTAATATTTGTCATTGTTATATTGCATTGCGCAATAATCTTGTATGATCAAGCTACACATTTATTTTGAAATTAATTGAAAAAAAGCTAGATAATCGAATGAGTTACCTCGGCATATAGAAGCTTATGAAGGTGATACTTTCACGTCCACCTCCTCTCGGGAGATAAGGTTGTCTGGCAATAGATGGATATATAGATAGATAGATAGATAGATAAATCAGATTAGCGAGTTCACGAAATATGATATGACATCAAGATTTGTGTGCAATGATTAACCGAAGTTGTAAGAGGAAGCATAAACAAGCGAACAGGGGATCGTCCAAAGGGATCCTAATGCATCATTCATATAAACATAACTATATTTAAGCCAATCCAATTAGTGAAATATGCTGAAAATGTGTGCAAAACTAATACAAAGTAAAGAGTAAGTAAGGCCATGCCAGTATAAAAAGAGATACAATATATAGTACATAAATAAATTTAGCTTTATAATTTTCCACCCGTCCACGAACATAAAACCTCTATGCATTCGTGTCCCGATCGCCCTTTAAGCACACACACGCACGCACACACACACACACATACACACACACACACACACACACACTGAAATATCCTAAATTTAGTTATTATACATTCATCCACCAGTCTAAACAATCCCACCACAACTCCTCCACCTCCACCCACCTTGTTAGTCACCTCGCCACCCTTACGTCCCTCCATCCCTTACTCTATTTTTTTCCAGCTGATCGTAAATTGAATCTCTTATTAGCTGATTTCTCGATACTTAATGGAAATATATGAAATTACTATGGCTGTGTGTAATATTAATGCCAAGTTTTCCGAATAAACATCATCTTTCGCTACAAAATCTACCTTATAGCCGAGTAACAAAGATAGAAACATGACAATTTACCCTCAGCTGGGAAAAAATATACTAGAGGATAGAAAAAAGTCCGAGCTCGGAGAGGGAGAGGAAGGTGGATAATTTTACATGGCCGCGTCAGTATAATGTTACTTCGTGGTGCTACTTCAAAATATATTCTTCTCAAGTTCTCATCATATTGCTGAATACATTTCATAATGTGATTCATTAAAGGTGTAAATGTATATATATAATAGTGTTACTTTCATCATTCTGTATACCTCTTATAACCTAGAGAGAGAGAGAGAGAGAGAGAGAGAGAGAGAGAGACGTTTCAGTTACTGAAAGAGGGAATCTACTGTTCATTACGAATTAGTTTCGGGAACATTATTGTATGAACAAGCAAACGTAAAGAAGTTTAACATTCGTCACTGTATGTTTAAGAACGTCACCTCCTCCCATTATGTCCTACCCTTTTAACACTACGACAAGCTCCCTCCCTTCCCATCAAGCTGCGCCATCTATGGGGCAAAATCTTCGATTGATTCAGGGAGGGGAGTGTGAGATCTTACTATATTCAGAGCGAACAAACTACACAACGGATTTACCCAAACCACTAGGTGGCCCACGCGGAATTGCGGCCGAGTGTACGTCACCAACCGTGTCGACGAAATTCATACCCTGCTCCCAACCGCACAGTTCCGGTATGTATCTACCAAAGATAATCCAAGTGACTGCATTACTCGTGGTGTCTCTGCTAAATTTCTCAAATCTTCTGCGTTGTGGTGGAATGGCCCATGCTGGCTTAATAATCCCAACGAATGGCCAGAAAATATAGATTTGAGCGAGCAACACACTGCTATTGTGGCACCGGTAATTGACTCGGTGCCTGATGAAGACACACGGTTATGGGACTGGGATAGATTCAGCAGCTATGAGAAGTTACAACGTGTTACAGCATGGGTGATACGATTTGTAGAAAATGTAAAATCAAAAATCAAAGACACACCACCCACAGGTAGCGGGTCCTCAATGTGAAGGAGATCAGAATTGCAGATAAATTATTACATAAGCTCTGTCAACAAGAAATATATACGCAGGAATATAAATTACTGGTTAAGGGAACAAAGTCCAGGAATAACCTGATCAACCAGTTGGGATTACACTTGAAGGGGGACTTGATACATTGCGGAGGCAAATTACGATTGGCAGCCCTCTCTGAGGCAAGTAAGTATCCAAGTATCCCCCCAATCATCCCTTCACCCATCTTGTCATCGATAGGTGTCACCGACTCTGTTGTCATTATGGGGTTGGTCATATAGTCACCTATGTAAGACAACGATGGTGGGTGCCTAGAATCAGGCAGGTGGTCAAGAAAGTCCTACGCAAATGCTTAAAGTGTAGAAGAGTACAGGGAACACATTATGATCCCATCGGAATTCCTCCCTTACCAAACCTGCGAACCACCCCAGGTGACCCTTACAAAGTTACCGGGGTTGACTACAGTGGAGCAATCCCTGTGAAAGATTCACCCAATCTTAAGGTGTATATGATACTTTTCACCTGTGCCATTACCAGGTCAATTCACCTGGAACTGGTCACCAACCTCACTTGTGATAGCTTCCTAAATGCCTTCCGAAGATTCTGCAGTAGACAGGGATATCCACGTATCATGCTGAGTGACAATGCAAAGACTTTCATAGGGGCATCTACATATCTCAAAGAAGTGAGCAACAATTCCAAGATTCAGACCTGCCTAGCGGATGTAAATTGCGAATGGCGTTTTATTCCTGCCAGAGCGCCTTGGTTTGGCGCCATATGGGAGAGAGCCATAGGCATCGTGAAGGAGGGTCTGAAGAAGGTGTTGGGTAGAGCTCTCATATCGATTGAGGAACTCAACACCATACTCTTGGAGATTGAAGCCACCGTAAATGATCGCCCTCTATACTATGCTTCTGGTGATTTGGAAGACCTTACCCCAATCAGACCCTCAGTGCGTGGATACAGACTGCGGGATCTTCCTGAAGAGCATGATGAGGATACTATAGAAGATCCAGACTACACAAGTAAGGACGTGATATCGGCCCACTACAAATATGTTTGTAAATTATCGCGAGATATTTGGCATCGCTGGTCAACAGAATATCTGGTGACTTTAAGGGAAGCGCAAAAAAATAAACTAACACCATTAAAAGGTCATTGGCCTAGGGTAGGGGACGTGGTAACCATCCATGAAGAGGGCCCGCGCGCATTATGGAAATTGGGTCGGATAGAGGAGTTGTTACCAGGTTGTGATGGTGAGGTTCGGGTAGCAAAGGTTCGCACCAGGACTGGAGTAATCACATGGCCAACAGTACGACTATATCCTCTTGAGGGTGACCTCGATCGCAAGGCCACCCCCTCGGATCAGTTATCCATTGATGTCCCCTCTCTGGCTCCTACCTCGGCGCAGCCTGTTGACGCGTCCGGCGGACGCCCCAGTCGACAGGCAGCCAAGATATCCTCCCAAGCTTTGGCGGGATAAGATTGCCTCAGGGCAAATCTAATCATGTCAATTTTGTATATTTTCTGTTGGTGGGAATATGTCCATACTTAGTATACTATATCTAGTATGAACAGTGTCGATGTTACGTAATCTGGGTTGATGTAGCGTTACATATCTTTCCGTTGTCTTAAGTTGATCGCTTCCGTAGTCTTTAGTTGAACGCTTCCATAACCTTGGTCGAACGTTCCATGATTGGGTAGAATATATTATTCTGTAGTTGTATATGGGAAAGTATTTAGGATTATAATTCCCATATCTATATATATTTGTATTATTTAATAAGGAGAGGCTGAACCTTTGACCCCCAAGTCAGCCTGTATAAGAGATTGTGTTTCTGGCATTATACCATCTTATTACCAATGGAAATACTAAGACTCGCTGAAAATAATCAGCTCTCTATGTGCGCACGCGAGCGCAGAATTTCATTAAAAATATTTGTAAAATCATCTTCTCACTCAAAATTGTTCAAATTTCCCGCAATTTTTGCATGGCGTATTCTACCTGCATCCTCTACAATAAAATTATCTAGTTTTACCATATTGCATAATGGAAGGGGCTGAACAAATTATATAATATATATATATATGTTTTTTTTTAGCCAACATTTCAACCTAAACAATGTAGGATCTTGAAAAATATGTGAGATAATGCCATTATCTCTGCATTTTCCAGTTGCTATAATTATAGTCCTATAGTGTGTAGAAGGGGAATGAATTTAAGCAATACACACACAAATAGATGATCTCGTAAGTGCCAAAATAGGATATCTGGCAAGCTAAAATCAAAGATTTTCACACACAAAAGTACAATTTTGGAGAGATAGAATAGTTAGTCCTCCTTAGAAAACGTTTTCTATCATGGCGCGCACATAGACGATGGAATTTAATGACCAACTAAACATAATTTTCATCAGGGGGACACTTTGTAGAATTATTTTAGACAAATATTTACCAAAATCCATGATATTGGGGCCCCCCCAAGGGGGTGCTAGAGATGTCATATGGGTGTTTATGCCCTCATATGATCATTTCTATTGCTTACAGAATATGTGCGATATGTTTTTTGTTCCCTCCCATGCTATTCTCCTATGTTGAAAAAAGCATTATAGAACAAATTCGAAATTTGATTTCTGGGCTCAGCGAAGGTTCAGCCTCCCCATTTTAAGATTGTTCATAAGTTTCTCATTGTAAAAAAGATGGGATACATATTCCATATGTTATGCGCGTGCACGGTAGGTCACGACAGAGACAAACACAACGCGCTCGCTCTCACTTCTCCAACCAACCTCCGTCCCAGCTACACACGCTAAGCCTTCTTCATATAGTTTCATATATTAGGTGTTTTCGCTTCACTTTCATCTCATATTTCATATAGTCACTACATCATCATAAATATCTAGCCTATCCTAGCCTCTTTCCATACGCTTGTTTACCTTACTAACCACTTCAAGTCAACTAGCCAAATAGGGTAGTTGACTTGAAGTGGTTAGTAAGGTAAACAAGCGTATGGAAAGAGGCTAGGATAGGCTAGATATTTATGATGATGTAGTGACCGCCATCCTCCAATCACCAGCTGAGTTCATCTAACGGGTAATTGTTCTATATGGTTAATGCTTCTTCAAATTAATAATATACAGTCCACTTTATCTAGATTAACCATACCAACCACTCTCTATACGCTTTCTTCTTGTCTTCCACAGCTATTTTTACCTCTCCTGTCCACCATGCTGTACCCTTCATTCCCCTCCCTCTTCTCCTTACTCCACACACCTCCTCACATGCTGCACAGATATCTTCCTTAAAGACTTTGCTCATATCCTCCACTTCCTCAATACCTTCCAGGTCAAATCTACCTAGTTGTCTTTCTACTACTCTCCTGTACTCTTCCCTGATTTCCTCCTGCAACCTATCCACCCTCTTCGCCATTCCACTTTCCTCTTGTCTCCCTCCAGCTCTCCTCACCCACTTCTTTTGTATCCTAATTTTAGCTACTACTACATAATGGTCAGACAGACCCCCTCCAATACCCCTATACACCCTAGTATCCAGCACAGATTTCTTCATTCGTTCATCCACACATATATAATCAAGCAGTGCCTTTCGTTCCACCCTGTCTTATCCTTATCCTTCTTCCTTCACACCACTTTCCATGTGTATCTGTGTATCATTCTGTGTCTTAAGAAGGTGATGGCTATCCACAGCCTCTTCCCCACACATACGTCCACAAATGCACTACCATTCCCATTCACCTCTGATGGTACACCCCCCCCCCCCATCAACTTTCTTATCACCCACTTTCCCATTCATATCCCTAATCAGAAATATTCTTTCGCTCTTGCCAAACTTATCCAGGCACGCCTCCACATTCACCGAGAACTCCTCTTTCTCTCTTACAGGTTTATACTCTGTCGGAGCATAGACACACACAATCACCCACGTTTGTATTCCTACTTTCATTCTCACCCACACATTCCTTGAACTCACAGTCCCATAGTCTCTTACACGCTCCTTCCATTTGTTACTTACAAACAAACACGCACCTTCTCTCGGTACTCCCTCACTCACTCCAGCCCACAAAACCATTCCACACTCCCACTCTCTCACATCTGTACCCCTCCATTTGGTCTCAGTCATTCCACATACATCCAGCCTGGCATTTCCAGGACCTCTCTCTCTTTTGTGTCATCATTCACGCCTCTCACATTCCAAGTCGCTATTCTAAGATTGTCCATAATAGGTTGGACTTCGTTAACATGAGGTCCGTCCACATTCGAGGCTGTTCGTTCGTTATTCGTTGCAGTAAGTATTTTTCACGGGTGAGGGGTCGCAAGCCCACCAACCCAACCTCTTTAGTCGCCTCTTACGACATGCAGGAGGAACGTGGGGCATATTCTATTCCCTTACCCCCAGGGTTATTTATAAGGTTGTTTATTTCCAAATGGCATACAATTATATTTCCGACTCTTGTTTTGAGCAGCTTGCATATAATTGAGGTGAGGATTATTGGTGGATAGTTGCCAGGCAGTGTTATATTTCCTTTTCATTTAAATGAGTGTTACATTAGCTAATTTCAATTTTTTGGGGACTTGATTGTTTTGTATTCATTTGTTAATTAGAAGGGTTAGTGGTTTTGATATTTTATCTTTTATTTCGTCAATGACTTAGATTCGTCAGGTCCAGGGAATTTATTGGATTTTAGTTTTGATATTGCATAGCATATGTCTGCATCTGTAATTTCAATGTTGCATAGGGTATTGCAGTTTCTAATTTGAACTGGCGGAATATGAAGAACAGAGTTAATGACTTCCTCAGTAAACACTGATGCAAAAAGGTTATTAAGTAAGAGTTTTGCTCATTCGAGTCACATCATCAATTTGTTCCCCTTTTTCGTCAACTAGCCGGCCAATTGTCGAGGTAACTACTTTTGCAGGAGGAACGTGGGGCATATTCTATTCCCTTACCCCCAGGGTTATTTATAAGGTTGTTTATTTCCAAATGGCATACAATTATATTTCCGACTCTTGTTTTGAGCAGCTTGCATATAATTGAGGTGAGGATTATTGGTGGATAGTTGCCAGGCAGTGTTATATTTCCTTTTCATTTAAATGAGTGTTACATTAGCTAATTTCAATTTTTTGGGGACTTGATTGTTTTGTATTCATTTGTTAATTAGAAGGGTTAGTGGTTTTGATATTTTATCTTTTATTTCGTCAATGACTTAGATTCGTCAGGTCCAGGGAATTTATTGGATTTTAGTTTTGATATTGCATAGCATATGTCTGCATCTGTAATTTCAATGTTGCATAGGGTATTGCAGTTTCTAATTTGAACTGGCGGAATATGAAGAACAGAGTTAATGACTTCCTCAGTAAACACTGATGCAAAAAGTAAGAGTTTTGCTCATTCGAGTCACATCATCAATTTGTTCCCCTTTTTCGTCAACTAGCCGGCCAATTGTCGAGGTAACTACTTTGTTACATATGATGTAGATATATAACAAATTTGGATTTAATTTGCTTAAATTCGCAATATGTTGCTCATACGTTATTTTGCTTTGTTAAATAAATGTATTTGCTTCACAACGAAGATTGGCGAATTTTTGCTATGATTTTGACATTTGGTCCGGTAGAATGCTTCATGGGGGAGTTTCTTTGCTGCAAAGCAATACATTTTTTCCTTATTCTACCATTTAGGTTTATTTCCATATGAACGTCACTTTTGGACTGGTATAATGTTTGATAATGTTACCCAAATGTTCTCTATATCTGTTAGCTGGTTTATGAAATTCCAATTGGTAAAATTGAGGATGTTTTTCAGCTTGTTATATATATGTATATATACAGTATATAATATATATATTTATATATATATATATATATATATATATTATATTATATATATATATATATAAAGATATATATATACTGTATATATATATATATATATATATATATATATATACTGTATATACTGTATATATATACACGTACTACGCAACTTAGGCCACGCCCCTCGACACGCAGCCAATCAGCTTCGACCCCGCCAACCGACCACCACCTTCCCACATCCAGTGCGCATGTGTTACGTCCTGGGATATATAAACACTGGGCTCTTTCTATTGGACTAGGTATGCGGCAACAAGCAACAACGGAAAACGCTAGATCCAACCCTTATCTATAAACCCAGGCAACAAACCACCCTAAACCGTCAAGAGTCCTGCCTGGACAACAAGGTATCCTATGACTCGGTTACAGGGTGCACGCACGATAGACTGCTGATAGTCAAGCAGGCTATATAAAAGATCACACAATTAAGTTGACTTAAAGCTTCAAGGAAAAGATAGATAACGGAATTAAATTGCAGAAACAATTTAATAACAAACTAGAAGAAAGTACATTTAACGTTACGTTAATTAATACAACTAATCACCCCTGCGTGAAAGAAGGTGAAAGCAAACAGTCCTCAAAACCTCGTACAGGTAGACAAGATGCGGGTTTCTAAACTGCATGCGGCTACTGTAGGATCTGATGCTTAGCAAAGAAAGTACGTTACGGATTTAGAGAACTCTTAACTCATAAGCAGGAATAAATACTAGTGATAGGCCATACAGTGTATAGGTATAAGGTATAATTAATAGGTATAATTAAATAAAGGCAGCGACTCGCAACACAACCACATACAGGTGTGCTTCTCACTCTTAGTCAGGCAAGCCTGCTCGGACAGAGTCTCTAAGCCACACCCTGACTCACAATGCTCACAAAAACGGTAAACTGTGGCACAATAACAAGCATACGGAGATGATAAACCCCTAGCTGTTAATCTGCCAGGTGGCAGAGGTCTAGCCGGAAGGATATAGGCTTCGGATACCCGGGCTGAGCCAGCTGCCTAGGGACGTTCCCAAGTCTGTGCGCCAAATTACTCTAATTGAAAGGGTGCTCTCTTGAGAGACTCAGATCGCAAGTATCTGACTCTCTCCTGGCGACCCTAAAACAAAAGCAAGACGTGCTAGCGCAGTGCTGAGTGGACTAGGCAAGGGCCCTCACACAACACAACACTAGACACACAGGGACACAGACAAGAAAATGCCCCCAGACTCCCACGGGTATCCTAGTAAAGTCGTGCGGGTCCACAGGACTCGCACCAGCAGCTTAAAGGATCGCAAAAAGCCTCCCCTCCGGTCTAGCCCCCTGCTAACCTGACACAAGAACACACTAGCAAGCATGAAACCACCAAATATGAGACAACAAAAAAGCTTCCTAGGTCTCATTAACAATTACGTCTCTGCATAAGGCCCAAAATCCTATCTAATTATCTGAGAGCTCGTCGTTAATACAATAATAGATATAAGGTCTATCAAGGGGATGGGATAATTAAATAGATTGGTGAAGTAGTAGAAGGAAGGTATACAAAGTAAGAGAGAAAGTTTCTAAGTGGGGTTGAGAGGGATAGATATCAAGGGGGTCCGAAGGGTACGACAGTGAGGTGAGCTCTGAGTCTTGAATCTGTCTGGAGCCCACCCTAGGCATGCAAAATACATCCCATGCTTGGCAACACTCAACACAGTTGCCGGGTCAAAATCCTCTACCCCGTGCGTGAGTCGAAACTAAGCCTAACGTTGCACGTGGCAACATCAGGCTCGTCCCAAGCTGGACTCTCCGCGCGAAGCAACGTCCCCCAGCCGGTCTCTCTCTCCCGCTCGTCTCCTCCCACTCTCACTAGACTTACATCTTATATATTATAATGAAACAATCAACTATCGAGAATAAAATATACTAAGATGCGTTGGTTAAGAATAAGGGCAGCTTCAAGCTGTGAAACAACATAAGAATATCCAAGACATTAGTTACGTTGTCGTAGGATATATACTAAGGAAAAGCCTGCCGGCCGGCTGCCGCCAGCCGGTTTCTAAATGGCTGGGCAGCCGATGCGCGCGCATGCCTACTGTGGCTACTATGCACTACTACGCACGTGGCTACTATGCAGAAACGTCACACATGCGTGAAGCGGTTCTCTCTCTTTTTCTCTCCTAGCATACCTCTCCACCAATAGCAGAATTTTGCCCCCTGATTTTCGCCTCCTCTGATCCTCCACCCTCTATATATAGTATACCCTTCCTGTTTACCTTTTATATCATTCTATCCTTACTTGATAATGCTGGTTGTCCAGTGAAACGCGTAGTATATCCTGTATCATCATGTACATTAATGGGAGGTTTGACGTACCTCCCAACCTACCAAATAGGAAAACCTACTATTTGGTAGTAGTCTTGGAAAATCCAACGTCAAGGCTATTAACCTAATTGCAATGACGACTTGTCTATTTTGACTGCTATGTCGTCATTCCAACCGCGGTTAAAAAGAAAACGTCTAGAGTCTACTCCTTATCTTGCTCTAGGAGACGTTGTACATTAACCAAAACTACCACCGAAGGTGAAAAAAGTATAGAAGAGAAGAAAAAGGGGTTTACCTTAGTTACCGCTCAAGGCCCATCCCGTGTTCCGTCATGCGCCGATCCCTGTCGAACGTGCGCATGAGCGACCCTCTCTTGTTATCACATCTCACGTCAGCAGAAGAACGCGGATGGGCAGGGGTCCGGCGTGAGGGAGGGTATTATGTACGTTGGATTTTCCAAGACTACTACCAAATAGTAGGTTTTCCTATTTGGTAGGTTGGGAGGTACGTCAAACCTCCCAATTTGTTAGTAGTCTTGGCAAATCCAACGTCAAGGCTGCATAACAAATAGGAGGAGGACATCCAAGCCCAACCTACCAAAAAAACCAATGCATAAAACAAAATTACGAATGACAAAAACACAATGTAAACAAGAGAGTTTAATAAAAGAGTGAAAAACTGAGGAGTAGCTAAAAAGAACAGTTTTAACACGTGCCCGTCATTCATAGTAATGCAAAACCATAGACTTGTCTGAAACCAAAAGGTACTGTACCCAAAAACCCTTTTCTTCAAAAACCAACAAAAACACTGAACACAAAAACAAAACACAATTTTCAATGTGGCAAAAACACTTATGTACTGGAACAATACATAATCCCAAAGTTGCAATCCAGTGTTGCAAACCCATACACCCCCCCCCCCCTTTGTCAATAAAACAAAGGAAAAGAACGAGTGACAAGGGGGGAAGACCAGGGATCTTCGCCAGAGCCCAAGGAAACCCGACCCCCGAGAGCAATCACCGGCCGAGGGGGTCGAACACTGGACACGGAGAGGTAGGAGGAGATGAAGGAATTGATAGAAGACCACAAAACCGCGGAGGCGAAGGCAGGGAAGGATCGACGTGGCAGGAACCGTAAGGAGGCAGCAAAGGATCCGCCATCGCTCGCAGTACCCCTACAACCAGGGTGACGGCCACGAACCTTCCGACAAACGTGGCGTCCCAGCTGCACCTGCTAAGCTTCCTACCTGTCCGAGGAGACACCCACACAGCAGTACCCGAAGGCGGCGCCACAGACGCAACAGAGGAGTGCAAGGCTGACACCGGGCACAACACATGGCGAGGATGCCCACGCCGTAAAGCCTGGACGGCGAAAGGCTGGAAAACGGGGGCCTCCCTCCCATGCGTGGTAACAAAAGGGGGAGGAGGCGAACGAGACGCCATGCAAGGACGGGGAGAATCGCACGCAGTCCCGGGGCCGTGACAATGCCGCTAGTGCAGACACCCGATCCCCAGTGGCCAGAGCGACAAGGAAGAGTGGACGCCCGAGCAACGGAACCGGCGTAGCGGCCCTTGTATACGTGGGGGAAGCCAGAAGGACCAGAGCCCGCCCCAGATCCCACAGCGGAGAGACCTGGCGCGGAGGCGGTCAATCCCGGAAGGCAGCCGTCAGGAAGGAATCCAGCACCTGTGGCGGAACGACCAGCCCAGCGACGGACCCAAAGAACCCCCCGGACGGCAGACAAGTGGGTACGTATAGCGTCGACTGGAAAGCGACGTGTACGGAAGAGGTGAAACAAGGAGCGTAGGACGAGGGAAGGAGAGCCAACTGGCAGGCGAGTGGCCTGTAGCCACCTAGTAAAAAAACCTCCAGCGGGACCCGTAAGGCCCCCAAGGAGAAGACGGCCAGGAACGCTGCAGGAAGTCAGTCAGGGCCCGGCCGGGGACCGGGAGCCACCGTGCCTCATGAACAAGCACGATGCGAAGGCCAAAGAGTCCGCAGGTCGCCAACCTAGCCCAAGTGGAAGCCGGAGACAGGTAGAGGGACCGGACTCGGGCACCACCGCATCAACCGGGCGGACCAAGTCCGTGCCGGCCACAGAGGCGCGAGGAGCCAGACGCAGCCGTGGTACAGCCGCAGCTTCGCGAAGACCGGGCACATCAACAGCGCGTCTGGTGGCGGAAAAATGGATAACGACCGCCACCAGTACCAGGCGACCATGAAAGCGTCCGGACCCCCCCCCGGAGCGCGAGGCCGGAGGGAGAGGTCCAGAGGCAACTGGCGCGGCACCCCCGATGCGAACAAGGCGACCTCCGGAACACCTCAGGAAGCCGCGAGGTCGGCGAACACAGTCCGTTTCATCGCCCATTCTACAAGAACGCCCTGCCCTCTCGACAGGGCGGCCGCCCAAAGGGTGGCAGGCCCGGGCAGGGAGGCATGCAAGGAGAAGGGGTGTCGGTCCGCGAGGAAGAACAACTCCACCGAGACCCCAAGAGAGTCAACGACCTGGAGGACCCCCGCATAAGGAAACAGGGGACAGCTTGTCTGAGTGTCCAACCCGAAGGCCACCGACTCACCCCGAAGGGCCAGCGCGGGGGTCCCGCAGGAAGAACAAAGGAACCAACAATCCGAGGGCATAGACAGGTAAGAGGAGGGAGACCCACCCATCTGCCGGGAAGTGGACCGCCCAGGTTCGATTGGGAACCTCACCCAACCTCGCTCGACGTATCTGTGGTTACCCAGACCGTCGGCGGGGGGGTCGGTCCAGGGCACAGCCGCAAAGAGCGAGCCCCGAGCAACCCAGCGACCGAAGCGCCGGCGAACGGTACGCGGGAGCGGCAGGAGCCGATCCATAGGGGCAACGGAAACACCGCGGTGCCCATGAGGAGGAGGCGGCGTAGCCAGAGGCTCCCTAATGGAAGGGGCAGAGCGGCCCAATGCAGCGAACCCACGAACGAGTCCCAGAGCCACCCCGGGAGGGAGACCGAGTGCAACACGGCGAGGACCGTCCACCGAAGGTGCACCGCGGCCGGCAGACCCCGGGTCACCGTAGCGCCGGACAAAACCCATGCGAGACCGACCCATGGCACGACACGCGACGGGGTCAAGCGTGACGTGGGAACATCGAAGGGGAACCCTAACCGTGCGATGTCGCGAACGATTGTGAGGGAGTCGCCAATGCACAGGCCTAGGGCGTCGGAAACTACCAACCAAACGGCCAAGGAAAACAGGAGCTGGAGCCCGCTCCTGAGGAGAGGACCAGAGCCTACCCCACCAGTGCGGAGAAGATCTGCGGCGCGATGTGGAGACCGAAGGGAAGGCCGTCGAACAGGAACACACGATCGGAAGTCCGAACGGCCAAGAATCGCTGGAAGCGAGGATGGAGAGGAACGAGCCAAGACACATCCTGGAGGGCCAGCGACACTACCCACGACAGAGGGCACAGGGCCAGGCGTACCAGGGGTATCGGCAGCATCCGAAACCGTGTGCACGATGTGCCCGTTGAGGGCCAACAGATCCACCACCGGTCGCATCGCGTCGCAGGTCGGCGACGGAACCAGAAAGACACGGGAGAGGAAAACCGGGTGACCGGCGGTCAACTCCCTCGACGCTACCCAGCTCGGGCATGGAAGTGAACACGTGGGCCACCTCTGAAGAGATGGGCCGTTGTCGGTGACAAGAGCGGAGTGGGGGTCCGGACGTCCACCTCCAGGTGAGAACCCTCCGCGCAACCCGCCGCTCCCAACGTCCCTCGCGGCTACCGAGGGGCGCAAGGGCGAAAACAACCCGAGGGAGCACCCGAGAGGAGGGGAGCGACCCGGTACGCCCAGGCGAGAAGGAGAACAAGGAGGCCGACCCAGAGAACTACACATTGTGTTGACGTGGAGGTACCCCCGGTACGGGCCGTGCGGGCATGAGCGCCACGTTGACCTCCTCTACCCCCGCCCCCCCCCAACCTCGTCGAAAAGGGCGGGCCACCCCAACCCAAGGCCGGCGCGGGGCTGACCCCTACGAAAGGCGGCCGGAAGTGGAAGGCCGGCCAGCCCCGACACAGAGGGGATGAAAGGGGCAAGAACAGAAGTGCGAGGCGGAACCGAAGCACTGGCCAGCAACGTCCCAGTCTTGCGCCCGGGCAAGGCGGCAGCACTTGCAGCAGCACCCCGAAGAGGACCGGCAGAAGGACGGGACTGAGAAAACCCCGCGCGCGGCACAGCGCGTCGGTGCGTGACGTAAGCAGGGTCCGTAACGACACAGCACGGCGTCGTGTGGGGGAAGCAGGGGCCGCCGACAGAGAAGCGGAGCATTCCCAAGCATCCTGCGTAAAAAAAAAAAAAAAACCCCGACGTATATAGCGCAGAGTACAACAAACCCTGACGAATAACCAAGGGGGCCGGCCGGCAGAACGAAGACCGTACCGTCGTGCGGTGCCGAGTTGCCGCGCACAAAACCGCCTTCAGCTCGGGAACCAAAGTCACCGCGAGCCGAAGGTGGACCCGCTCAACGCGGTCCAAACCCTCGCGAAGATCGCCTGGCGCAGACGCCTCGAAAAGCCGCAGGTGGTGAACAGACGTCTGGAGGGAACCTAAAGACAAGACAATAAGTCCGTCACCCTCCGTCGCAAGGGAAAAACCTTGGCGACAGAGGGCTGATCCGGGTGAGAGAAGAACGGGGTAGCAATAGAACAAAGTTCAAGAACGGGCGCGCTCATCCAGGACCAGAACGCGCCGTCCAACCCGCCGACAGACACAAGAGGAGGCAAAATCAGGGACGACTCCGGGGGAGGGACGGAAGGAGAGCCGTCGACGGATCGGTGTGTGAAGTCGAAGGCCTCAGCAAACCAGGCCTCCAATGGGAGAGGGTGACCGAGCATGACGGCTAAGCCAGGCGTACCGGCGTCGCACAAACCTGTCCCTTAGGAGGACAGACCCGTCAACACAGCCAGGGACTGAACAGCCGGAAGGATGTCAGTGCGGCTGAAGCCTGACCAGAGCGTAGGCCTGCAGAAGGGAGGGGGACCATAGCAGGGGTAGGTAGGGTGAGGTGCTGAGGGTGAGGCACCGCCAAGAAGGGCGAGAAGAGGGAGTCTTCCATCGACTCCAAGCGCCCGTCGAAGCGTGACACAACCCAGCCCTGCATAGCCGACAATTGATCCGAGAGAGGCTACCCCCCCCCCAGATTGGGTGGCCCGCAGGGGCGAGCGTGAGCGGGAGCGAGACCCACGACACGAACCAGCAGCGTCGCGGCCCAAGGAAGGCGAGCGACGACGGTTGTGTCGCCGTTGAGGGACTCGTCCCCGATCACGAACGGCCGAGGGGGAAACAGCACCATTCCCCTCTTCCAGCGACACATCAGCTCCTGAGAAAGGGGACCCCGAAACCTCGCGAAACCCCACCGAGGCAAGAGGAGGGGTACCCCCCTGGCGAGACGGTAAGGGAAGGTCAGGAAGAGAAGAATGAGGAGGAGCAGGACGACGGGAGTGGGAAGGCTGGCCGGGTGAAAGGAGGCCAGGAGCCGCGGGGGGAAACAGAGCAAGGATCCCCGGGGCTGAGATAACAGGGCGGCCCGACACCGAGGCGGAGGAGGGAGGGACCACCACCGTGGGACGAGACCGTGAAGTAAGAATAGGCACTGAAGCAGGTGAAGTAGGAGAAGCAACGACATCCAGGCGGACCCTCCTGGACAGTGTAGGAGGAGGGAGCAGAGGGCCAGCTACAGCATGAACAACCGCGCGCGGAGAGGACAACGTAAGAGGAAGTCGTCTGGGCTGGGGAAGCGGGCGGAAGGGAGTAGAGCCCCTATCCGTAGAGGCCAGGGGAGGGCGCACAGGGGCAGAGCCGCTAACCCCGGCCTCAGGGCGAGAACCATGACGAGGGCGATGGGCGTCGTCAAGGCGATCAGGAGGACGACAAGGCGAGCGAGAGCGGGGACGGAGCCGGGGAAACCCCCCGACGATGGGACGACCGGCTGCGGGACCCAGGGGAGAGGGCCCGAGCAGGGAGAGGGCCAGGTAAATGGCCGTCAGTCGGGTCAGGGATACCCAGGGCGACGCGGATCCGGTCGCCAACAAAGGCCGGGGAACGGTGGCCCACAGTCCTAATGTGGCGGGAGACCATCGTCCACACCGACGGAAGGGAAGCAGGAGGCCACAGCTGCCGCCGAGGAACCAGGGCCATGGAGCAGCACAACCACCAGGGCCAGACACGTGCCACACAGAGCAGGGAGGTAGGCCGTAGAGGACACACAGAGCGAGTGGCGCAAGCAGGACTTGTGGCTCTCCAAGCACGGGGAGCGACAACCAAGGCGAAAGCAAGGCAGCCTACCTGCACTAGAAGAACACACACCATAAGCAGCACGTCGAAGGAGTAAGTGGAGAGAATGTCCAAGAAGAACCAGGGAAGGAGCATGGGGAAACAGGAACACACATGCAAACAGGTATCCGTACTCACCCTAAACTGGGAGCACAGAGGTAGGTGAGGAGGGCGGCCGAGGCGGAAGAGCACTAGCAGAACCTGCAAAGATGGAGAAAGTGTTAACCACCACTCAACATCTTACATGCAGGGCCTATAACACCAGTAAAGTGCATACACCAATATAATAAGATGACATAACAAAAGTCAATAGTGAAAGCCAACTATTACCGCAAATTTGCGGGCCAATGGAGGCATAACCGTACCGACACCACCCTCCTGCAATTTCGCGGGACCCCCCAACGATCTCCGCAAATTTGCGGGGAACCGAAATGGCCCAGAGGACCGAATCGAGCACCCCGCAAATTTGCGGGACCGGCCGAGATGGTCCGGCGCCGAAAAAGCGAGAGGAGCGTCTAGGAAATACCAAAGAGGCCCAGAAAAAAGCGTCATCTCCTTATGAACTCCAAGCGACGATGGCCATCAAGCTGAGCAGTGTCTTCCTTGATAATATCCTGACTCAACCGGTCAAGGGAGAGGCAAGGAAGACACACCAGGGGAGAGGAGGCACATCCCCTAGGAACCACCCAACCCACAGAGATAGAGCAAAGCCCATGAGGAGAAGTGGCAGGAAGGGTGGTTTGGCACAAACAGGGGCCCCCGTAGGGTACCCCAGGATTGGGCAAAAGGGTATGAAAGGATGGAGGTGAAAACAGTAAGGGAACACAAAAACCAGTAAATGAAACTGGCGAGAAAAAGGGTGGCCTAGCCGTGAGGAGAGAATGTGTCAGGGGCGAAAAACCCTGTGGTGTGAGGGAGGGGCCCCCGTGGGGTACCCCAGGATAACACGAACCACCAAGCGCCCAGGCCCTTGAGACACAGTGAAGGCTCGAAAGGGGGGACTCGGGAATAACGCTAATAATGCGGCCGACACAAACCCTACAAACAGCACCGCCACCACGAAATCTCAGATCGTGAACCAACTGTACACCTAGGCTATGAAAATATGAAAACTCATAGGGGCATAGCAATTCCTGAATGAGAAACAAGCTAGGCTAAAATAAGCTAAAAGCTAAACTATGCCCAGACTAACAGGAAAAAAGAATATGAAAAGAGAAAGGAATGAAAAACACACACGAGGAACGCCAGGCGCCCCCGTACCTTCGGTAGCTATTTCCACACGCGTCTCCATTAAACACACTGAGGAGCCCATTTACGTGTGCCCTAGATCACGTAACATCTGTCTAACAAAAAAGAAGGCCAGATAAGCCGAAAACGAACCTAAACAGGGTGAATTAAAGGAGCACAACAAAAGCGACTGCATTCAATGGAGCGCGTGAAAAAATGATAACAAGAGAGGGTCGCTCATGCGCACGTTCGACAGGGATCTGCACATGACGGAACACAGGATGGGCCTTAAGCGGTAACTAAGGTAAACCCCTTTTTCTTCTCTTCTATGCTTTTTTCACCTTCGGTGGTAGTTTTGGTTAATGTACAACGTCTCCTAGAGCAAGATAAGGAGTAGACTCTAGACGTTTTCTTTTTAACCGCGGTTGGAATGACGACATAGCAGTCAAAATAGACAAGTCGTCATTGCAATTAGGTTAATAGCCTTGACGTTGGATTTGCCAAGACTACTAACAAATAGTAGGTTTTCCTATTTGGTAGGTTGGGAGGTACGTCAAACCTCCCAATTTGTTAGTAGTCTTGGCAAATCCAACGTCAAGGCTGCATAACAAATAGGAGGAGGACATCCAAGCCCAACCTACCAAAAAAAAACAATGCATAAGACAAAAGTATGAATGACAAAGAAACACAATTTAAACAAGAGAGTTTAATAAAAGAGTGAAAAACTGAGGAGTAGCTAAAAAGAGCAGTTTTAACACGTGCCCGTCATTCATAGTAATGCAAAACCATAGACTTGTCTTAAACCAAAAAGTACTGTACACAAAATCCCTTTTCTTCCAAAATGAACAAAAACACTGATCACAAAAACAAAACACAATTATCAATGAGGCAAAAACACTTATGTACTGTATACATATAACATAACCCCAAACTTGTAATCCAGTGTTGCAAACCCGTACTTCCCTCCCCCCCTTTTCGAAAGAAAACAAAGGAAAAGAAAAAGTGACGAGGGGGGAAGACCAGGCAACTTCGCGAGAGCCCTAGGAAACACGACTCCCGAGAGCTATCACAGGCCGAGGGGGTCTAACAATGGACATGGAGAGGTAGGAGGAGACGAAGGTATGGACAGAAGACCACAAACCCGCCGAGGCGACGTCAGGCAACGAACGAGTTTGCAGGAACCGTAAGGAGGCAGCAAAGGATCGCACATCGTGCGCAGAACCCCGACAAGCAGGGTTACTGGCACGAATGACCCGACAAATGTGGCGTCCTATCTGTACCTTCGAGAGCCTCCTACCAGTCCGAGGAGACACCCACACAGCAGTACCCGAAGTCGGAGCCACAGACTCAACATAGGAGTGCAAGGCCTGCACCGGGCACAACACATGGTGAGTATGCCCACGCTTTAAAGCCTGGATGGTAAAAGGCTTGAAAACGTGGGTCTCTCTCTCATTCTTGGCAACAAAATGAGGGGAGGGGGCTAACGTGACGACATTCAAGGACGGGGAGAATCGCATGCATTCCTGGGACCGCGACATGGCAGCTAGTTCAGACACCCTATCCCCAGTGGCCAGAGCGACAAGGAAGAGTGTACGCTCGAGCAACTGAACCGGTGTAGTGTCCCGTGTATATGTGTGAGAAGCCAGAAGGTCCAGAGCACGCCCCAGATCCCACTGAGGAGGGATCTGGCGCGGAGGCGGTCGCTCCCTGAAGGCAGCCTTCATGAAGGAATCCAGCTCCTTCGGTGGAACGACCAGCCCAGTGACGGACTCAAAGACCTCCCGGATGGCAGACAAGTGGTTACGTATAGTGTTGACTTGAGAGCGACGTGTACGGAAGAGGTGAAACAAGTAGTGTAGGACGAGGGAAGGAGAGCTAACAGTCTGGTGAGTGTCCTGTATCCACCTAGTAAAAGACCTCCAGTGGGACTCGTAAGTCCCCCAAGTCGAAGACGTCCATGAACGCTTCAGGAAGTCAGTCAGGTCCCGTCCGTGGACTGGGAGCCACCGCGCCTCACGAACATCCACGATGCGAAGGCCAACGAGGTCCGCAGGTCGCCAACCTGGCTCAAGTGGAAGTTTGAGAGAGGGAGAGGGACCGGACTCGGGCACCACCGCTTCAACTGGGAGTACCAAGCCTGGGCTGGCCACAGAGGCGCTATTAGCCAGACTCTGCCGCGGTACAGCCGCAGTCGCGCGAGGACTTTGCACATCAACAGTGCGTCTGGTGGCGGAAATATGTATATCGACTGCCACCTGTTCCAGTCTTCCATGAAAGCGTCCGGACCCCCCTCCGGAGTGCGAGTCCGGAGGGACAGGTACTGAGGCAACTTGCGCGTCTCCTTCGATGCGAACAAGTCGACCTCCGGAACACCCCAGGAAGCTGCGAGGTCGTCGAATACAGTCTGTTTCATTGCCCATTCTACAAGAACGCCCCGTCCTCGCGACAGGGCGTCCGCCCACAGGTTGGCAGTCCCGGGCAGGTAGGAGGCGTGCAGGGAGATGTTGTGTCGGTTCGCGAGGAAGAACAACTTCTCCGAGATCCCCAACAGAGTCAAAGACCTGGAGGACCCCTGCTTTTGGATACAGTGGACAGCTGTCTGATTGTCCATCCTGAAGGCCACCGACTTTCCCCGAAGGGCCAGCGCGTGGTCCCTCAGGAAGAACAAGGGAACCAACAGTTCGAGGGCATTGATGTGTAGGTGTGTGTGTCCCACCCATCTGCCGTGATGTTGATGTCCCAGGTTGGATTGGTAACCCCACCCTACCTCGCTCGACGCATCTGTATCTACCCAGATCGTCGGCGGGGGGGCGGTCCAGGGCACAGCCGCAGAGAGCGTGCCCCGAGCAACCCAGTGTCCTAAGTGTCTGTGAATGGTACGCGGGATCGACATGAGCCGATCCATAGGGGCCAACGGAAACACCTTGTTGCCCATGAGTATCAGGCGGCGCAGCCTGAGCCTCCCTAAGGGAATGGTCAGAGCGGCCCAATTCAGCGAACCCACTAACGAGTCCCAGATCCTCCTCGTGAGGGAGACCGAGTGCAACACGGCGAAGACCTTCCTGCGAAGTTTCACCGCGTTTGGCTGACTCTGGGTCACTGTAGCGTTGGTCAGATCCCATTCGAGACCTACCCACGTCACGACACGCGACGGGGTCAGGCGCGACTTGGGAATATTGATTTTGAACCCTAACTGTGTGATGTGTTGAACTACTGTGAGGGTGTCGTGGACGCACTGTTCTAGGGTGTCTGAAACTATCAACCAGTCGTCCAAGTAAAACAGGATCTGGAGGCCGCCCCTGAGGAGAGGATCCAGAGCCTGCTTTACCAGTTTCGAGAAGATCCGCGGCGCGATGTTGAGACCGAAGGGAAGTCTGTCGAACATGAACACACGATCGGAAGTCTGAACGGCCAAGAATCGCTGGAAACGAGGATGGATCGGAACGTGCCAATACGCATCCTTGAGGTCCAGCGACACTACCCACGACAGAGGTCGCAGGGCCAGTCGTACCTGGTGCACCGTCAGCATCCGAAACCGTGTGTTCACGATGTGCCCGTTGAGGGCCGACAGATCCACCACCGGTCGCATCGCGTCGCAGTCCTTCTTTGGTACCAGAAAAACACGGGAGAGGAAAACCGGTAGACCGGCTTTCACCTCCTTGACGATTCCCTGCTCGTGCATGGATGTAATCACGTCGGCCACCTCCGAAGAGACAGGCCGGCTTCGTTGACAAGAGCTGAGTGGGGGTCTGGACTTCCATCTCCAGGTTAGACCCCTCCGTGCAATCTTCCGCCCCCACGTCCCTCGTGGCCACCGAAGGGCGCAAGGGCGAAAATAACCTGTGGGAGCCCCCGAGATGAGGTGAGCGACCCTTTCTGCGAGGCGAGAAGGAGAACAAGGAGGAGACCGACCTGGAGAACCTACACATTTTTTGACGTGGAGGGTCCCCCGGTACGGTCCCTGCGGTCATAAGAGCCACGTTGACCACCCCTACCCCCCCCCACCTCGCCGAAAAGGGCGGGTCACCCCATCCCCTGTCCGTCGTGTGTCAGACCCCGTCGAAGTGCGGCCGGAAGTGGAAGGCTGGCCAGCCCCTTCTCGGCGGGGATGAAAGGGAGCAGGAGCAGAAGTGCGAGGCGGAACCGACGCTCTGGCCGGCAACTTCCCTTTCCTGCGCCCTTTCTTGGCGGCAGCAGTGGCGGCAGCACCCCGAAGGGGACCGGCAGAAGGATGGGACTGTGAAGACCCCGGTCGCGACACAGCGCGTCTTTGCGTGTCGTAAGCAGGGTCCGCCGACAGAGAAGCGTAGCGTTCCCAAGCATCCTGCGCAAAAAGCCCCGATGTATATAGCTCAGAGTATAATAGACCCTGACGAATATCCAAAGGGGCCTTCCGGCAGAACGAGGACCTTACCGTCTGGCGTTGTCGAGTTGCCTCGCACAAAACCGCCTTCAGCTCGGGAACCAAAGACACCGCGAGCTGAAGGTGGATCCGCCGAACGTGGTCCAAGCCCTCGCGAAGATCGCCAGGTGCAGTCGCCTCGATAAGTCGCAGGTGGTGAACAGATGTCTGGAGGGAACCTAGAAGACAAGACAATAAGTTCGCCACCCTCTGCCGCAAGGTAAAATCCCTGTCGACAGAGGACTTATCTGGGTGGGAGAAGAACGGGTTAGCAATAGCACAAATTTCAAGTTTGGGAGCGCTAATCCAGGACCAGAACTTGCCATCCAATCCGCCGACAGATACCAGAGGAGGCAAAAGCAGTGACGACTCTGGGGGAGGGACTGAAATAGATCTGTCGACGGAACGGTTGGCAAAGTCTAAGGCCTCAGCAAACCAGGCCTCCAATGGGAGAGGGTTATCGAGCACGACGGCCAAGCCAGGCTTACCGTCGTCGCACAAACCCGTCCCATAGGAGGACAGTCCCGTTAACACAGCCAGGGACTGAACATCCTGAAGGATGTCCTGGCGGCTGAAGTCTGACCAGAGCTTAGTCCGAGGAGCAGACGGGGGCTTGGGCTTCACCGAGAAGTACTGAAGGTCAGTCCTTGTCGGGTACGCCCGCACCTCCACGTCGGCCACCTGACCATCCACCCTGATCGCCCTGAACTGCATTTTATCATTGATTTGGACCGACCAGTCCAAAGGTAGGGCCCTCTCACCTGACGGGAAGTCGGTAGCACGCTCCGGGTGGGAGGCCTGCACCCCCTTCCAAACAGCCAAGGAGCCATAGAGGAGCGGCATAGTCCGCGACGGGACCTTGGCCTTTTGGATGGGGGGCAAGCGCGGACCCTGCCCTAGCAGACGGAGGACCCCCGCATGGGAGACAGTAGGGGCAACCACCTGAGCCAGGGCAGGAGCAGTACTAGCCGACGACCGGGCAGGCGGAGAAGCAGGGCGAGAAGGAATGTGGTCCACCGCAGAGGGGAGGGGGACCAAAGCAGGGGCAGGTTGGGTGAGGCGCTGAGGTTGTGTCACCGCCAAGAAGCGCGATAAGAGGGATTCTTGCATCGCCTCCAAGCGCGCGTCGAAGTGAGACACAACCCACCCCTGCATAGCCGAAAATCGATCCGAGAGAGGCGACCCCCTCGAAGATAGTTCGGCCCGCAGGGGCGAGCGTGAGCGAGAGCGAGACCCATGACACGAAACAGCAGCGTCGCGGCCCAAAGAAGGCGAGCGACGACGGCCGTGACGGTCCTGAGGGTCTCGTTCCCGATCACTAACGCCCGAGGGGGAAACATCACCATCCCCCTCTTCCAGCGACACGTCAGCCCCCGAGAAAGGGGACCCCGAAACCTCGCTATACTCCACCGAGTCAAGCGGCGGGGTACCCTCACGGGGAGCCGGCAAGCGAAGATCAGGAATAGAAGAAGGAAGAGGAGCAGGATGACGGGAGGGGGAAGGCTGGCCGGGTGAAAGGAGGTCAGAAGGAGCCGCGGGGGGAAACAGAGCAAGGATCCCCGGGGCTGAGAGAACAGGGCGGCCCGACACCGAGGCGGAGGAGGGAGGAACCTCCACCTTGGGACGAGACCGAGAAGGAAGAAGAGGCACCGAAGCAGGAGAAGTAGGAGGAGAAGCAACTACATCCTGGCGGACCCTCCTGGACAGAGTAGAAGGAGGGAGCAGAGGGCCAGCTACAGCATGAACATCCGCGCGAGTAGAGGACAAATGAAGAGGACGTCTTTTGTGCAGGGGAAGCGGGCGGAAGGTAGTAGAGCCCCTATCCGGAGAGGCCAGGGGAGGGCGTACAGGGGCAGAGACGCTAAACCCGGCCTCAGGGCGAGAACCATGACGAGGGCGAACGGCGGAGTCAAGGTGAGCAGGCGGACGAGGAGGGGCAGTAGAGGACGAGCGACGAGGAGAGCGAGAGCGTGGACGGAGCTGGGGATCCACCCGACGATGCGACGACCGACCACGGGACCCAGGGAGGAGGGCCCGAGCAGGGAGAGGGCCAGGTAAACGGCCCCCAGACGGGTCAGGGATGCCCAGGGCGACGCGGATCCGGTCGTCAACAAAGGCCGGGGAACGGTGGCCCACAGTCCTGATGTGGTGGGAGACCACCGCCCACACAGACTGAAGGGATGCAGAGGCCACCGCCGCGTCAGAGGAACCAGGGTGATGGTCCACCACATCCACCAGGTCCATACACGGCCCACACAAAGCCGGGAGGTAGGCCGTAGAGGACACACATTGCGAATGCCGCAAGCAGGACCTGTGGCAGTCCAAGCACGGGGAGCCACAACCCTGGCGAAAGCAAGGCATCCCACCTGCAATGGAAGAACACACACCATAAGCAGCACGTTGACGGAGTAAGTGAAGATAATGTCCAATAAAAACCAGGGAATGAGCATGGGTAAACAGGAACACACACGCAAACTGGAAGTCGTACTCACTCTAAACCGGGAGCACCGATGGAGGTGAGGAGGGCGGGTGAGGCGGAAGAGCACAAGCAGAAACCTGCAAAGATGGAGAAAGTGTTAACCACCACTCAACACCTCACATGCAGGGTCCATAACACCAGGCAAGTGCATACACCAATATAGTACCAGGCAACAAGATGACACAAAAAAGGGTCACCGGGAAAGCCAACTATAACCGCAAATTTGCGGGCCAATGGAGGCATAACCGTACCGACACAACCCTCCCGCCTCACCGCGAGACCCCCCAGCGATCTCCGCAAATTTGCGGGGAGCCGAATCGTCCGTGGACCGAATCGAGCACTCCGCAAATTTGCGGGACCGGCCGAGATGGTCCGGCGCCGAAAAAGCGAGAGGAGCGTCTAGGTAATACCAACACAGGCCCAGAAAAAAGCGTCAACTCCTTATGACTCCAAGCGACGATGGCCATCAAGCTGAGCAGTGTCTTCCTTGAATATCCTGACTCAACCGGTCAAGGGAGAGGCAAGGAAGACACACCAGGGGAGAGGAGGCACATCCCCCAGGAACCACCCCACCCACAGAGATAGAGCAAAGCCCATGAGGAGAAGTGGCAGGAAGGGTGGTTCGGCACAAACAGGGGCCCCCGTAGGGTACCCCAGGATTGGGCAAAAGGGAATGAAAGGATGGAGGTGAAAACAGTAAGGGAACACAAAAACCAGTAAATGAAACTGGCGAGAAAAAGGGTGGCCTAGCCGTGAGGAGAGAATGTGTCAGGGGCGAAAAACCCTGTGGTGTGAGGGAGAGGCCCCCGTAGGGTACCCCTGGATATCACGAACCACCAAGCGCCCAGGCCCTGGAGACACAGTGAAGGCTCGTAAGGGGGGACTCGGGAATAACGCTAATAATGCGGCCGACACAAACCCTACAAACAGCACCGCCACCACGAAATCTCAGATTGCGAACCAACTGTACACCTAGGCTATGAAAATATGAAAACTCATAGGGCATAGCAATTCCTGAATGAGAAACAAGCTAGGCTAAAATAAGCTAAACTATGCCCAGACTAACAGGAAAAAAGAATATGAAAAGAGAAAGGAATGAAAAACACATAAGAGGAACGCCAGGCGCCCCCGTACCTTCGGTAGCTATTTCCACACGCGTCACCATTAAACACACTGAGGAGCCCATTTACGTGTGTCCTAGATCACGTAACATCTGTCTAACAAAAAGAAGGCCAGAAAAGCCGAAACGAACCTAAAACAGGGTGAATTGAAGGAGCACAACAAAAGCGGACTCAACAATGGCGACGCGTGAAAAAATGATAACAAGAGAGGGTCGCTCATGCGCACGTTCGACAGGGATCGGCGCATGACGGAACACGGGATGGGCCTTGAGCGGTAACTAAGGTAAACCCCTTTTTCTTCTCTTCTATACTTTTTTCACCTTCGGTGGTAGTTTTGGTTAATGTACAACGTCTCCTAGAGCAAGATAAGGAGTAGACTCTAGACGTTTTCTTTTTAACCGCGGTTGGAATGACGACATAGCAGTCAAAATAGACAAGTCGTCATTGCAATTAGGTTAATAGCCTTGACGTTGGATTTGCCAAGACTACTAACAAATTGTAACCCTGTACCACCATGAATTTTGCTAATCTCATATATATATATATATATATATATACATGTACGTATATGTATATATATATATATATATATATATATATATATATTATATATATATATATATTATATATATATATATATATATATATATATATATATATATATATATATATATATATATATATATATATATATATATGAGGACAAATAGGGAAATGACTTCATGGAGCACCATCTTTATTTCGAATTTTCGGCTTGCTCAAGCAGCCATCCTCAGGTAAAACATCATGATCCTAAAAATTTAAAATAAATTAGTTTAACATTATATCATCAAATGGACCAATAATTAAACACTACAAGTAAAGTCAACTTAAAACGTTAACCATAAGCTTAATAAATTAAACATATCAAATCAAACAGAAATTGCAAGCCTCTTAACACCTAAAATACAAAAATGGAAACACTAAATAAATAGTTTGTTTCTTTTTCTTGTTGGTGTTTCATTTGGGGGATTCATTGAGACTTATATTTAGGGTATTTGAATCTTTAGGAACCATTATAATGTAGTTTTTTGCAGTTTGGATTAGTCTTTGGTTGGGTGTGGACGCATTTGGTAAGCGGTCCTATACCTTTTTGTTTCACTGTACTGTCATGTTTAACTTCTTTAGGATAGAGATTATTTTTAGACACGTTTGATGAGCAGTTACGTAATTTTGCTTGATTTAATATAACATTAGATTTGTTCTGTGAAGAAGAATTTTTATTTATTTTGTGTGTTTCCATTTTTATATTTTAGGTGTTAAAAGGCTTGCAATTCCTGTTTGATTTGATATGTTTAGTTTATTAAGCTTATGGTTAACGTTTTAAGTTGACTTTACTTGTATTGTTTAATTATTGGTCCATTTGATGATATAATGTTTAACTATTTTATTTAAAAAAATTTGGATCATGATCATTAGGACCTGAGGATGGCTGCTTGAGCAAGCCGAAAATTCGAAATAAAGATGGTGCTCCATGGAGTTATTTCCCTATTTGTCCCCCTATTATGGAAGCTGCGTTGCCCCAGTCCACCCACTGAAGTCACTATATATATATATATATATATATATATATATATATATATATATATATATTGCCTGACGCCGTGATCCCCGAAGGGGTGGCCACGAACGAACCGCCCCCATACACCTCTGTCCCCAGTCAGTCGACGCACCTCCTCCCAATCAGCACCGCTTTCATCCACATACTTCCTCACTCCTTCCTTCCACCTGTCTTTTGGTCTACTCTCCCTCTCTGTCCTTCCACCTCGCTCTAGTACACCTTCTTAGTCATTCTCTCGCTTCCCATACGTTCCATATGGCCGAACCATCTCAAGTTGTTCCTTTTCACACTTTCCAGCACATCTACCTCTACACCACACCTCCTTCTTACTTCCTCATTCGTCTGTCTATCCCTCCATGTAACTCCCCACGCACTTCTCAAGTAACTCATTTCCACCCTTCTCACTCTTGGTCTGAGTCTCCTCTCAAACGTCCATATATATATATATATATATATATATATATATATATGTTAGTAAAGCCAGGTAATAAATGTTCTTTAATACATACGAGGTTGAAAGAAATGGCAATTTCTGCGTTGGAAATTTTATTATTCAAGGTTTCCAGGTCTCTGATGAGTTTTCGCTGGGTGGCAGGAAGTAGATAAACGAGGTTAGCAAAATTCATGGTGGTACAGGGTTACATTAATGTTCATGATGATACAGGATATACAACGCGTTTCACTGGACAACCAGCATTATCAAGTAATGATTGAATGATATAAAAAGTAAACAGGAAGGGTATATATAGAAGGAAGGTGGTTATATATAGTGGTCAGAAAGGGCGAACATAAGGGGGAAAATGTCTGCAATTAGTGGAGAGATATTCTAGGTGTGTTAGTGAGAGATCCGCGTCACGCAGGCGCACTGGATGCGGGAAGGTGGTGGTCAGTTGGCGAGGTCGAAGTTGATTGGCTGCGTGTTGAGGGGCGTGGCCTAAGTAGCGTAGTACGTGTGGCGCCGGCAGCAGACGAAGCTGAAGGAGGTAGCGCGGGGGGCTGTGTCAAGGGCACCGGGGGGCGAGGGGGGGCGTTAGGCCCTGTTGGGTAGTGCCTTTTGGCAGAAGGGAGGATCTGAAGGTCCAGAGTGTGGTTGTTGATGTTAGGATGTAAGGCTTGGATATATAACGCTTTGAGTATTGGTAATCTCCTAGGATCACTTTCTTTATCGAGTATGGTGGTGTGTTTCTCTAAATCGTTGCATGTGAGGTGGGGGTGGTTAGGGGTGAGATAGTGGTCTTTGATGGCTCCAGCCTGAAGGTGAAGAGTTAACCGACGTGATAGACGAGTCTGCGTCATGCCAATATAGGAATGAGGTCCACAGTCCTCATAATTACAGGTATGTTGGTAAATGACGTCATCGTCGGTCATCGGGCTCTTTATCTTGGTGGAAGCTGGTCTGGTTTGTTGCGGAGAACGAGGTAGGAGGTCTTGGGGGATTTGTAATAAATTATTAATTTGATTTTGTTTTCCGGGTTGGATGGGTGGACATGCTTGGAGATTATTTCTTTTATGACGGCCTCGTCATTTTTGTGTTCAGAGGACATAAAATTGCGGTAGAAGATCTTGATTTCATTGGGGGGGTCAATGTTGGGAGGGCTTTGGGTGTACCATTTTTCAAGATGGTGGTTGATGGTGCTGGAGATGTCGGAGTTGGAGTATCCATTATTCACTAAAACTTGAGATAGTCTTTCCAGTTCCTGGGTGTCGACCCAGGTAGAGCAGTCCTCAGGACTTAACTACACCTTTAAAATATCAAACAATGGACAACTCCCCTTCCTCAACATCCTCGTAGCCCTGAACGACCACGGGTTCAAAACCACCGTCTACACTAAACCAACTAACACAGGACAATGCCTCAACGGCGATAGTTAATGCCCCCGCCGTTATCTTCTATCCTCCATCTCCGCTTATGTAAGGAGAGCCCTCACGCACTGCTCTACCTGGGCCTACACCCACCAGGAACTGGAAAGACTATCTCAAGTTTTAGTGAATAACGGATACTCCAACTCATATCCTAGTAGGTTGGAAATTAGCTGACCCTGGAAGGGTTAAATAAGGCCCGAGTTGGAGGATGCTGTGTGGTGGAAGGAAAATCAAAGTAGCCTATTAAGGCAGTATACAGGCCTCCCCACCACCCAACAACCCCTGTCCTCAAGGGCTCAACAAATGCTCAACAGATACTGGATAAGCAGGCCATTCCCCAAACCACTAGAGATATCAACCAGGATAATATACACATATGAATGGTAAAACACTGCAGCAGAATAATGGAAACAAAATGGAGGAAGAAAAGGAGAATTGCCAGAAAAAAGAAATGCAGTATCTCTAACAAATGCAGAAAACTCCTGTATGCAAAATAATAAAGTTATATTAATAAAAGTTAGTTTAAATTACTCCCAGACTTGCCCTGCTACTATTCAATAAAAAACAAGATGGTAAATCTGGTAAATAAGGGAACTATGAAGCAAGCCTGGGGCAGACTCAACAGCATGTGTGCTCAGTAAGGGGTCTGTAGTTCGAGTGACGGTCATGTGAATACGAGAGTCCCAGGAGGGGAGGAGAGCTACAGAAACTGCTAGACTCAACAATTATTCCAAGCTCCTAGGCTCTCATTAACTATACAAAAGTAATCAAGTAAATATAAGATATTGTGCAAACTTATGATAAACGAAATAATCACCCATGGGCTGAACAAAAGAAGTAATTATACTCGTGGCAACAAAAGAGACAGCTAGCCTCTCTACAAGGTATTGCCTCACATGGTGCAACCATGACATCACCACCCAACACGAAGGATGTAGGGAGAGAGATAGAGAAAACATGGCTCTCCCCCAATATAACAAAGGTTATGTAAATTATTATAACACACATACAACTGAACTGAGGTTATATAAGTTCAGGGGAATGTGACACCCTCACACCCAGGGGGAGTCTGTTGGTGCATCTTGAAACAACAGACTGCTCATACTTCAATAACACTACAAGACAACTAGTCTTTTTCTAGTATTTTTATATTTTTTATATTTTTGTATTTAAATATTTTCTTCTATACAGAAACACAGCAACTTCTACTTTACGACCCTACGCTGGGCTACATACGGCAACCAACCAGCATCAGACGTAAACATGCTAATCAAACCAAAGTAGGAGGCTACACCAACACTGACTGAATGGCGAGGGTTCTCCTTAAAACATACCCTCCCGTGACAAACAATCAGCCAGAGCATTATCAGTGCCCCTAACATGCCACACATCCAAACTGTGTTCCGGCAGCAAAACAACACCCGACCCTGATAAACGGCCCAGTCCACCACAAGACTGGCACTTCTCTTCCCTCTCTCAGGCAACGGGACCTGCCAATAACCCTTCACTAATTCCACCATAGTGATAAACGTGGCAGCCCCGATGCGGTCATCAACTCTGGGTAATGGATAGGCGTCTGTCTGGGATAATGCACTAACATCAACACAAAAACGGATCTTGCCACTCTGCTCAGGTTGCAAAGTCACTGGCAAAGACCACTCACGATATCCCTTGTCCCTCAGACCCTTCTCCAACATGTAGTCCAGCTCTGCTTTTAAAACAGGCTGTCGAGCAGGATTTATACGGTAGGGAGTAAACTTGAGCTTTGCACTTTCTCCAGCCTCTATGCCGGGTGCCTCCCCGGACATCAAGCCTGGAGAATCAACAAACATGCGGAAGTACTGCCACAGCCTAGTAAACAACTCCTCTTGGCGCTTAGGAACAAGAGCTTGCGACTTATCTCGACTTATCTCATCATACTCATTGCCCTCCCACAACCCAGCCGGGACTGCAGCCTCTAAACTATAATCTCCCTCCTTCTCCACCTCCGTCCCTACTACAGCCAGGTCATGAGAGGAACAATCTGTACCACCTGTGCAGCCCCTCCCACAGTTCATAAGTGCTAAGGCTTCCCCGCCGATACCATACATGCGCACCCCCGCATTTCTTGCGGCTGGTGTAGCCGCAAGAAATGCGGGGGTGCGCATGTGATGCCTGCGCAGCATCACCTCCATCAGCGCCACGGCCAGATGCAGTCGGTCTATGGTAGGGCTGTTGCATTTTAATAGGGCAGCTTTGGGAGGCTATGCAACTGTCGGGCGTATCTATTACATAGTCAACCTCACCAATCTGCTTAATGACCTGATACTGAGCACAAACTTAGCAGCCATGGGTCGATCCTGAACTGACAACCGTGCAAAAGCCTTGTCGCCCACCTTGAACACCCTAGATTTAGCCTGTTTGTCACAATGGCCTCTTATCTTCGTGTTCATGCTGCTAATCGGGATAGCCTCCGAGTATCTAGTGGTAGTACCAATTAAAGTGTGCAAGTATTTATCTCCCGAATTGGTGGGTAATAAGGGACCAACCATGCCAACTATGACACAAGTCAATGGCGGTTCAACTGCAGGTGTAGAGATCAAATGTGCCACAGGTATTCCTGGGTGGGGTTCTCCAACTATCTTACCAATATGACACATAAAAAAAGAAGCCACCGATGCATGCATATTAAGCCATCAAAAATGAGAATGTAGCCTATCAGTAGTCTCACGTACCCCTAAATGACCCGCCAGTGGTGCCACCTGCGTTAGCCTAACCAGCTCCTCCTTGAACTGGGCAGGCACCACTAACTGCTCCTCCCCCAAACCTGAGTTCGTGTCCGGCTTCCACTGCCGATACAACAATTCCCCTTTTACAACAAATTTCTCTGCTTGACCGTTCTTCCCACCAGTCATACCAACCTTCTTAAACAGGAGGCCCAGACTCGGGTCCTCGTGCTGCAGCTTGCTCAATTTGTTTCTAGGTAGCTCCATCAAGGAATTTACCTCTGACTTCTCAAAAATATCAGAAGGTTGAGTCGGTATCACTATGTCAGACTCCTCGTCCGGCACTAGGTCACCCGTACTAGTCTCGGTAGCCTCACTGGGGTCAGCCAATCGCACAGCTATCTCCGGACCAGTGTCATCTAGTAGCGCATCATGGGATGACCCGCACTCATGGCTGTCGGCCCCCGCATCCACTAAATCATCCATCTGTTGTGCCAAATGTGCCACTGATTGGGTCACTGCACCAACAGGGTAGATAGAGTCCATGTTATCTTCTTGCAAACAACCACCACCAGGGGACACAAAAGCAGCCTCAGCGACGACTATAGGAGGCGGGAAAACTACATCCCCTGCCCTGTCAGTCCCGAGCAAAAAGTCCACCCACTCAACTGGCAGAGTGTCCACCATAGCCACCTTACACTCGGTAGTCAAAAGTAGGCACTCTAGGGTCACCGGGACTAAATCACAGAATTGTTCACTGTTGATTCCCCTGCACATTACAAACTCTCCCGTACTAATAGGTCCCCCTGTCAGGTTGCAACACATAGATTGTTGCGCACCAGTATCCCTAAACACCTTGACAGGGTAATTCTGCTCCCCAACCCATACAAATCTATCATGTATGAATGGCCGACACCAAGCAGGGGAAGTCTGGTTATGCTCAGGTGGTGATACCATCTGGGGCGGCAAAGTGCTTACTACCCTGCTTCGCGCTGGCCAACACTGCCTCCCAAACTCACCAGTACCTGGCTTGCCTTTCACAGGCACCTCCCCTAATGTCGCCACCAACTGGACAGCCTTGGGTTCCTGGGTAGCCTTCCATTTAGCACACTGAGGTTTAATATTCTTACAGTTTCTTACAGTAGATCCTCTGGAAAAAGGCAAACTATGCCTGTGTATCCAGCTCAGTACCAGTACTTGCACTGCTACGGTCGTTCACGGTGT
The DNA here is from genome assembly GCA_032716605.1 of Paralithodes platypus. Classification (NCBI taxonomy): domain Eukaryota; kingdom Metazoa; phylum Arthropoda; class Malacostraca; order Decapoda; family Lithodidae; genus Paralithodes; species Paralithodes platypus. The sequence goes on from CM064531.1 coordinate 11,564,827, forward strand.
TGGCGGCGGCGGTAGCAGACGCAACATTTTTACTATTCTGTATTTTTGTTTTATAATCAAACTTCAAATCTTGTCTTCCCCATGCTTTATCAAGATTACTTTCAAACTCCCTTATTGATTCGGAATCGACTACATACTGGGGCAGTGCATTCCACTCATTTACCACTCTATCACAAAATGAGTTCTTTGCCTTCTCAAGCCTATTTCTTTCTTTGTAAATTTTCTTAGAGTGTCCTCTCGTTCTTGTTCCCTCCCGCATCAAGAAGATACCTTCACACACATCCTCATCGTACTTTCCTGACACTATCTTAAAAGTCTCTATCATATCCCCTCTCTTTCTCCTATATGCCAGTGTCGGAAGCCCCAGTGTCCTCAACCTCTGCTCATAGCCCGCGTTCTTCAACGTTGGTACCAGCTTGCTAGCTCTCCTCTGCACTTTCTCCACTGCTTCTATATCCTTTACCATATATGGAGCCCACACCTGGTTCGCATATTCCCGGTGCGGCCTAACCAGCGCTGTATAGAGATTCCTGAAGATTTCTTCGTCAAGTGACACAAATGTCCTCCTTATCAGCCCTAAAATTCTATTGGCTTTGTTTATCTTTTCCGCTAAATGTTCTGAGAAATTTAACTTATTGTCTATCACTACTCCTATATCCTTTTCTGCATTCACTTCCTCCATCGCTTCATACATACTGTATCCTACCTTGTCTATCTTGCTGGTCCCAATCCGCATGTACTTGCATTTTTTTGGATGAAAAGGCATTAACCAATGCTCAGACCATCCCTTCATGCCCTCCACATCTTGAAGCAAACCCATATCTTCCTTACTCCTCACTCTTCTATACAGCTTAGTGTCATCCGCATACAGGCATACCTCACTTCCATTAGTTATAACTTCAGGTAAGTAGTTGATAAATATAACGAACAGCAGTGGTCCCAAGACAGATCCCTGAGGTACCCCACTTTTAATTTCCCTCCACCCCGAGCCTATTCCATTCACCAGTACCCTCTGTCTCCGATCTTTCAGGAAGGCTTCTATCCATTTCACACATTTCTCCCCTATATAATAGCTTCTAACTTTCTCTATTAACCTTTTATGTGGGACCTTATCGAAGGCCTTCATAAAATCACAATATACCACATCTATTACATCACCATCTTCTAGAATTTGCATCCAATCATCTACCACCTTAATTAGCTGTAGTACCGTCGACCTCCGCGGCAAGAATCCGAACTGTCTCCCACTGAAAAGTTGGTTTGACTTCATATGATCCATTATTCCTTCTCTAATTACCGTTTCCATTAGTTTACACACAACACTTGTCAAACTGACTGGTCTATAATTCCCTGGGTAATTTTTCTTTCCCTTCTTATATATAGCTGTTATGTTCGCCTCTCTCCAGTCCATCGGGATTTGTCCTGTATTAAACGATACCTCAAATAACATTTTCAATGGCTCTACTAACATCTCCCCTCCTTCCTTTATGATTCTTGGGTGTATCCCATCCGGTCCCGGTGACTTACTTATGTTCATTTTTTCTATAGCCCTTCTTATTCTAGCATGGGAAAACTCTATTAGTTCCAGTGCCGGTGCCTGTTTCATGGGAATAGTAGGCACTGCATCCTCCGACTCCACTGTTAGTACCCCCCCAAAGTATTTCCCCAGCACCTCTGCTTTCTCCTTATCAGTCTCCACTCTACTCCCATCATTCAACCCCCCTACCAGCTCTGGGATCCCTACTCTTCTTGTTAACTTTTCCTGAATGTACTTCCAGAATATTTTTGGATTATCCTTCACATTTTTAGCTATCTCTCTCTCCCTCTCCTTCACCCCCCTCCTTGTTTCCCACCTTATTTTATTGTTTATTTGTCTGCGTTCCAGATCCACTTCTTTAGCCTCTATACTAGACCCCCTGTTCTTTTTTAACAATTTTAATCTTTCCCACAATCGTTTCTTTCTTCTAATCAATATCCAAAGCTTTCTTTTCATTGGCAATTCTGGGTTAGTTCTTTTCCTCAATTTTGTTTTATCCTTATATTCCCTTACTGGTACACTTTTGGATACAGCATTCTCCAGTTTGACTCTAATTTTCCTCCACATTCCTTCAGCGTCTTCACCGTTCAAGTATTCCCCCCAGTCAATGTCCAAACACTGTCTCAGCAGCTCATCATAGCTCTATCATACATGTATATTTTTCTATTGCCTCTATTATCCCTCTCTGATTTAATGTTACAACTAAAGCTTACACAGGCATGGTCACTACGACCTATAGGGCTATCCACATTAACATGTTCCACTATATCCTCTTCATTGCTAAAAATCAAATCAAGTACACTCCCCTGCGTCCCATCTCTATATCTTGTCATCTCTACAATATGTTGCGTTAAAAAACAATCTCTCACTTTCTCTATAAACTTATTTTCCAGGCTACCCTGTCCCGCTGGAGTAGTAAAATTTGCCCAGTTGATCCTTGGCAAATTGAAATCTCCAATAAATTGTTTATATTTGTTCTCTCTATTATCTATCTCCTCCATTGCTTTCAGTAGGTTATCATCCTCTTCCCTGCTATTATTTGGGCTTCTATATATAGAGGCAATTAGAATTGATCCTCTTGCACATTTTACTTCAATACACAAATACTCACAATACTGCTGTCTCATATCCACCTCATTAACCTTGAGCTCTTTTCTTACATAAATAATCAGTCCTCTTCCAACCTCTGCTCTAATAGCATTTCTCTCATATAACTCAAAACCCTCCAAACTATATTCCACCAGTTCCCTTTCAATTCTAGCATTTTTTGGTCTTACTTCCTGTAGGGCTATTACATCAGGTTTTCCCTCTTCATCCTGCAACCTACATATCAGTTCTCTTTTCTTGTCCTGGGTAAACACATCCATATTACTAAATATAATCCTTAATCCATCTACCATTCCTTCAGCAATTACACCATGCCGCTCCTCCAGTCCGTACCCTACTCCCCCGTTAGCACTACTGGGCCTGCCTCTTTGTCTCCTGTCTCTCCCTGTGACACCTCCACCCCGTTCTCCTCCTCCGTCACAACTCCCATCACATTCTCTTCCCTCCCTGATCTCCCCCTCCCTTCTACTCTTATAAACCACTTCCTCACTTTTCCGTCCCTCACTCTCCAGTAAAAATTTATCTTATCCTCCTCACCCAACTTTCCATTATTTTCATCAGCCTTTTCTTGTAATTCCTTAATTTGTTTCCTTTGTTCTATACTCAAATCCTTCTTTAGTCTTATGTGTTTCAGTTTATCATTTGTATTTAGCCTCCAACTAAAATTTGTCACAGTCTCCGCCACTACCCTAGTTTTAAACTGTACCCTTATAGGTCTCATCTCTCCCCTTTTATATCTACCTATCCTACTGACCTACTCCACCTGCCCTTCCCATCCATATTCGTCCTCATCCACACCTTTCAAGACCTCCTTCACTGTCTCCATATTATCCCTCACTTTTCTCACTCCATTATCATTCATACGAGTCTCTATATCTCCATACAAGATTACACCCCTATCCCTGTCCATGGCCTCCCTCACGACACTCTCCTTGTTCTTCATGACCCCTACAACTGCACTCTCAAAACTATTTTTGGTCATATTTATTTCTTCCTTTTGCTCTTTCATAATATCCTCCAAATCCTTGACTTTTTGTTTACCTACCACCGTCCATGCAGTTGACTCCTTTACTTCCGTGAAACGTCCTTCGTATTCCTTCAGCTGCTCCTTCAATGCCATATTCTCTGCTCCCAGTTCATCTACCCTTTTCAATACCATCTCTAGGCTCTCATTAACTGCCAAAATAGGCCTGCATTCACTTCCTTCGCTAGGCCTATTCCCTTCCCAACCTGTCACACCACACATTACACAGTACCTTAACTTTCTCACCAATATCCCCCTTCCATTTCTCCGTATCACTCATCCACTATTCCAAATCCTTCACAACAATACTAACCTCTTCTAACTTCTTATCTGTGCTCTTAAATCCCCGAAAACGTTGTAACATTCCTTCCGCCTCCGTCATACCCGAAATTCCCTCCGCCATGTTTGTTTACAAACTCAACAACTCACAACACTACCGCTGTCCCGTCACTATGACCCACTTGCTTGCAAAAATTACATCTCACTTCCGTAGAAGCTGTCTGGTTGTCAGCCTTGGTATAATGTTGTCTCTTATTTGTGTTACCTTTGGGTGATGATGGGCGAGCTGATACTGTGGCTGCTTGGTGCACAGGTTGGTCTCTCCTGTCACCAATGCTCCCCATGCACGTGCCAGACTGGGCTAGTGCAAAGCCATCAGCCCAAACTGCTGCTTCCCTTATTGATTTAAACCGCTTTTCTATTAATTTTGCCCCAATGTCCTTTTCAACTATGCTTGTAAACTGCTCCATCAGCCAAACCTCACACGTCGCCTCCAAAGTATCCGCTGACTCTGAGTGCAGCCACTTAGCTAGAGTATCGCGCAGGTACCTGGCACATTCCACATGCGAGTCCCCCTGCGGCTTCCGAGCCCCCCTGAAGGCCAACCTGTAAGCCTCGGGACGCAGCTCATAGGCTTTTAACACAGCCTCTTTAAGTACATCATACTCTAGCTCCTGCACTTCTAGGCGATTATATGCATCAAGAACCTTGCCCTTCAAGACATTAGACACCAACACTGCCCAGCGTTGCCTCGGCCACTGATACTCGTAGGCCTTCTTCTCAAAACGTAAGAACCACTCTGTGACCTTAAGTTCATCGAAGGCCGGCACAAGTTTCAGCCGTCGAGACAACAGCACCTCTTCTGCCTCCTCCTTAGATGCATGACCAGCATTATTCCCTTGTCGTCTTTGCCCACTAGTTTCCAACTTCGATTTCTCCAAATCTGCCTGTATTCTCTTCTCCTCTATCTCCAACTTCCTCAACTCAATCTCTCTATCTATCTCCATTATCTTTAGTTGCAACTCAACCTCTGGACTCCTTCTCGACCCTATCGGGGTTATAGGAGGAAACTGAGCATAAGGGGGAACATTGTGCAGCCATTGTGCAGCAGGGGCAGCCATCGTTTGAGTGGCAGTGAAATGCTGAGGTGTGGCCCACGACACATAGGGGGAAGAAGGAGGATACTGGGGATTGCTAGCATAACTTGAAACAAATGTACTGGCCATAGGGGCATGAACATAGCCCTGTGAAAATGAAGGGGCCGTTGCGACGCCGTGATCCCCGAATGCACCTCTGTCTCCAGTCAGTCGACGCCCCTCCCCGCCCGCCTTCGTTCATGTACTTCCTCACTCCATCCTTCCACCTCTCATTCGGTCTACCTCTCCCTTTCTGTCCCTCCACCTTCGCTCTCGTACACCCTCTTAGTCATTCTCTCGCTTTCCATATGTTCCATATGGACGAACCATCTCAAGTTGTTCCTCTTCACACTTTCCAGCACATCTACCTTCACACCACACCTTCTTATTTCCTCATTAGTCTGTCTATCCCTCCATGTACTGATAGGGTCATACTGATAGGGTTAAATGCTAACGGTGGAGGCGTGGTGGCAGGTGCTCTGGTAATAGTAGGAGACTGCCTAAATACAGTATCACCCTGCTTTGGAGTTGTTGCTCCACTCCGGTCCCCAGTAGAATGGTAGCTAGCCTGACTGATAGGACGCTGTAGCACATGCTGAATGGTGCCATCATCCACAACATGAGTACTAGCTTCCTGAAGACTATTATACTGTGCCTATACCTTAAACACCTCTTGAACTAACTCTGCCTTAGCCATACCACTGCACCTCCAACCATACACCTCCAACACACGTCTTAATTCATCACTACTCCTGCTAGAAACCTCTTCTTGACTAGGTTGGGTTCTAATAAACTGCCAAACGTCCTCCTTCCCCATGATATGAACAGGAATGTAATCAACATGCGACATCTTAGCAATAGTTGTGGACACAGGTTAATGAAATAAGATTACTATGTCCGTAGACTTTCAACTACAAGAAAAAATTACTGACCATCTAAATATAATTGCTTCACACCACAAGAACTCTATACTATCACACTATGCTGGCCTGAGGTCGCCACGTTACGAGGGGAGCCGGGGCAACCAGATGCTCTAATAGCCTAGCCCACAGCACCGTACTACCCTGTAACAGACACGCTCTAAATATTTGACTCGTTTGACACCCAGACACCCAAGACACCCAGGTTCTCTAGGAAAAATGGTTATCTTCCTCTTTGCTCAATTAACTTAAAGCAGTAATAAGGAGACACAAAAATATCTATTGTCCCCGAGTCTAGTCCATAGTGTGTGTAGTATGCAAGAGAACTTCTAAGGTTATTCTAAACTGCCCAAATATTACCTAACCATACCACTGCACCTCCAACCATACACCTCCAACACACGTCTTAATTCATCACTACTCCTGCTAGAAACCTCTTCTTGACTAGGTTGGGTTCTAATAAACTGCCAAACGTCCTCCTTCCCCATGATATGAACAGGAATGTAATCAACATGCGACATCTTAGCAATAGTTGTGGACACAGGTTAATGAAATAAGATTACTATGTCCGTAGACTTTCAACTACAAGAAAAAATTACTGACCATCTAAATATAATTGCTTCACACCACAAGAACTCTATACTATCACACTATGCTGGCCTGAGGTCGCCACGTTACGAGGGGAGCCGGGGCAACCAGATGCTCTAATAGCCTAGCCCACAGCACCGTACTACCCTGTAACAGACACGCTCTAAATATTTGACTCGTTTGACACCCAGACACCCAAGACACCCAGGTTCTCTAGGAAAAATGGTTATCTTCCTCTTTGCTCAATTAACTTAAAGCAGTAATAAGGAGACACAAAAATATCTATTGTCCCCGAGTCTAGTCCATAGTGTGTGTAGTATGCAAGAGAACTTCTAAGGTTATTCTAAACTGCCCAAATATTACCTAACCATACCACTATTAGACTCCCAGAACAATCTATATCATGCCCAATCGCTTAGGAATTGAGAACAATATAGAGCAAAAACCATGGAAAGTCCAGTGCAATAAACCTCTGTGCCAATCCTATTATCCCTAGCCTATGTCCTAATAATACACCGAGTGGCTCTCTTCAGCACAGCTCGGCGGTGGTGTTGTAAGGGGTAAACAACTTTAATGACTTAACCCTTACAACATCATCTGGGGTTAGCTCAATACAACCGAGTGCAATGGGGACAACCTCACCTAGTAACAGGCTCCACCCCTAGTCCCTGACTGCACCGAATGTATTGCTGCTAAAAACTAAACAAGGCACAAGGGTTGATATCCTAGTAGGTTGGAAATTAACTGCCACCCTCGAAGGGTTAAATAAGGCCCGAGTTGGAGGATGCTGTGTGGTGGAAGGAAAATCAAAGTAGTCTATTAAGGCAGTATACAGGCCTCCCCACCACCCAACAACCACTGTCCTCAAGGGCTCAACAAATGCTCAACAGATACTGGATAAGCAGGCCAATCCCCAAACCACTAGAGATATCAACCAGGATAATATACACATATGAATGGTAAAACACTGCAGCAGAATAATGGAAACAAAATGGAGGAAGAAAAGGAGAATTGCCAGAAAAAAGAAATGCAGTATCTCTAACAAATGCAGAAAACTCCTGTATGCAAAATAATAAAGTTATATTAATAAACGTTAGTTTAAATGACTCCCAGACTTGCCCTGCTACTATTCAATAAGAAACAAGATGGTAAATCCGGTAAATAAGGGAACTATGAAGCAAGCCTGGGACAGACTCCACAGCATGTGTGCTCAGTAAGGGGTCTGTAGTTCGAGTGATGGTCATGTGAACACAAGAGTCCCAGGAGGGGAGGAGAGCTTCAGAAACTGCTAGACTGAACAATTATTCCAAGTTCCTAGGCTCTCATTAACTATACAAAAGTAATCATGTAAATATATCATTGTGCAAACTTATGATCAACGAAATAATCCCCCAAGGGCTGAACAAAAGAAGTAATTATACTCGTGGCAACAAAAGAGACAGCTAGCCTCTTGTACGAGCGGGGTTCGAACCCATAACATAAAGAAACATTCCACTAAACACCACAAAACGAGGACTTATTATTTAGCCTCACAAAATGCGGAAAATATGACTATCAGTTTCAGTCAAGAATAAGTGGTATGTTAAACTTCCACAAAAACTAGCAACTCTCTTTGTAGTCACTAAAACCTTGGTAGGTGAAAAGATGTGGCAAGTTCATAAAATATCAGTTGATATCAAATGGCTGTTTTAGCCTAAAAACCCCAAAGTTATTCCTTTCTTATCACTCGTTCAGAATTAGTTATCTTTAGTTACTTTGACTTAGATTTATCCCAACAATCAAAAGAATAATATATTAGCATATAAAGGTACAATGTAAAGAGTATGTAAAATAGAATTATAATTTATTTAAATGATACACAAAATTACTTCTAGTGAAAATATCAAATTTGAGAAACATTGATGTGAAATAATAAAGAAACTCTTAAGAAAAATAATACATAGTTATATCAATACCCTCCAAGAGAGTAAGTGAAAGCAATCAATAAACATAGAAACAATCCTAGTCGATACTTATTCAACTCATGGTGATTCTTTTACAAACGAACTCAGGGCAGGTCAGCTTAAGATGGTGGTGGTGTGGTTACGGTACTAGCGGCTTATATATCCTTAGCACACCTGGCTCTGATACCAACTTCTCTAACTGTATTAATCTCAACTCATTATATACTTGCTGAATTAAAGTATTACTTTTACCAAGAACTCTATGATATATCTTGTAAACATTACTTATGATTAGAAAAGCCAAATACATTATTACCTAGTTATAATCAATATCATTCGTACGTCAGGCAACGAAGAAGAGCAAGGGGGTTGGAAGAAAGGGGGGAGAATGAATAGGGTTACGAGTGTAGGACGATAGGGGGTAGAATGGAATGTGAACGATAGGGGGGTAGTCTGCACGATGCCTCCCTCACCTCACTCGTTCCTGTACACTTGTGAACAAAAATATCCTCCTATATAAAACTAAGCTGTCTACAGGTTAAATTAATTATACCGGGCTCATAACATTGCATACGATGTTCAATCATAAATAATTAAAGATCGTACCCACCATAACAAGCACAATACCTCAATTACAACCAGTGACACTTGAATGAAATAGAAATCCCTAACACCTCCCTCACAAAAAGATATATAAGAGATCCTAAATCCTAATACAATAATTTTAAACCTAATACCATTCACCAAACCATAAACCAAAACCAAAATCACATTAACAAACTTAAAATTATTGCTGGCAAAATAGCACTAACAACTAAAATTGTTCTCATTCAGTTCCGGGACAACATGTCCGCGATAATATTGTTCTTTCCCTTTATGTGGTGAATTTCAAGGTTATATGGTTGCAATGCCAAGCACCATCTCATTAACCGCTGATTCAAGTTTTTAATTTTATAATAATAATAGACGATTTTATTCAGCTTAATTAGCAGGCTTTCAACTATCCTAATTAACCCTTTCTCCACCACAGATCCTTCTTAAGCTCCACAAAATCGTATAATTGTAGCTAGAATATGATAAAAAAAGGATGTCGCCAGTACAGTAAGGGTTAAACAGTCTAGGAAAAGTTTGAGAACAATTATCAACACCCTTCTTTTGATCTTTGACCTTAACCTTTGACCTTAAGCATTAGAATATTTATATTAAATTGATATTCTGTATAATTATGTTATTTATGTAAAATGCAACTGTCACCTTATCAATATTTGAGTATATTTTTATGATGAAGGTTAACTTTTGACTTTGACCGCTTGTGACCTTGACCTTTATGTAGGATTATTTGTTTTGCTTGCATTGATGTAACCCTGGAAAATTAAATCAGCGTGTCAAACTTCAATAACAATCATAAACTATTTCCTGGGGTATTAAAGGAATTAGCTGACCTTAACCGTTGATCTTCATCTTGATCTTCATGATGTCTGAACATTTAACATTTTAATTTTCATTAAAAGTACAACTGTCTCAACAAATTTTGTGAAGTTTACATGAATAGTCAAGACATTAGCATATAGATCTTATATTTGACCTTGACCTGTGACCTTGACCTATCAAATGGAATTATGTTTATTCTTGTATGACCTTGGCCTAGGCATTCTGAATATGAATGATATGCCTAGTGAGAATCATACATTTGATTGGAAATACTAGTAAAATCTTATTTTAACCTTTAACCTTGACCTTTGACCTTAGAAATGGTTATCAAGGATTTAGTTAACTTAACCCCAATGTTCGTAATAACTAGCATATGAATATGGTGTAACTCGTATAAAAACTTTGAGACTACAATTAATGATCATATACTATGACCTTGACCTTTGACTAAAAATATAATACATATATTTGGATGGTTGTTGCATTGACCAACTGAATTTGCCTGTACAATTTGGTGACAATACATTAAACAGTCTAGGAGGAGTTTAGGGAAAATGACAAACACTCTTGCTTTGACCTTGACCTAAACTATTACAATATGTATGTGAAATTTGATATATATGTTATTTAAGTAATAAGCAACTAACACAGCCAGTTTTTCAAAATGTAAGTAATTTTTTGTAATTAATAATAAGAGTTGACATTTGTCCTTGACCTGTGACCTTGACCTATATGTAAGAGTACAATTTTGTGTGCATTGACATTGCCAATGAAAATCAAATAAGCATGCCTAATTTCATTAAAACCCATCAGTTAGTTTCCTGTATATTAATAGAATAGTTGACCTTGATCTTTGACCTTTAGCTTGACCTTCGTATGTCTCAAAATTTATATTTTTCATTTTCATTTAAAGTGCAACTATCTCACCAAATTTTGTGAAGTTTGCATGAATAGTAAAGGAAATAGCATATTGACCTTTTATTTGACCTTGACCTATGACCTTAACCTTTCATATGGAATTGTATATTTTCTTGTATGACTTTGGCCTAGGTATTCCGAATATACATGGTAAGCCTAGTGAGAATCTAATAGTTAGCATAGGAACTACTAGTAAAACACTTATTTCGCCCTTGACCTTTAACCTTACCCTCTAGAATATTTATGTATAACTTGGGCTATGCGATATCAAAGTTACCAGTAACTTACACAGTGAAAATGAAGACATTTGAGTAAAAACTAAACAAATATATAGTAAAAGTTGACCTTTGACCTTGACATGTGACTTTGACCTTTATGCAAGAGTAAATTTATTTTTTCATTGACATTGCCCAGGAAAATCAAATAAGCATGTATTATTTCATTAAAACCCATCTGTTAGTTTCATATATATTAATAGAAAAGTTGACCTTGACCTTTGACCTTTATCTTGACCTTTATGATGTGTCTAAATTTATTTTCCTCTTAATTTAAAGTGCAACTAGCTCACTAAATGTTGTGAACTTTGCATGAAAAGTAAAGAAAATAGCATATTGACCTTATATTTGACATTGACCTGTGAACTTGACCTTTCATATGGAATTGTATAGTTTTTTGTATGACCTTGGCCTAGGTATTCCGAATATACATGGTAAGTATAGTGAAAATCTAACAGTTAGTATACACAATACTTGTAAAAATCTTATTTTAACCTTTGACCTTGACCTTTGACCTTACGCTCTAGAATATTTATCTGAAATTTTTTCAATAAAATATAAGTTACCAGTAACTTGTTTAATGAAAATGAAGAAATTTGAGTAAAAAAAAAAAAAAATTAAATATTGATCTTATTTTTAACCTCGACCTATGACCTTAGCCTTTAAGTTAAATGGAAAATTTCTTTTCGGCTGACCATCGCATTGACCAAATGGATATACCTATTAAATTTGGTGAAAATCCATTGAACGGTTTAGGAGGAGTTTCCGGACAGACAGACAGACGACGACGGACAAGCTGACTGATGGTGCACAGAATACAGGCGGGATCTGTGTGCGCAATACCACTCTGCTTCGCAGATTTGATAAAGTAGAAGTGCCGCTTTGCCCAATATCAAAACGGCAAACCCAACTCTGCGATGGGTTACCATCATCACTACTATTACCACCATTATAACGAATACTATCACCATTATCACTTCTGCTATCATCACTACAACTGTCACCATCATCACTACAGCAGTCACCATCACCATTATACCATTACTATCACCATCGTCACTAACATCACTACTACTGTCATCATTATCACAACTATCACCATTATCAATACTATTATCACCATCATCTTACAATCATCATTACTACTGCACCATCATCACTACTATTATACCCATCATCACTACTACTAGTAGTATCATCATCATCACTACTACAGTACTACTGTCACCACCGTTACTAGCATCATCATCACTACTGTCATCATTATCACTACAAGTCTCACCATCATCACTACTATTATCACTATCATCATTGCTATCACCATCATCCCTGCTGTTAGTACCATCTCTGCTACCGTCATCATCAGTACTATCAACGTCATCACTAATAATATCACCAAGAATGCTTGAGAATTCACTCCAAAAATTACTCGCCCCCGATGGGGTGCAACAATTTTTGCATTGACCAACCAAATTTGCCTTCAAAATTTGGTGACGATACATTAACCCGTTTAGTACCAGTTCTGTCCTTTTCATTTTATACTGGATAATAATAGACGATTGTATTCAGTTTAATTAGCAGGCTTTCAACTATCCAAATTAACCTTCTTTCCACCACAGGTCCTTATTATGCTCCACAAAATCGTATAATTATAGCTAGAATGATAACAAAAATAGATGTCGCCAGTACAGAAAGGGTTAAACAGTCTAGGAATAGTTTGGGGGAAATTATTAACACTCTTTTTTCGATTTTTTACGTTGATCTTTGACCTTAAGTATTTGAATATTGATATGAAATTGATATACATATTATTTACGTACAATGCAACTAACAGTCAGCTTATCAAAATTTAAGTATTATTTATTATGAAGGTTGACTTTGACCTGTGACCTTGACCTTTATGTATGATTATATTTTTTGCTTGCATTGATGAAACCTTGGAAAATCATATAAGCGTGCCAAACTTCATTAAAGATCATCAACTAGTTCAAGAGGTATTACATGAATAGCTGACCTTGACCTTTGACCTTCATCTTGACCTTCATGTCTGAAAATTTGACAGTTCAATTTTCATTTAAAGCACAATTTTCTCAACAAATGTTGTGAAGTTTACATGAATAGTAAAGAAATGAGCATACTGACCTTATATTTGACCTGACCTTTCAAATGGAATTATGTTTATTCTTGTATGACCTTGGCCAAGGCATTCTGAATATTCATGATACGCCTAGTGAGAATCTTACATTAAATAGGAAATACTAGTAAAAATCTTATATTGACCTAAAGGTCAATATAAGATTTTTACTAGTATTTCCTTGACCTTGACCTTCGATCTTAGAAATTCTTATCCAGGATTTAGTTTGGTTAACAACAATGTTTGTATTAACTAGCATTATGAATATGGTTGTAATTCGTATGGAAACTTATAGATAACAAATAGTGATCATATTCTGTGACCTTGACCTTTGACCATTAACTAAAAATGAAATAGGGCTACATATATTTGGATGGTCGTCGCATTGACCAACTGAATTTGCCTGTACAATTTGCTGACAATACATTAAACAGCCTAGGAGTTTAGGGAAAATTACAAAAACTTGTTTTGACCTTGACCTTTGACCTTAACTATTACAATATTTATGTGACTGTCACGATTGACATCTGTCATATCGGGAGGTTCCTGGTGATGGAGGAGACCAACCGGCACAAGCTGCTACAGTGTTACCTGCCCAGGAAGGTGTTCATTGTGGTGGCTGACGCCCTTTTCAATCTGTTTTCCGCCAACATGGTGCGCGACATCAACTGTAATGTCCACGCCAAGTGCAATCCTGGTGCTGCCACAGGGGCTGACACAAGGTTACAAAATTACGACAATAGGCGCAAGCTCACAGGTGTGAAAAAAGAGCTGTGTAAGTGAACTGTCAAAGGTATGTACAGTGATCTATTTGAAGAGTGATATAAAATTAGTATTTTTGTGTACATTGGCTTGCGTTTGTAAATCTGTCGACTAGAAATATAAATATAACCTCTTGAGGTTGTACTTATATAGCCAGCCGTTATTATACAAATTCTCATGATTGACTTGTATATTCCAGCGGTGCAAAGAAACAAGTGGACGGATTTAGATACCTCTTTCAGACATTAAAATAGACATTGAATTAGCTGAGTTCACCGTGAGTTTCATCAATGTATGTGGGTTATGAGCCGATATTTTGAGGATTGAAGTTAAAGGTCCATTTTCCAGCTTTGGGTCCCTTACTGCAAAGTGGCCATTTTCGTGTCAAATCCAGTTCTCTTCTTATCTATGACTGTATATATATATACATACATACATACAATAAGTACATATTCTTAATAGCACGTTAGCATCCACTATTAAATATTCAGTTAAATATAAAAATTGTATCGACTAAGGAAAAGAGGTAGTGGGGAATGGGAGGAGTATAAATTGTAATTAAAGGAAAAAGGCAGTCAATGGTACCAATTAAATGTGATTAGAGGATCCACCTGGTCCTCTAATCACAGATTATACTCCTCCCACTCACCAATAATCTATGTTTGTTCTAATGCTTCACCCATTGTATATTCTAATACACATACAGACACACACACACAATATATATATATATATATATATATATATATATATTGCAAACGTAGTTCCGATCAATAAATCAATTGCATTCAATTACCGTCCCATTAGTCTCACATCAATCATAGGAAAGCTACTAGAGTTAATTATTGCTAGTAAAATTAGAAACCACTTAGACACATTTAATTTAATAAATTCTTCTCAGCATGGATTCACTCAGGGACGTTCTTGCCTTACTAATTTGCTTAGTTTTTGTTCTCAGAAGCAGTAGATAATGACAAGTCGTATGATATAATATATTTAGATTTCAGTAAAGCTTTCGACAGAGTCCCCCATGAGAGATTGATGAGAAAGGTTGAGGCGCATGGAATAGGTGGGGCATTGTTAGGATGGATTAGGTCATGGCTAATTGGTAGGAAGCAGAGAGTCAGCATAAATGGTACCAAGGCAGCATGGGGAGCAGTCAAAAGTGGTGTCCCCCAGGGATCTGTATTAGGTCCTCTGTTGTTTGTTATATACATAAATTACCATGATTTAGGTATAACTAGTAGGATAAGTAAATTTGCAGACGATACCAAAATGGGGAGAAAAATTGATTCAGATTGAGATATAGCGTGTCTCCAAAGGGATCTAGATAGTAGATACCTTACACGAATGGTCGGTAAACTGGCAGATGAAGTTTAACATTGACAAATGCAAGGTATTAAAGATAGGGAAGATGCATACAAATGTAAAATATAAACTAGCTAATATGGGATTGGAAAACTAAGATTGTGAGAAAGATCTAGGTGTGTTTGTTTGCAATGATTTGAAGCCTAGAAAACAGTGTATAAGCGTTCGTAACAAGGCAAACAGGATTCTCGGGTTCATCTCTAGGAGTGTGAGTAACAGAACTGCTGATGTTTTCTTAAAACTTGACTTGTCATTAGTGAGACCCCATATGGATTATGCTGTTCAATTTTGGTGTCCTTATTACAGAATGGACATAGATTCATTGGAGAGAGTACAACGTAGAATGACAAAAATTATCCATAATATTAGAAATCTTCCGTATGAAGAAAGGTTGAAGAAATTAGGCTTACATTCGTTAGAGAGACGCAGAGTTAGAGGGGACATGATAGAGGTATTCAAGTGGGTTAGTGGGATTAATAAAGGGGACATGACAAATGTACTAAAGCTCAGTGATAGCGAAAGAACTCGTACAAATGGTTTCAAATTAGATAAATTTCGTTTCAAGAAAGATATAGGCAAATAATGGTTTGCTAACAGAGTTGTGGATAGGTGGAATAGGCTGCCAAGTGCTATAGTAGGATCAAGAACGATAGGGAGATTTAAGATTAAATTAGATAGGCATATGGACAAGATGGATTAGGTGTGAGGGGGATCTGTCAGGTGTGGGTTTCTGCAGACCCCCGTTTTTCTGACCTCTAACCGTTTCGATGAGGTCAGTCCTAATGGTGTTTTTAAGCTGGGCTTATAATTAGGGTCGGGTGTGACAGGGATCTGCCTTGTGTAGGCCAATCAGCTTTCTGCAGACTCCCATTTTCTTATGTTCTTATGTTCTTATATATATATATATATATATATATATATAATGTGTGTGTTTGTGTGTGTGTGTGTGTGTGTTATAAATATTATAATTATAATTAGTTGTGACTGACTGACTTATTACTTAATATTGCTATCATATTGTTAGAAAGACGAATATGTAGAGAAAATAATGATAGAGGTGTTTTAAGTGGATTAAGTGGTGTTATGTATTGCCTTAATTAAACTAATTGCTGGTGGGATAGAGTTAACTATTATTAGTGGGTATATGTGACTATTTATTTGTACATAGGAAGGCCTTTAGGAAGTAAACTAACTTCGGGGAACATACTTTGTGTTCAGAGTGTACTGTAGCCAAGTGGCGCCAAGCGCACACGTTCCCCCCTCTTACCTTGTTTAAGCATCTCTCTGGCAGACGTATGATTAGTCTTAAATAATTCGTGATTTAATGTTTTACTCTTCATTTATATATTTTAATGAAGTATTCTATATAATTATTAGTTGAGTTAAGTTGGTTGATTGGAGAGAGAGTAGTTGTATTTTAGTCCAGTACGATAACTTTACTGACCATGCAAGGACTCGATAGAAAATAGAATTTGAGAAACTTCAGTTCTCCTCACGCCTCTGCTTCGCTAAGACCTCACCATGGGTCATCCTGAGTTTGTCCTGCCTTGTATAACTATCTCTCTATAGATAAGTATTATTATTTTGTATTGTATGATTATGTTGTATTGTGTGAATGTAAGGATAGATGTATAAAGTGTAATTTATATGTAAATAATATCCATACTTTTAAACTATCTTTTCATCATACCTCCCTTATTTATTTTCATGTAGCCTACTATCTTTCACTTTCAAATTAACTTAAAGATTTAAATACCTTGTATATTTTTGTGGTTCCTTACATATAAATCCTAAAGGATTTACGAAAGCATAAATTATTCTACTGACATTTAACGTAAACTTAATAATATAAATTATATGATTCTGGTTGACTTGTTGTATAGCAATAGGGTAATATAATAGTAGGGTTTCGCTGGAGGAAAATATTAACCTTGCAGTCTAGTTTTGAGTGGTTAACTTCCATTCTTATAATACCACGGTGATAAGTTGTGTTGCCTTTTTATTGGAGTTAATCATTTATTCATGGTGTTGTGGGTTTGAACCCTAGTCCGTATCATTATATGGGAGGCTGTCCGGGATTACCTTTTTGCTTTTATAAAAGTTAATTATTTTATTATTGGTCAACTATGAATACTTATGCTTTTATGTGTCCTGTTTTGGTGCGAATGATTTTCTTTGTTTTGTGCACTCTTGAACATCTCCCTTCTAAGACTGTTTGCTCTGTTTAGATTTCACTATGGAGTTTAACTTCGATGAATTTGTTGATAAACCTTCTTTGAGTACCTTGACTGTTTCCCAGATAAAGAAAACTGACTGGATTGCATTAGCCATCACATATGGAGTTGATCACAAATCCAGTATGTCTAAGGCTGAGGTAAAGAAGCGTGTGATCGATAAATTGGTAATTGATGATTTGCTACCACTTGAAGCCTATAGTTTGTGCGATGATGATGGAGGTAGCGCATCATTGCTTATGATTAAAAAGATGGAATTAGAGGAGGCAGCAAGACAGAGGGAGTATCAAAGAGAGAATGCAGAAAGACAGAGCATGAAAGAGGAATGAAAGCCCAAGAAAATGCTCAAAAAGAGCAAGATCGATTACAAAGAGCAAGATCGATTACAAAGAGAGCAAGATCGATTACAAAGAGAGCAAGATCGATTACATGAACTTGAAGTATTGAGAGTGAAGAAAGTGTGAAAGACAGAAGTGAATACAAAGAAATCTTTCTCTGATCTAGGAAATCAGTTGAAATTTATGCCAAAATTTGATGAAACTGATGTTGAGAATTTCTTCAATCTCTTTGAGCGTGTAGCAAACCAGCTTAAATGGCCAAAAGACCAGTGGAGTTTCTTTTCCCAAACTGCTTTCATAGGTAAAGCAAAGTTGATTTACACTAATCTCCCTAGTGATAGCATACCTTATGATGATCTAAAAAAGACTATCTTGGAGGCTTATGACCAGGTTCCTGAAACCTATAGACAGAATTTCCGTAATCTAAAGAAGGAAGAGAAACAAACTTATCTGGAGTTTGTCAAAGAAAAGAAAAGGCACTTTAATGCTTGGTTGAGGGCCAGTAAAGTAACTACTTTTGAACAACTCTGTCAAGCTGGTTGTGTTAGAAGAAATTCTCCGCAAAGTTCCATATTCCTTGAAATTGTATCTACAAGAGAGAGAAGTTACTAATGTAACCAAGGCAGCCACTTTGGCTGAAAATTACAGGTTGACTCATGGTGATTCTTTTTTTTCAGGCAAAAGCAGAAGGGGACTGACTCGTTTAGGAGTACTAGTGTCTCTAGCGGCAGTTTCCGAGGTGGTGGTGGAACTCGTGTAACAGGTGATGGGAATGGTTCTGGTGGCTCCCAGCCATCTATTAAGGTTACTTCTGGGAGCACTGTATCTGGTAAGACTGAACCAGGTAAAACCCCAAACTCATCCAAACTTACTTTGATTTGTGCTTATTGTAAACAAACAGGTCATCACATTAGGGACTGTCCTAAGCTTAAAGGCAGGGAAAGACGCCCAGAACAAGTTCTGGCTACTTCTAGCATTCCTTCTAACTTGCCTACCAGTGAACCAGCTACTTCTAGTTCTAACCAAACTTCTAAACTGACTGTTTTGAGCGCCTGTCCTAATAACCCCACAGAGACTCTAGACAGTGTTTTAGCTGGTAGTGACCTTCCTAGCTGTTCTGGTGATCAGTTTCAACCCTTTCGTTCTATAGGAACAGTTTCTTTTTCTGACACTTCCACTGTGTGGAAGTGTCAAGTACTTAGGGACCCAGGAGCCTCTCATAGCCTCATGTTAACAGGTGTGGTGCCTGATTTGGAGGACTGTTATTTGGCCCAGAGTGTTCTGATCAATGAAGTTAGTGGGTGTATTACTGTTCCTCTGGCTAAGGTTTATTTGAATACTGAGTTAGCTAGTGGGTACTTCACTGTAGGAGTTCAAGAGTCACTACCTGTTAAAGGAGTTAACTTTCTGTTTGGGAATGATATTGCAGGTGGAAAAGTTGTACCTGACCCCATTGTAGTTTCGTCTCCCTCATTATGTAATAACACAGAACAGTTGGAAAAGGACTATCCTTATTTTTTCCCTTCTTGTGTAATGACTAGGAGCATGGCAGCTCAACAGAATGACAGTAATGATAGCACTAATTCTGTAGATGTTGATCTCTCACACCTATTTTCTGATAATGACCCTTCTCAGGTGTTAGCTTCTCCAGAGGAACTAAGTAACGTACCAATTGATTCTAACACTCTTAAAGAAGCCCAGGTAAAAGACTCTGAGTTAGCACCATTCTTTGACAAGGCTGTCGAGGATTCTGAGTTAGTGAACTTTCCCAAATGCTTTTATGTGAGGAACAGTATCCTAATGAGAAAATACCGACTTCCTAAAGTATCAGCTAATGAAACTTGGCAAGAATACCACCAAGTGGTTATACCTACTATGTTCAGATCTCTTATCATATCAGTGGGTCATGACTTCAGTGGTGGACATTTAGGTGTTAACAAAACTTATACAAAAATCTCCAAGGACTTCTTCTGGCCTAAAATGAAACAATCTGTTGCCTACTACTGTAAAACATGTCATGGGTGCCAAATGGCTGGAAAACCAAATCAGCCAATAAAACCTGCACCATTAAATCCAATTCCAGTGACAGAGGAACCTTTCAGTAAAGTAATCATTGATTGTGTTTGTCCCTTGCCTAAAACACGCAGTGGAAATGAGTATTTGCTAACAGTTATGTGTTCTACCACTAGGTATCCAGAGGTTTTTCCATTGAGGCAAATAACTTCCAAGAATATCGTGAAAGCCCTTAGTAAATTCTTCACTCGGTATGGAATTCCTCGTATTGTCCAATCTGACCTAGGTAGCAATTTCACTTCCAAACTTTTCAAACAAACTATGGATGAGTTGGGAGTGCGCCAGTACCATTCCACAGCCTGTAGACCAGAGTCCCAAGGTGCATTAGAACGCCTACATCAAACTCTCAAGTCAATGTTGACAAAGTATTGCGAGGAAAATAATGCAGATTGGGATGAAGGTAATTCATTTTGTGTTGTATGCTGTAAGGACTAGTGTACAAGATTCCCTTGGTTTTTACCTTTTGAGTTGGTGTATGGTCATGAGGTTAGAGGCCCTCTTAAAGTTCTAAAAGAAACTTGGTTAGATACACCTTCCACCTCTTCTTACCTATGTTCATCAGTTTAGACAAAGATTAAAAACTGCTATAGAACATGCAATGAAAAACCTGAAGGATTCACAGGTAACAATGAAAGACAATTTTGACAGGAAAGCTGTTGCCAGAGAGTTTAAGCCAGGTGATCTTGTGTTAGCCTTTCTGCCAATCCCTAAGAAACCTTTACAAAGTAAGTTTCATGGTCCTTATGTGATAAAACGAAAGACCAGTAATGTAAATTATGTCCTGAAAACTCCTGACAGACGAAAGGCAGAGAGACTAATACATGTGAACCTGATCAAGCCATACTTTGTAAGAGATCCTGGCAATGATGCCCCTGTGTTGAACGTGGATGTAACAAACTCTGTAATTCCGGATGAAGAAGATATTTCTTTGCTCTCGGACACGAAATTGCAAAACTCTGATTTCTTGTCTAATCCTCATCTAAAATTCCAGCACTTGCCGCCTGACCAGAGTGGTGACTTGGAATCCCTGCTTAATGAGTTTCCACAGCTGTTTGGCGATGTTCCCCAGCAGTGCCCTCTGGTTGAGCATGATGTGGTGTTGGTCGACGGTGCTCGTCCCATCAAGCAGCATCCCTACCGCGCCAGACCATGGAAGCGGGAGGCCCTGAGGAAGGAGGTGATGTTCCTGATGGATAATGGCCTGGTGGAGAAGAGTGACAGCGAGTGGGCTTCACCATGCCTGCTAGTGGACAAGCCGGATGGATTGTTCCGGATGTGCACTGACTACCGCCAGGTTAACCAACTAACCTGTCAGGACTGCTACCCTCTTCCTCGGATTGACGACCTTATCGACCAACTGGGGGACGCCAACTACATTACCAAGATCGACTTATTGTGTGGGTACTACCAGGTCCGGCTGACTGAGCGTGCCAAACGAATCTCTGCGTTTGTCACCCCTGACGGCTTATACCACTACACCGTCATGCCCTTTGGGATGGTCAACGCACCAGCAACCTTCCAACGGCTGATTCATCGGGTGACAGAGGGACTCATCGGGGTGCAATCTTACTTGGACGATCTGGTAGTATACAGCAAATCATGGGAAGATCATCAACTTCAACTGCGTGCCCTATTCTACAACCTGGCTGAAGCACACTTAACAGTAAACTTGGCCAAGAGTGAGTTTGGACATGCCAACGTAATATTCCTGGGTCATGTGGTTGGGCAAGGTGAAGTTAGCCCAGTATCTGCCAAAGTAGAAGCCATTGTGTCACTGCCTGTTCCTCATGATCGTAAGGCATTAATGCGCTTCATGGGCATGAGTGGGTACTATCGGCGCTTTGTGCCCAATTTTTCCGACCTCTCTGCACCTTTAACAGACTTAGTCCGTCCAAAGAAGAAGTTTGTGTGGACTCAGGAATGCCAAGACGCTTTCGTAAAAACCCGTGCCCTTCTCACAAATGCGCACATACTGAAATCTCCACACTTCACCAAGCCGTTTATCTTGCAAATAGACGCCAGTGATGTGGGAGCAGGGGCTGTATTGTTACAGTATAGCGAGAATGAAGTATTACATCCTGTTTGCTACGCATCCACAAAGTTCAAACCATACCAGAGACATTATAGTACTATTGAAAAAGAGTGCTTTGCATTATTGTTTGCCATTGATAAGTTTAATGTGTACTTGAATGGTTCTTGCTTTCCTATTGATGTGTTCACTGATCATAATCCCCTCAAATTTCTGCATAGGATGACAAATTCTAACCAGCGTCTCATGAGGTGGGCTTTGGCATTGCAGCCTTACAAGCTTCACATTTTTCATATCAAGGGGAAAAACAATATAATTGCAGACATGTTATCTAGGACTTAGAATATTTTGATTTACAATGTTTCCCTTATAAATCTCTTAATGGGGGAGGTGTTATGTATTGCCTTAATTAAACTAATTGCTGGTGGGATAGAGTTAACTATTATTAGTGGGTATATGTGACTATTTATTTGTACATAGGAAGGCCTTTAGGAAGTAAACTAACTTCGGGGAACATACTTTGTGTTCAGAGTGTACTGTAGCCAAGTGGCGCCAAGCGCACACGTTCCCCCCTCTTACCTTGTTTAAGCATCTCTCTGGCAGACGTATGATTAGGCTTTATATAATTCGTGATTTAATGTTTTACTCTTCATTTATATATTTTAATGAAGTATTCTATATAATTATTAGTTGAGTTAAGTTGTTTGATTGGGGAGAGAGTAGTTGTATTTTAGTCCAGTACGATAACTTTACTGACCATGCAAGGACTCGATAGAAAATAGGATTTGAGAAACTTCAGTTCTCCTCACGCCTCTTGCTTCGCCAAGACCTCACCATGGGTCATCCTGAGTTTGTCCTGCCTTGTATAACTATCTCTCTATAGATAAGTATTATTATTTTGTATTGTATGATTATGTTGTATTGTGTGAATGTAAGGATAGATGTATAAAGTGTAATTTATATGTAAATAATATCCATACTTTTAAACTATCTTTTCATCCATACCTCCCTTATTTATTTTCATGTAGCCTACTATCTTTCACTTTCAAATTAACTTAAAGATTTAAATACCTTAGATATTTTTGTGGTTCCTTACATATAAATCCTAAAGGATTTACGAAAGCATACATTATTCTACTGACATTTAACGTAAACTTGATAATATAAATTATATGATTCTGGTTGACTTGTTGTATAGCAATAGGGTAATATAATAGTAGGGTTTCGCTGGAGGAAAATATTAACCTTGCAGTCTAGTTTTGGGTGGTTAACTTCCATTCGTATAATACCACGGTGATAAGTTGTGTTGCCTTTTCATTGGAGTTAATCATTTATTCATGGTGTTGTGGGTTTGAACCCTAGTCCGTAACAAAGGTATCAATAAGAGAGATATGTATATGGTATTAAAGCTTAGTAATCTGCCTTGTCTCCTTCATACGCAGAAAAGAAGACAAAATCAATATATATATAAGAACATAAGAAAATAGGAGCCAGCATAAAGCCGATTGGCCCACACAAGGCAGATCCCTCTTACACCCAACCCCTCTCGTCCATATGTCTATCTAATTGTATTTTAAAGCTCTATCGTTCTTGATCGCACTATGGCGCTAGGTAGCCTATTCCACAGGTAGGCTATATACAACTCTTACCAAACCACTGTTTGCCTATATTTCTTGAAACGAAATGTATCCCATTTGAAACCATTTGTTTGAGTGTTCTCGCTATCGCTGAGCTTCAGTGCATCTTTCTTACCCCCTATCTCCCCCTAGCCTATCTCACTTACCCACCTGAACACCTCTATCATATCTATCATATCATATCATATCTAACTCTGCGTCTTTCTAACGAATGTAAGCCTAGCTTCTTCAACCTGTCTTCATATGGAAGATTTCAGATTATTTTTTGTCATTCTTAGTTATACTCTCCAAGGAATCTATGTTCATTCTGTAATAGGGACTCCAATTTTGAACAGCATAATCCATATGTAGCCTCACTAACGCTAGATAGAATTTCAAGATTAAGTCTGCTGTTCTGTTACTCACACTTCTAGATATATATCCAAGAACTCTTTTTGCCTTATTTCGAACACTGATGCATTGATTTCTTGGTTTCAAATCACAGTTGACGATGATTCTCAAGTCTTTTTTATTATTTGAGTTAGTTATATCCACGTTATCGAAATTGTATCCTGCATTTTCTATCGATTTACTCAATTTTACTACACTGCATTTACCTACATTGAACTTCATCTGCCAGTTTACTACCCATTTGTGTAATATGTCTAAATCTATTTAGAGTGTTCCCATTTTAGTGTCGTCTGTAAATTTACTGATTTTGCTAGTTATTCCTACATCAAGGTTGTTAATATATATATATATATATATATAGAGAGAGAGAGAGAGTCCAAACCATAAAATAATTATGTAGTGGGGCAGATAAGTGAAACAATCGTCAAATGGTGATACAAGCACCACATTTGGTATGGATATCCTCCAGAGGCTATATTTTAAGATAAAGTTGTTAGCCACCTGAAAATGAAAATTGTTCAAGATGGCCGCCAATGCGATAATGTTTTGACATGACATTTGACACAGATGTCCAACGTGAATTATATTGGTACCAATTCTAATGTTATTTATCGTGCAGAAAACAACCTTATCATTCTTGTCTCGGAATCTTATTATCCACTAAAAAAGGCAAGATGGCCACCAGATTTCTTCTTTTGTCACTAACAAATGGTCTCATAGTGCTTCTGAGCTTTACTTTTGGTATCTTAATGGATTTACTGGGATCAAACATATAGGAATCAACACCAATATAATTCATATCGGACGTACTGATCAAATTGTGCATCACAATGTGTATTTTCATGAACTCGTTGGCAGCCATCTTGAAAAAATGGCGGCCATCTTGCATTTTTAAGTAGTTTATAAGATTGTGAGACATTTAAAAATTATGGCATCGTTTCCAGCATAGTAAATAACATTATAATTGGTACCAATATCTTTTATGTTGGACATCTGTGTCATATTTCATGCCAAAATGTTATTGCATTGGCGGCCATCTTTAAACATTTCATTTTCAGGTGGGTAACAATTAGTCCTTATAATATAGCCTCTCGCGAATATTCATGCCAAATTTGGTGCTTGTATCATCATTTGAACGATTCAAGGTCAAATCTGGGGGTTTTTTTTCGCAGCCTTCTTTGGCCGCACTCACATGGTAGCATATAAATGTATTATAATGCTATAGATTTACCTATTACCATCCCTATCTTAAATTAACCCTCTCACCTCTGGTAACATATTTATATTGAAAATGGTGAGCCCTTCTCTAATTTGCCATGAAATACCAGGCTGGGCGAGATTTCGAAGCCTTGTGTTTTTCTGTATTTTCATCCACCAGAATGCTGTTTATTGTGATGTATCATATGTCAATGGAAGGAGGAATAACTATACTACATTACATATATATATTTTTTTAAATCGCAATATGAAAGTGTAAACGACTCCGGAATAAAAGTTATTCCCGGGCAATTAATTGTATTCACACCGTCCTATCTCGAAATTGTGAGTGATGACCATATATTTTTTCTGCTCTTTCCAAATCTGAAAACAGAAATTGTCTATCTTCAATTCACTTCTTCAAGCAGTGACCGAAAACAACAAAAGTTTGACTTTGCATGATATGGTTTATAAAATTTTCGAATTATTTCGTTGTTACGATGTCTATGGTTCTCAATTTAGGCTGTATGAACACGGCAGATAAAACTGAAGAGAATAAACAAAATTAGAAGTTCCTACGACAAATACTTTTTGCTCTATGAATATTTGAAATGAAGAGCCAAAATGCGAATATTTACGCTTCACTCGTCTCCGTTCCGCCGACGCTAGCCAGGTTCCGAGCTGTTCCCCACCTCGGCGTTGCTTTATTTGCTCGGATACGTATATAACTGTTTATATCACCGTAATCGGAAAATTATGCTCTTTCTAATGGTGAAAACCAAAATAATATAGCGTAATTGGTTCGCGAGCTATGCACAATTGTTTCCATGCATTGTTATTGTTATGTAAATATATGAGAATGTTTATACAGTTGTATATCTTTGCTACAATGTACAACACTTTTATATAATTTTCCTTGCCAATAATTGTATAATGTTCATAGAACACATGTCAGTGATGTAGGTTGTCAATTTTACTTACCTGGTAGGGCCACAACCCTTTCCAACGAGAAGGGAAATGGCTCCTGGGTTGACAGTGATAAAACAAAACAAGAAAGCCAGGTTATCTTCAAGTGATAAATTCAGAAATAATTCTATTGTACACACAAATAAAGTAATATATAAATATATATATATATATATATATATATATATATATATATATATATACAAGGTGTCAAACAAAATATAATAAATGGTAACAAAAATGTGTGTATGTGTGTGTGGGTATATATATATATATATATATATATATATATATATATATATATATATATATATATATATATATATATATATATATATATATATATACCGGTACAATATATATATATATATATATATATACAAGGTGTCAAACAAAATATAATGAATGTTAAAAAAAATGTGTTTATGTGTGTGTGGGTATCTATATACCGGTATATATATATATATATACAAGGTGTCATAAATATATATATATTTATGCGGTATATATATATAAAATAAATAAAATAAAAATATATATAAAATAAATAAAATGAAAATATATAATGAAATAAATAAAATAAAATAAATAAAAACAATAATAAATCAAATAAATAAATATATAAATAAAATCTATCTATTCTATCTATATGCTCAGGCCCAATCCCCATTTTGGGGGTAGCCGACTCAAGACAGAGCAAGAACAGGGAAAACACAAAAACAACATAAAACAACAAATAAACACAGATAAAAAGCACAAACTCACACACATCCAGGTCACCCAGGAGAAGACCCAGAGACCAGGGTCACCAAGGTCGCTCCAGCACTCCCCCGGCCCCCGACCACCCGGAGAGGTTCCGATCTCGGCAGGCAGACATGCAGCGGAGCCAAAGCCACAAGCCCTCCCACCACACTTCCAGGCGCACCCTTCATATTAATCGTCTCCCCGGGCAAGGCGCCTGATGGACTATTATCTAGTCCAACTTGCGCCCGACCCCTTACTCCAAATGACCACGTGTTCACTCAACTATTCACAAACATTCTCCATTCACTCCTGTCCACCACCACTTCCCCTGCCTGATCTATAGTCATTCCTCTATCATCCAAAGCTTTTTTTACACAGTCTCTCCATCTCAATGGGGGTCTTCCTGCCCTTCTATCTCCCCTTGTACCTGACTCACATATGCTCTTTGTAAGCCTTTCATCTCCCATTCGTTCAACATGACCATACCAGCTCAGCACCCTTCTGTCCACTCTGGCTGACAAATGTTCCTGCTCCTACGTATCTCTTCATTCCTCAATCTGTCTCTACGAGTAACTCCACACATATTCTTCAAGCAGCTCATCTCCATCACATCCCACCCTCTTTTCTCCTTTTTCTTCAGAGCCCATGTCTCAGCCCCATACATCACTGTTGGCACAACAATTCCTTGATACAGTGCACTTTTTACTTTCACTCCGAGATTTCTCGTCTTCCACATACTTCCCATTGCTCCGAAAACCTTCCTTCCTTCACACACTCTCTGTTTTACCTCCACTTCCATACCTCCACTCCTGCTTATCATTCCTCCTAGATATTTAAAACACTCTACTTGTTCCAATATTTCCCCATCCAGTCTCACATCTAGATTCACCCTATGCTCTCCCCTATTACACACCATTACTTTACTTTTATTGACGTTCACCTTCAGTTTCCTCCTTCGACAAACCACACCAAACTGTTTGACTACCCGCTGCAGTTTCTCATCAGAATCCGCCACCAATGCTGTGTCATCAGCAAACAGCAACTGATTCAACTCCCAATCTCTACCATTCTTTCCTACTAAACCCAATCCTCTTCCCATAGTTCTCCTTTTCACCTCCCTCACCACACCATCCATAAACCTATTAAACAGCCATGGTGACATTACACAACCCTGTCGCAAACCTACCTTTACCTCAAACCATTCACTCAACTCACCATTTCCTACTCTCACACATGCTCTGCTCCCTTCATAAAAACTCTTAACTGCTTCTAACAAATTTCCTCCTATTTCATAAAATCCTTAACACCTTCCACATTGCTTCACGGTCCACACGATCATACGCTTTTTCCAAGTCCATAAAAGCCCAAAATATTTCCTTATGCTTCTCTAAATACTTCTCGCATAACTGTCTTTCTGCAAACATCTGACCCTCTTCCCCTCCTAAAACCGCACTGTTCTTCTCCTATTGCAACTTCCGTACACTTTATTATCCTCTCTATCAACACCCTGCCATACAGCTTTCCAACCACTGACAATAAACTAATACCTCTATAACTTGAACACTCCTGCCGATCTCCCTTCCCATTGTACAACGGCACAATATGCACTCTTCCAGTCTATTGGTACCATTGACACAGCAAAGCACACATTTAAAAGTCTCACCAACCAATCTATTATCACATCTCCAACCCTTCTTTATACACTCCACAGCAATACCATCCAAACCTTCTGCTTTTCCCGCTCTCATTTGTTTCACTGCTTCTTTTACATAATTTTCCTCAATCCTTTCATTCATTCCCTGCCACCTGGGTGGCCTGGGTAACCTATCTCCATCCACCTCTGCTTCAATCACTGCTTCTCTTCCATCTCTTGTATTTAACAAAGATTCAAAATACTCGGCATATCTTTTCCTCACTTCAGCTGGTTCCACTAGTAATTCTCCATTTTCATCTTTCACTGACTCTTCCCTCTTTTGTCCTCCTTTCCTTACTTTATTTACCTCCTTCCAGAACATCTTCTTTCGTTCTTCAAAATTCTCACTCAGCCTTTGACCCCACCTTCATTTGCATCTTTTTTCGCTAATTTTCCGTTTTGCCTCTCTCCTTTTCTCCTTGTACCTCTCCCATACCTCAACACTACCATCCTGTAAAACCCTCTCAAAACACTGTCTCTTCTTCTCAACTGCCTTTCTCACCGTATCATTCCACCACTCGCTTCCCTTCCTGATACCTCTGCCTCCTACTTTCCTTTTACCGCATACTACCTCTGCACTTGCTTTCACTCCTTCCTTAAACTGTTGCCATTCAACCTCTACTTCTCTCTCTTCCATCTCTCTCACTTCCATCCACTTTTCATTTAGTCTTTCCTTGTACTCCCTCTCTTTTTCACTCTTCTCTAACTCACTAACTTTTATTACCTCTCTTACTTCACGCTTGTCTCTTATTCTCCTGTAACTCTTAACTCTTAGCTTTCCCTCCACCAGGTAATGATCGGACATACCCTCCGCCTCACCTCTCATCACATTCACATCCAGCAGTCTACACAATCTTTCCCTTGTCACCAGCACATAATCCATCAATGCCCTCTCTACAATGTCTCCCCTCACAAGTCTATGCCAGGTGTACTTGTGTATACACCTTTTTTTGAAGAACGTATTACCTACACTCAATCTGCACTCTTCACATACATTTTTCAGTCTTTCTCCACTCTCGTTTACACCATCCACACCAAAACTACCGATGAATCCCTCAACAGGCTCATTTCCTACCCTAGCATTTAGGTCCCCTAAAACTATAACATTTTCATTTTCATCAAACCCTTGTAGACAATCTCTCAAATCCTCCCAGAAACCCTCTGCCTCGTCTAACTCTCTTTCACTTCCTGGTCCATACGCACTTACAAAAACCCACCTTTCACCCTTAAACCGCATTCGCACCCACATCAGCCTTGATGACACCTCTTTCCACACTTTTATAAACTCTCTCAACTCCTCCTTCACAATAATAGCCACTCCTTCTTTCCCCCTGACTCCCTCGTCTACTCCAGACTTTCTACCTATCACGTTTCCAAAATCTACTTCTCCCTCTCCTTTCATCTTTGTTTCATTCAGTGCAAGGACATCATACATCCTTCTTTCAAATAACCTTCCAATATCCTCTCGGAAGGAACTTATTTATTAAATAAAATAAAAATATAATAATAATATAAATACTTGATTATGGGCCTTGGGCTTGCTCGGGACCTTGAGGCTGATCCGCTAGATACCCTGGGGAACAGGAATAAATAAATAAATAAAATAAAATATATATATATATATATATATAAAATAAACGAAATCAAAATATAAATAAAATAAAATAAATATAATAAAAGACTGTGTAAAAAAAGCTTTGGATGATAGAGGAATGACTATAGATCAGGCAGGGGAAGTGGTGGTGGACAGGAGTGAATGGAGAATGTTTGTGAATAGTTGAGTGAACACGTGGTCATTTGGAGTAAGGGGTCGGGCGCATGTTGGACTAGATAATAGTCCATCAGGCGCCTTGCCCGGGGAGACGATTAATATGAAGGGTGCGCCTGGAAGTGTGGTGGGAGGGCTTGTGGCTTTGGCTCCGCTGCATGTCTGCCTACCGAGATCGGAACCTCTCCGGGTGGTCGGGGGCCGGGGGAGTGCTGTGGAGCGACCTTGGTGACCCTGGTCTCTGGGTCTTCTCCTGGGTGACCTGGATGTGTGTGAGTTTGTGCTTTTTATCTGTGTTTATTTGTTGTTTTATGTTGTTTTTGTGTTTTCACTGTTCTTGCTCTGTCTTGAGTCGGCTACCCTCAAAATGGGGA
Source organism: Paralithodes platypus (assembly GCA_032716605.1). Taxonomy (NCBI): domain Eukaryota; kingdom Metazoa; phylum Arthropoda; class Malacostraca; order Decapoda; family Lithodidae; genus Paralithodes; species Paralithodes platypus. Next base: position 11,595,692 of record CM064531.1, read on the forward strand.
TTGGGCCTGAGCACCTTGGACCACCTGCTACCTGACGCCCTGGACCTATGACCCCTGCTCGAGTGACGTGAACAGCCCTGAAGTGCTGCCCTCTACCGTCGCTCACTGCCGTGCCAGACTTGTACTCTGGACCCCTGCCCTCCAAATACTTAAGTGTTTCTGTGTATCTCTGTTGGTTATTGTTGTGAGGTATTGATTACGTAAATATGTGAAACGTGTTGTGTGTTAATTTAATCTTGATCTGTGCCCGAGATCTCGCATGCTCATAATATATTCATCCTTCTGAAAGTTGTGTTATCCTGTGTTAAGTTTGCCCTTCAACCTTGCTCTATGTTAAAAACTGTTTGCCTTTTATATGATTACGCATACGTTATATACGTCTGGGTTTAATCATTTCTATAAGACCACACGCTCGCAGATTTACTAACTATATATTTTATGATTTATTATTCGGGAGTTGAAGTCGCAGTGTATTTCGTAATTAATTCATTCTCCTATCTCTATTTTACCTAAGACCTATGCCCGATTTGCCAACGAGTTCATAGTATAATCCTTTACTTAATCCCCATACTTTATTTCACTCCTCATTCGTGAAGTGTTATTTTATGAACGTTAAATTCTGTTCTGATGATTATTGATGTAGTGATATTCGAGTTCAATGTTTAGGAATTCTTCCACATAAATTTGTATCCCGATTATATACATCCCCTCAACATACACTAATTGTACCTGTGTATTTTATTCCCATCGTTCTGTTAACTTGTTCAGATTCGATCACTGATACTGACTTATAAGTATTAATGAATAGGACTTCGTCGCCTACGTCCAACATACACTAATTGTGCCTGTGTATTTTATTCCCGTCGTTCTGTTAACTTGTTCAGATTCGATCACTGATACTGACTATTAAGTATTAATGAGCTGGACTTCGTCGCCAGCGCACTAGTTATTATTTAACTACGATTTATTTATTCACATCTGTTAACTTGTTCAGACTCCAAAATTGATACTAAATTCAAGTATTATTTAACATTACTTTGTCATATGCACCCCAGGGATTATTCACTCCCTATTCATATAGCTTCATTTAATACGTAAATATCGTATTATTACTTATTGATCTTATTCACTTATATTGTGTAAAGTAGAAGTAATTATCTCCACTTTGACCTTTGCCATTTAAAGGCTCTCGCTTTACTCGATAATATATATAATATATATATTATCGAGTAAAGCGAGAGTACTAATACGAATTCATAAGCTTGTTTCGTTATCTTAGCATACGATCACTTAATATAAATATGTGATAAAATTTAATTTCATCTTTCCCGAGATTTAGTATATCTCCTTTATTCCAAATTAAAATCCCTATTCACCAATACTATTTATATAATTATTGAACTCGCACTAATAATATAGTTGCACTAAGTATAAAAGTATATCTCACTAATGCAGTCCAGTTAGTGACCTGCCAGGTGACCCCTACCTAAGGGCAACTTTACGCGGTCAATATTTCAGCCTCACCTAGAGCACACCGTGGGACTCACCTGCCATACAGGAAGTCAATATTTGGAAGCATCAACCCTCTTCATCTTCGTTGCTGGATATTATCCTGCATCGGAATAATTTTTGTCCTTAATTACGGAAGATACTCGACCCTCATTTATTATTGCATTGAGGGCTAATATTTATTTTTGTGTGTTAATAGCTTTATGTATACTTTCCTAGTTTGCATACAATTTACACTAAACACTTACCATTGAGTTGTTCTAGTATTCATGATTACAAGCTGCTGGATACTAATAAGATTATTAGTATAATCCAGGAAGCCCTTTTATGCAACGTGCTATAACGCCCATTGTGTCTTAGTAAATAAAACAATATATATGTCGATGCTTGTGTTGTTATTGAGTATTATATTGTCCTCTTGAATACCTTATATATTGCATAAAGATCCTACTCGGAATGTGCCTGTCAGGAGTATATAAGTCCATCAAACCATAATTGGATTGTTTTACGGACTGTACCAAGGGAATAAAAATATTATAACCTGACATAACACTTAATATGCCTATAAATCATCTCTCCAACTGAAAATATGTTTGGTCACCCTCCTGTACACTCTCCCTAACACCCTCCACCCTCACGCAGGCTCAAGACCGACCCAGAGCCTTCAGTATCTCTCGAGATAGCTGAGACAGCACATCTATGTCGTGAACGCTGCCGCCTCCCTCCCCTTCCCTTCCGTCACATATATACGGTTTCACACTGGATATTTTCTTTTTAAATTTGTTTTCTGGTTCTTCAATGTTCAAATGCTCATTATACAAGTAAAATATGCACTTATGAAGCAGTAATATTGCTTTATTTGGTAAAAAAAATGTGTTGCCTGAATTGCCCTTTAAAAACGTTGCACCAGAGGCACTATATAAAACATGTTAGTTGTAGCTGCCAAGTTAAATAGTATTACTGTCGTCCTCCCCTTCAGTAATACCCTCAATGCTCTACGATATTGAAAATTATGGTCATAGGTGTTCACTCTGCTTTCCCCATGCAATTACACCCCCCCCCTCTCTCTCTCTCTCTTTCTGCTCGTTATTGATAAGTCTCCCCTCTTCTTTCGTTCTCCTTCCATCATCCCTGTATTGTAATTCTGTGTAAGAGACCTTTAGGTCCAGTAATTGTTTAAACTATTGTTTTTACTGATATCCACTTTTTTTTACTATCTTCCTCTTTGTTTGCCTATAATTATATTTATGCCCCATTGTTACTTATATCCAATCCAAAGAATATACAAATTTTATCATTCTAGTTTTATAATCACAGGTTAGGTCCTATCCCTCGATGGCTTACAGATTTTTTTTTCACACACAATAATTACGTACAGAAACAAGAGCAAGTTACAGTACTTTATATACGGTGCACATGTAGGAAAACAAATTTGCAACATTTAATTAAAATCTGAAGATCAATCATATTATAATATAGTTGATTTAATTATGTATGTAGACAATGCTACATAAACAACATAATATACAAGATATTATAATAGCAAACCTCATCCCCACTTAAGGCTCCAAGCAAAAAATGCATTAGTCCCCCTCAACACCACCATCAATGCGCCCTTTCTTGCCTGGAACATCACCCATCTCGGCATCACAACCAGTTAGATAGCTACTACCAACCCTCCAAGAAGCTCTCACAGCACACAAACCCTGCTTGCCCTCAATGCCTCCAAGAAAGGCATAGCAGTGAAAAGAGACACTACCCCAGGTCCCCTGACCAAACTATCAAACACTTTCGGTGAAATTGGATTATGGTCAGAGAGATGAAACAAGCTGGGTAAGAGACCACAAGTGGTAAGCTCAAAGCTGCATTGTCTGAGACCAGAAGTGGTCGGCTCGGCACTGCCCACTCTAAAAACGCTGGGCCAGAGACTACAAGCGCTAGACTCAAAGTTGCCCAAACTAACAACACTGGGTCTGACACCGGAAGTGATAGGCTCTACACTGCCCAAACCAACAACGCCATTTTCTTCCCATTTGTTTGTGTTCTTCATTTCCTGTATGTGTGTTGAGGGAGAATACAGATGTTTGTGGGGGGGGGGGGGGGATTTACAACAATTTAAAAAACACCATTGTGTTCTGAACATATGTAACTATTTTCATGTATATATTTTCAGTTGTACAACATTTTGGAAACTACCTAAACCACCTAAAATGTAAAGTAAGTAACAATTATTGTGCACAATTCGTCTTATGCTCATTATTTATCATATATGTATTTTTGTATTACAGCTTCCACTATTTATTCTGGGGTATTATAAAGGCAATGCATGTAATGGTTGGGAAAACAAATGTTTGTTAGAATAAAATATCCATCATGCGGTTCCATCAGACTGACTGACTGATGGCTAGAGTAAGATAGAAACAGACTAACAATAGTTTGGGAGGAAGACTTATTGGACGGTTAACTTGGAGGGTATTGGGGGGGGGGGGTTATGCCTTGCTATACAAATATATTAGGAAATACTTGCTTCAAGGTCCATTTTCATTTTTCTCTCTCTCTCTCTCTCTCTCTCTCTCTCTCTCTCTCTCTCTCTCTCTCTCTCTCTCTCTCTCCTTTTTATCCTTAACATCTTTCCATCCACTTTCAATCACCGTACTTAACCGTCTCATTGTTATTATTTTTTGGTTTTCTATAACTTCAGATCGCTTTTTATAATTTTAGTTATTTGTTTTTCCCTAACATCATACCCAACCAGGCCAGCCCCCTCTCCAGCTCGCTTTCTTTCTCCCTCGCCCCCGCCCCTGCTCTCTCTCCCTCTCTCTCTCTCTCTTAACATTTTGTACAATTTAAGCATTTTTCCATAACTGCTGTCCTAGATTCGGTTACCCACTCAGATCCTGGCTCTCGCTCACTCTCTGGCTCTCTCCCTATCTTGATGTTGACAGCATTATTAATATCCTAAGCATTTATTAATACTCAACATCAGGGTGGCGTCGCCAGTGTAAGTAATCATAGGATATAATTGGCGTGCTTCCCTTCAATCAGTTAGATCATTTAGTTGTACCGGTGCCCAATGCCGAGGATTTATACATTTAACCACTTAGCTTTAGGAGAAGCAGGCCAATTGCCCATCAGAAAGGTTTATTGACTATGATATGTGATTTTTTTTTTTTTTTTTTACATATCCCATCAGAAAGGTTGACTATGATATGTGAATTTTTATGCATCCAGCCAATTAAACATTAATAACAACAGCAATAATCTAGATATGTGCCAGGAGAGATTTCCCGGGGTTTCTGAAACAAGGGAGACATGGTAGAGATGGAAGCACCACGGGAAGATCAGGAGGACGGCTTGGTAGAGGCAGAGGAACGGATAATCTTGGAAGACTATGGCCTAGCAGATACTAAGTGTTTTAAGTACGGAAAAACCAATGCAAGAAAGAATTCGCGAAAATGTTCCGGCTGTCTTAGATCTATTCATTTATCTTGTGCTAAGCTGACAAAGAAAACATCAGGAGAACAACCAAACTGGAAATGTCTCGCATGCCCAGGGCCCACTGCAGAGCCAACCGGGGCATCACCGGCAACACCGGTCGCCGACTTGACCCAACTTGTGACCAAATGGAAAGCGCGGATCCAGGTCCTTGCCCGGGTACCTAAAGGAGCCAGAATCCAAGGGGCTGAGTACGGAAAAACCAATGCAACCATCATAAAGCAGGCCCTACAGCTCAAGACACCCCTCGCATGGGCACGGCTCCTGGGTTTCTCCTATGGGGCCCTCCAAAAACAACCCAGAACCAACATACAAGACCATCTTCAGGTTTCACTAGCCACCAGAGTGAAACGTCAAGTAGCACAGTATATGGATGGAAACAAACTGGTGGAACCCCCCGAACAGCCCAGAAGCAACAGGACAAGAAGAGCCCAGAAGGGCCCAGAAGCAACAGGACAAGGAAGAGGAAGAGGCTGAACAGCTACGTAAGAGGGTCGCGGCGAAGCTGGTGAAGTGACATCAAAGGGGCCGTCAGACTGTTGTCCTCTTCAGAAGGTTTTGCTGGTCAAGGCACCGAAGTTGTTGAAGCCCTACAAGAAAAGCACCCACCTACACCTAGGAACCTAAACCTCCCCCCTGCCCCAAATGACCAGATGCGCCAACCTTTAGTTGTCACGAAGGAGCAGGTGGTTGCCGCAGTGACTTCATTCCCAGCAGGCTCAGCCGCGGGCCCAGATGGTATCCGACCCGCCCACCTCAAAGGCCTCTTGGGTCAGGGATCAGGAGCTGCTGGGGAGGCACTCTTGGAAACCCTCACCAAATTCATCAACATGGTTTTAAGAGGGGAAGTAACCGACTGTGCCACACCCCTATTTTTTGGGGCATCACTCTGTGCACTGGCAAAAAAAGATGGCGGTGTGCGCCCAATAGCAGTAGGGAACACCTTCCGCCGCCTTGCCACAAAGGTGGGTTTGAAACCACTCTCGAATGGCCTAGGTCAACACTTAAGACCAGTTCAACTAGGTTTCGGAACTCCAGGGGGATGTGAAGCTGCTGTACACGCAACCCGCACCTACCTCAGCCAAGCCCAAGAAAAACGAGTGCTTCTAAAGATTGACATGCGGAACGCATTCAACAGCATTCGCAGGGATATCTTCCTCCGTGCAGCTCAAGAACACATCCCCACTCTGTACCCCCTACTTTGGCAGGCTTATTCCAAACCTTCAATCCTGATTTTTGGCGAGACGGTAATCCCATCAGCGACCGGGTTACAGCAGGGAGATCCAGGTGGTCCTGCTCTTTTCTCAATAGGGGTGGATGCAGCAGCTAACAAAGTAAGGTCAGAACTGAATGTATGGTACCTGGACGATGCAACCTTGGGTGGGTCAGTAGAGAACGTTCTAACCGACCTAAATAACATCGTAACTGACCTCGGCCAGGCTGGGCTAGTGATAAATGACACCAAATGTGAACTTGTCCTCGTCAACCACACACGTGAACAAGGAGAAGAGACTCAGGCCCTGTTTCGAGGCATATTGCCAGATGTAAAGATCCTTCAGGATCACCAGCAAACCCTATTAGGTTCCCCACTAACTCTGGCAGCAATCCCACCAGCACTTCAAGTTAAAAAGGAGGAGCTTCAACGTTTCGTGAGTCGCCTGATACACATCGATGCCCACTCAGCTCTGGCCCTGCTCAAGAACTGTTTCTCCATCCCAAAACTCCAATACCTCCTGGGCACATCGATGACTTACACGAACAATGGTGGCCTCCAAGAATTAGACAGCATAATCCGAGAAGCAGTGACCAGCATCACCAACGTGGAATTTAAAGAACGGGCCAGGACACAAGCCACCCTTCCTGTCCGCCTCACACCCTACTGGGTGTGTGGTGGCTGTTCATTGGTGGAAGGTAGTCTATTCGCGAGACGGGCACTAAATCTTATCGGTGGTTGGTTGTTGGCTGTGCGTGGCTGTGATTGGTTGGTGTTGTCAGTTGTGTGCTGAGCGTGGAAGCGTAAGGAAGGGGGGCGCGGGGCGAGAGGAGGGGGGGCAGCATGCCTGTAGCGCTTGCCTGAAGGAAGAATTTGAAGGTCTTGTGTTTGGTTGTTGATGCTGGGGTTGAGTGTTTGGATGTATAGAGCTTCTAAAATAGCTAGTCTTCTGGGGTCTGATTCTTTGTCAAAATGACACACACGAAATGACACACACAATGAACTGGAAAGGTCCTAGTCAACAATGGGTATTCCAACACTGACGTCACCAATGCCATCAACCACCACCTAGAAAAATGGTACAAACAAGACCCCCTAGCACCAACCCAGCCAATGACATTACATTTTTTTACAGAAACTACATGTCTTCCGACCACACAACAGACGAATCCATTATGAAAGAAATAATTAACAAAAATTTCCTCCCCACCAACCCTGGCAATAAAATAAAACTCATTATTTACTACAAATCTCCTAAGACCTCCAACCTTGTCCTCCGTAACCGCCCCATTTCCACCAACAACCAACCGAAAGACAATCATGTGATATACCAGCATATTTGCACCTCTGGGGACTGTGGACCCCTATCCTATGTTGGAATGACACAGACTCGCCTTTCCCGTCGACTAAACCTCCACCTTTAATCTGGCGCTATATAAGATCACTATCAAGCCCCCCACCATCTTGCCCTAACTCGCGCCGACCTAGACAAACAAACCACCATACTCGACAAAGAATCAGACCCGAGAAGACTAGCTATTTTAGAAGCTCTATACATCCAAACACTCAACCTCAGCATCAACAACCAAACACAAGACCTTCAAATTCTTCCTTCAGGCAAGCGCTACAGGCATGCTGCCCCCCCCTCCTCTCGCCCCGCGCCCCCCTACCTTACGCTTCCACGCTCAGCACACAACTGACAACACCAACCAATCACAGCCACCCACAGACAACAACCAACCACCGATACGATTTAGTGCCCGTCTCGCGAATAGACTACCTTCCACCAATGAACAGCCACCACACACCCAGTAGCTCCGCCCACCTCCCTCTACTTGATCCTCGAATTTTGTATAAATAAGATGCATTGTCCCTATAAAAACACTGACCGGACCTTCATCTTGCATCATCTTTTCAAACTAACATAGACAATATCCTCAATAAAAAATAACTTTCACTCATTTCAAAATCAAAAAATAATTTTGTAAGCACACAACCGCCACTAGAGTCCCTCTCACAGTACCCAAACCGAACCCTGCGGCTATAAGCACAAGGGGGCCCCTTAGCAGGGGTGGAGAGGGGAACTGAAAAGGGTAGGCACCCAGCTGGATAGGGTTAGGAATAGGCTACCCATACGGGAAGATCCCCAATTTCAGGTTGACTCTTGCTCTCCTTCAGAAGGCGACGGGACACTGTTCCTGACCAGGTTTCGGGATTAGGCAGGAATTGTGCTTACAAAACTATTAAATAATCTAAACTTTAAAAACTAATAACAATCAATATCAGTCACTTTAACATCAAGATAAATTTGCCAACTCCAACCAAACAACAACAACATGGAGGGTCCAAGCGAATAACATGGGGAGAATAAAAATCAAGCACCGTACCCCTCAGGAGAGGGGGACAAAACTCAAGCTAACAGAACTACTAGGTACAAAGGAAATACACATCACATCAGTCAGAGAAGCCGCAGGAGGACTAGTCATAACAACCAGCAATGATGACGACATCAACAAGATCCTAACATCCGAAACCATCAGGACCCTTGAGGAGAACGAGTTCACCCCTGTTATCCCCATTGAACTCCGATGCAAACGCAGTGTAATATGCACCAAGCTGGACTCCCTGGCATTCGACAACGACCCAGATCACATCAAACAAGAAATAGAGGCTAGAAACTCACCATGGGCCAAGGTTCTAAGCATCTACAAATTCCCAAACCAGCAACCCAGAAAATCCAACTCTCTCAAGATCGAATTTCAAGACTCACTCATGGCTCAGCAAGCCATCAACAACGGACTCAAGATATTTTACCTATCAACACCCTAGCGATAGAAGTACAGACAGACACAGGCTCAATCACCATTGCCACAGATTACATACCTCCTAGTAGACCTTTCATCCCAACCCCCGACTATATTACTCTATTCAGAAAAAACACTCCAGTATATCTATTCGGCGACTTAAACGCCAATCACCCAAACTTCGGATACAGAAACACCAATACTGTAGGAAGACAACTTCACAAACTAATCACAACACGAATCACATTGGACCACACTTTACCACATTTCACAACCAAAACACATCTACAACACCGGACATTATGCTGAGCAATTATCATACTTACCATCATCTACATGCTAGCCGAGGACCACTAACCACGAGCGACCACCAAATTATAATCACAGATATAAACTGCTATCCCATTATAATACCAATCCCTGACAGACCGAATTATAAAGCAGCCAACTGGTAAGAATTCCAAAACCACATAACAACACATACAACCAACAACACACCAGAACATATTACTCTAGAAGAAATAGACCATGAAATTGAAGAATGGTATAACAACATCCAATCAGCTACCAAAGAACACATTCCTATGAAAAATCACAAAACACTCACAGGAAAAAAACCCTCTCACAACACTCAAATAACAATCCAACAATACAACACATTAAGACAACATGCAAGCATACACGGATGGACAGCAAACCACTATAACAGATACAAAAATCTCCAACATAGATTAAAACAAACACTCCAAGAAGAAAGCAACACCAACTGGGCTAATAAACTTGTACAAATTTCCGACGCATACCCTGATTCTCAAACATTCTGGAGAAATATAAAATCTCTCACTGGCGAACCTCCCCCCACAGCCTTTTAGACCAACAACAAAACAAAATCACTGACATACCACAACAAGAAAGACTACTCAGAGACATCTGGGAAAAAGTACTAAACGAAGAAGAGGAAGATAGCGATGATGAAGATGATAATGTTAACATAGTAAACAACTTCATACAAAACAATTGGCAAAGAACAACCCCCCACCATACCTCAGACCCTTCCAGACTTCAAATTGACTGCCCCCTAACTAGACCCATCACCAATTATGAAGTCATCAAAACCATCATAAAATAAAAAACACATGTCCAGGTAAAAGCGGTATTAATAAAGTCATAATGTCAAACCTTCCCGAACCCGCCATCACAAAATTCACCTGGATCCTTAACGCATCGCTATCGGCAGGCTATTTCCCAGATGCCTTCAAAAAATCAATTCTAAAATACATTCCAAAACCCGGAAAAAACCCACACCTTCCCACAAATTACCGACCCCTTTTTCTTCTGGAAGTCCCTGGAAAGACCTTTGAGAGAATCATTAACACACGCCTCAGAACACACCTCGAATCAAACAATCAATAAGCATCAATTTGGCTTCAGAAGCCAAAGAGGAACAACACAGGCACTAACACTAATAACAGAAGAAATAGCAAACAGCAAAGCAGACGGAGGACAATGCCATCTTGTCCTGAGGGACATAACCAAAGCATTCGATAAAGTTTGGCACCAAGGACTAAAACAAAAAATACTTCAGCTCAACCTTCCCTCTATCACTGAGAAACTCCTATGCGATTTTCTCAATGATAGAGAGGCACAGATCAAAATAGGTTCATTCATCGGAGACAGCTTTGTCACCACTTGCGGCGTCCCTCAGGGAAGTGTCTTGTCCCCAACACTATTCACAATATACACACGCGACACCCCAGAATCTCTCACAGGTCTAAACATCAGCTATGCCGACGACATCACCCAAATAATCAGTTATGAGGGGAAGTCCAAGCATCTGATGAACTCCAGAACCAGAAGAGAAGTCGAAAAAGTCAACAACTTCGAAAAACAGTGGAAGATCAAAACAAACACTAATAAATTCACAGTCATTCCTCTCGGATCTAAGAGAAACGAGGACCTTGTCGTTGATGAAGAACTAATACAGTTCCAACCCAAGGGCAAGGCCCTCTGCCTATAAAGTTCAAACACTAGCTACATATCAAACGTCAGTGAGAGAAAAGGAAAATCAATCCACGCCCTCAGCAAACTCTTTAGACTAAGAAACTTAGAAACGAGAATAAAACTCCATCTAATCAAAGCACTTCCAATATTAGAATACCCCCCAATCCCCACCATTGCCTTAAGCAAAACTCAGATAAAAATTCTACAACGAGTGCAAAACAAAGCCCTGAGATTCGCAACCAACACACGCTACCCTTACGCTCACACCACCCAAGAACTTCACCAGGCAAACGGCGTTCTCCCACTTAATATAAAATTATATTACCAAGCCAAAAAGATATGGCAGACCATAGAAGCCATAGACGAAAACACATACATCACAATAATAGACAAAAGACAACACATAAGACACTTTAACAGAAACTTTCCAAGTAGCCTCATAAAGTAGTATCATAAACGAAGAGGAACCAGACCCTATTTATACCTAAATTCTTATCAGCTAGCTAGCTATCCTGACAGCAGGACCCACCTTAGCTTAGCTACAAATGCAACTAAATAAATAAATGCAGGAATTTAAAGCACTGTCACTAGCTAGGACCATAAGTCCTCAAACTTGCAATTACCACAGCTTAAGCCCATCTTGCAACATGGGCACAGAATAGGTTTAGCAAACAGCCCTCAACACCATTGTAATTTGCCATAGAAATTATATATCACAGATTAGATTTAGCAAACAGCGCTCAGCACCATTGTATTTTGCCACAGAAAAATTATATTGTAAAATTATGTGTATAATAAACAAACAAAAACAGCAAGGTGGCCGGCCCACCAACTTTACTCTTCCACTGTATTTCATCTTTCCTACTTTCTCTTCCGCCCACCCACTCTGTGGTGCCTCTCTTCACCCCCCTACCTTAAAAAAAAAAAAAAAAAAAAAAAAAAAAAAAAAATCTAACCATTACCTCTCCATTCCCTGAAGATGCAAGATGTTTACTTGTGAAACGTTGGAGCCACCATGAATTTTGCTAACCTTTTGTACCTCATCTCTGAACCCCAGAGGAATTTTTTTAGAACTATTGAAAGCTGTAACAATAAAATCCTGAATGCTGAAACTGCTATTGCTTTTAACCTCGTCTGTTTAAAAGAGAATATATATATATATATATATATAGATAGATAGATATTTTGTTAATAGTGCCAACTCTAGTACACCGCACAAACTATTACCGCATTTTCCTTTACCATCACTATCTCCGATAGACTGGAAATGGTGTCGTATTTCACACCCAAATGCCATAAAAGGGTGTCCAATATCAAGCCAACTCAACCCTGCTCTTCCACAGGGTCTACACTCAACCCGATTCAGACTTTCGGAACTTGATAACAGTTTTAAGGGGAGATTTCCACGAGAGGGACTTTTTTCTTGACCCCTTTCTCCCTCATGTTTAGCCCCATTGCTTTTGAGATTTTAAGACGTTCGCCCTAGTAGTTAGGACATTTTAAGACATTTTGCCCCATTTCTGTCAATTTTAAGGCCTTTCGTGCCATTAAGGTGTCAATTTTTTCCTGGCGAGCGATAGCGACCCTGTAATTTAAGAGCAACCGGCCTCCGGCCGGGACATTTTTCTTCCGAAAAATGTACAAATTTATTTCGAAAGGGGGTGTAATTTTAAGCTTGATGAAAACGTAGGGAACAAACTAAATACCTCCCCTTAAGACTTTTTGTATATATTCATATATAAATAATCGATTTGGATGTCATAATTATAAATGTACCTAGCTATATCCTCAGAATCTCCAAAAGAAGCGTCATAATCCTATAGAAGGCCGATAACCTACCGGAGTTATTATATATAATACCTCAAAGTAAGCGATTATATTATAGGAATAGTCATCACAATTTTTTACAAATTCAACTAGATCAAAATAATATCGAAATGATGGATCATGATATGTAGGCCTAAAGCGTGTTGTTTATAAACATTGGCCGCAGCTGCGGTGCCACTCCATTCGAGCCTAATCACGATTATATTTTGGTGTATTCTTACTTAAATGTATATCATTCGGGTTCATTAGGTTACACAATACAATATTACTAAGTAACAGTACACGCATATATATATATATCATAACATTTGTGAAATATAGGTTCGACCGCGCTAAGCACCACGGCTGCGTGAGGGCCAGTAGGAACGTAGGAATCGAGGGGTGGGTGGGGCAACTAGCCTCGTGAACTTGACCAAGAGTCAAGTTCAGAAAATCAGTGTTCGTCACGGTAATTAATCTGTCACTCCTCCTCAGAATTATTGAAATGTCTATGTATGCGAATATTTCTTGCTCTACTATTAAACAAATAAATATGTTTTATAATTTCACCTAATATGTAATGTCACAACACATCTTAAATTGTATATATTCAAATTTATTGCCGATATGTTCTGTTGTCGATTATTCCAGTCCCTGACATACCTCATGATATTTGGTATATTACGCTATTTCGCTTTTATTTTGTCTTTATTTGCTTTGTAATAATTATTCTGCAATGCATATTTACTTTCATTCTTAAAAATAGTCAGGAAAGGTTGTCCATATAATGTATATATTTAAAAGTCTGGATCGCCCCTTGTCATTTTGTGCCACCACACTTTAATGAGAGTGGGTTATCAGACTTTGGGGTGACACAAAATGCAGCATATGGCTTAACATTTATCCCTAAATAAAACGATACTGCAATGATACTATTACGGGGGCAGATATAAGTAACATACACACACACACACAGACACATATATATATATATATATATCGGCGGTTAATGACGGCGCGGCGTACTCCGCCACACTCGTATACCCACCCGCCACCACATAAAGTCGAAGGAAATAGAATAAAACGAAAATTTAGGGGGTACTTACCTAAACTAATATCTGATGGGATAACCCTTGGCCCTCCTGGTGAGCTGGAGCCTCCTGGGGACAGAGTTGGCAAGGTTGTGGAGGTAAACAGTACGAAAAGTGTCCCAGAGCAACCTTGAGGTAAAGCAACCTTGAGGCGAGGCACTGAAGAGGTGTCTGTGTTGCCCAAGCTCGACTTCATCAATGCCCACAGGTTCTCGATGGGGTTCAGGTCAGGCGAGTTACCAGGCCAATCCTCAAAATACCTGATATTGTTATCCTTAAGGGCCTCTAAAACGTATTTTGCTGTATCACAGGGTGCACCGTCCTGCATAAAATAGTTGGCTTTGCACTTATCAAATGAGGGTATAAGATGATCAGCTAATAATTCTAGGTAATTGTTTCTCTTAATTTTAACATTCTTCTCAAGAAACACTAAATCACCCACACCATGGTATGAAAACCCACCCCATACCATCACCGAGTCCGGGTGCTTAACCGTACGACGAGTGTACTTGGGGTCGTAGGGTCGTACTATGGCGCGTTCGATAAACGTATCTCTTGTTGCTGTCGCTCACTGTGAAGGTGCTCTCGTCAGTCCACAGTACCTTCTGCCACTGCTCCAAGGTCCAAATGCCTGTGCTGACGGGCAAAAGCGAGCCTTTTCTTACGGTGGGCCTTTGTTACCAGAGGTTTAGGAATGGCACTGCACCTACGATATCCTAGCGTCTTGCGAAGGTAGTCAGACAAAGTTCTGATGGGAACTCCCTCGAGCAGAGACGTATTTTTTTCTATAACTTGTCTGGTGGTAAGGGTGGGATTGGCTTCTATCTGGCGGTGAATGAGGTTTAAAGTGCGCTCAGACACCTTACGCTTCCTCCCGGGCCTCGGTTTGTGAGCGGGCAGGGAGGGCCCCTCGCCATCTTTGATTTTGCTCTTACCCTCCTTCACTAGGGCAGCTATCACAGCAATCTGGGTGTCCTGTAGTTCCTTCCTAATAGGCATAATAGGCGGTGGGTGGGCGGCTAAAGTGGTTAACCCCGGGCGCTTGGCCAAAGAATGTCGGCCCTATCACTCGACCGTAACCTCACTTCCCAATAGTCCGCGGCTCACTGAGGGGCCCAGCCGCTCTTCCCAGTGTAGCTCATGGCTGGTTGAGTTGCCAGATGGCCGCAGTTGCCAGATCTCGCCAGATTCACTGGGGTTGGGCGTATCTTTCCATTTACGGCGAATGCTGATGGCGCGCCATGAATAACCGCCGTGTATGTATATATATATATATATATATATATATATATATATATATATATATATATATATATATATATATTTATTATATACAGTATATATATATATATATATATGGTATATATATATATATATATATATATATACATATATATATATAATATATATATATATATATATATATATATATATCCAAACAAAATGCATGGTCAGATTTTTAAATTTGTATCTTCTCCATTAAGACCTTGGTAATCTATGCAGATAATATATATTATTTGTTATTAGACGGAGGCAGCTGCTACAGCTGCACATTTAGTAATAATCTCTCTCTCTCTCTCTCTCTCTGAAACAGCAATGAAAGGCTAGCTTATAATTATGTACTTTATGTAGCATTGCTTGTGTGTTTGTGTGTGTGTGTGTTTGTGTGGGGGGGGGGATCTGTAAAACGTGGCTAAATGAAACCTTAATAATTATATATTTTCAATGAGTCAAATATGTAGACACCAACTGCAATCCAGGAAGAGATTATGACTATGACTCCGACTTAAACTACTTCAATTTGTGTCTGTCCAGACAGTTTCACTCTAACATACCTCTGTCACTCGTTCAACTTTGAGGGAGACACTTGCTACAAGCAGATTTGCTTGTTTCTCCTTCAATCACATAGACAACAAATAAATACACAAAATCACAATATGTCTCCCTTGATGGCTGGACCTTGAAGTGGTAATGAAGCTTCGTATCTCGATAATTGCAATTATTGCTTCATGTAGCCATCCCTCACAGCTACACTGAAGTCACGTAAACACACACACAATTCGTGATATATAACAGATATGCAAGACACAATTCTGACCCGCAGTGAATCACCTTATTATCGTAGTATCATATGACAATTACCAAGACCCCGTAATTTAACTAGGCTAGATATTCAGAAGCCACCACTGTACACATTGCATATCTCTCCTGAGTTACTGTTAGCTGAGGTAACTGGCTTCTCAATCATCAAAGTCGATCATGAGTTTGATTCTCGATCCAAATTATGCAGAACAACCCAATTCATTGAACCCAGTATGCATATCCCAGCGTGTCAGAGCGGCTGATAATGTCCCCAATGAATCAGGTCAGCTTAAATCATGTTAGGCAGTGGGGAGGTTGTTCAATTAGCTGTGTCGATCTGTGTATTATATTCCTCTATGATGGGAGAGTGAACGATGATAAAGCTTAATGTTAGTTCGCTGGTTGGCTGTGATATTGAGCCCGGTCTGTATTGATTACACTCATATTAAAATTAGTTTTCTATAGCATATTTGAGATACAATATTTGCTTATTATTTTGTTTTCATTTGGACCAACCCTGGTATGTCCATTGGAAATGCCAGGAAATTGCCAGGAAATTGGAAATGAGAAGGAAATTGGGAAGGTAGAAAGGATACGGGCAAAGACAGTTAAAAAGAGGTATTGCGTAAAGAAGGAAATTATACAAAGTGGAGAGGATGGGGGGCGGTGGGAGAGACGACGGGGCGAGCAGGAGAAAAGGTGAAGGTGGAAATAGGTAGGGAGGGGAAAATAAGTGCAGCGGGTAAGAGGGAGGTGGGGAGGGAGAGAGCGGGTTGGGGATGGAAAGAGGAATGGGGATATGGGTGTAGAGAGGGAGGTGGGAAGGGAAACAAGGACGTGAGCAAGTGGGAAATGTGGGTAGGGAGGGAATGACGTAAGTGTGGAGAAGAAACAGTAGTCAAGGAGAATAAGGAAAAGCAGGAATTGAGAAATAGTTTCATATAAGCAAATATTTTAAGATAATCAATGTTTTCCCGATATTGGGATTTCTTCTAGGGTATTCTATAGAATAACAACTCCTCGATTACGGGATTCCTGTCTTATGGAATTTTTATTTCTGCTCTCACTTTACTCAAGGGACCTTACAGATGTGCGGATAAGTGCTACTTTTCTAATTTTGTCAATTTGATTTTCACTTCTGTATAAAATTGTCAACTTTCTCAGCTGGGCGAGCCAAACCCTTTTGTTTAAATTTTTGGGCTCTTTCTGAAACTCGAAAGCTCTCTCTCTCATTCGATGATGTTTATTAGCCGATGAGAATTGAGATATATCATTACCCGAACGTGACATCAGTATTTATGGGCATTCTGATTTCGTGGTCTGCTAAAATTATTATTTAATTACTTCTTATTCCACAATTAGTTGTCATTTATGACTTCCAAATATTTACATATACATTTTATGTTTATTTAATCATCTTTGTCTATTTTTTTCCCTTGAATATAGATATTATGCTTGTGGATCGCAAATGTCACTCGCATCCGCCATTAGTCACGTGCACATGGTGCTAGCTAGTCATTATGCCTTTCAATCCTTGGATTGCTACGATCAATAATGTGAACTATCTGAAGGCTTATTGTTCTATTTTAAAAGCTGTATTCTGCTGTAGTTTTCATCGTTAGAAAGTGAGGTAAGCAATTTTTGTGGCCATTCTTATTCCTTGTCGCGACTCGACTCGTAAGCACGTCGACAATTTAGGATAAGTAAATACTGTATACTGTGAGTTTAAATTAGGCGCCTGTATTAGTTCTTTCATAACAGATCCTCTGTTGGGAGTTGGGAGGATAATACTAGTCTTCTTTGAAGACACAGACATTGTTGTAGTTTGCGTCTTGGTATTTGTTACCTTTTGAGGTTTCTGTTCCTTCTTTTGACCATCCCATTGAGGTCTGGATAGCCAGACCTCAATGGGATGGTCAAAAGAAGGAACAGAAACCTCAAAAGGTAACAAAGACTAAGACGCAAACTACAACAATGTCTGTGTCTTCAAAGAAGACTAGTATTATCCTCCCAACTGTTATGCTGCCAACAGTAAAGGAACCAAGAGGAACAGTCAAGATATGTACTCTGCTGTATCAATAATCACAGTGCACCTTCTTTCTAAATTCTGCTCTAGACTCTATCCAATATGAAAAATTGGGTGTTGAAGAGCTAGTGTTGCGAGGGTTTACCTGAGCATGTGAGAGTAAAAAACATCCAGTAGTGTCCTTCATGTACAGGTTCCGGGATAGAAACTATCCTCTACAAGCAGTTGTGCTAGAAACTCTCCCGGACCATAAGGGTTCGGAATGCCTAGAAGCTGACATAAAGGGCGTTGCGAAGCAAAGGCTACAAATTAGCTGATCCTCAAATGACACAGACATCTAAATTGGACTTGTTGGTTGGGGCCGATCATTATTATGACTTGGTGCGGCCAGGGTAAAAGACAGAGGGTGACATAATTCTCTTGCCCACTAAATTTGGCTACGCACTAAGTGGCTCCTGCCATAACGACAAGTCTAGTGGCCAAGTTGAGGTAGTTACAATATTGAAAGTCGCAGTCACCCCGATGGATCAATACACATCCTCGGGATCGTATAATCAATGTCATAATGAATTAAAATGTTTGCGGGAACTGGATCATCTAGGAACTTCTCTGAGCGAAGCTTCAAAAGAAAACAAGACTGCGTTGGACATCTACAAGGAGACGGTAACATACTCCTCACAGAATCAGCAGTATGAGGTCAGACTGCCGTGAAACCAACATAATAAGAAACTCTTCTAACTATGGTCTAGCAGTGGGTTGTCTAAGGGGTTTGCAGAAGCGATTTCTACAAAATCCTGTATATTGTAGTCACTACGAAAACGTTATCAATGATCAACTTCATCGTGGTTTCATTGAGCAGGTTCCTTTCGATGTTGCTGAAGACTGTCATCACTTGTCACACCACAGGGTCACCAAAAACGGCGTAATGACACCTGTTCGTATAGTGTACAACTGCTTCGCCAGTATTGGCAAGGCAGGCTAAGTCTTAACGACTGCCTTTACACAGGGCCATCACTAGTACCAGATCTTACTAAAATATTGCTGTGCGTCAGAGTACACAAATTTGCCTGGATAAGTGACATCGAGAAGGCCTTTCTTACGTTGAGATTTCATGAGGAAAATCGTGACTATACTCAATTTCTGTGGCCAAAGGACCCATTGGACTTATCTTCACCCTTACTTTGCTACCGATTTAAGGTAGTGTTGTTCGGGGCGACTTGCTCACAGTTTGTTCTTAATGCCACGGTCTTGAAGCATCCTTCCGTTATTAATAAGGATCCCGAAGTTGTGGAGGAAGGTTTGTGTATTGACAACCTCCAAGGAACAGGCAGTGATGAAGAGACTGTCATTAAATTAAGCGTTACTGGGATGCCCAAAGAATTATGTCTCAAGCACATTTATATCTTAGAGAGTGGGCTATCAATAGTTCTTAACTACGTGACCTTCTACAAATAGATGGTGTTGCTGCCAAAAATCAAGAGAGAGTGAAGACACTAGGGCTCTTGTGGTAACCTGTTTCTGATCTTTTGATATTCAACACTAATCTTCCAGAGAAGAATGTTGGCACAACTGTTCGACCAACTCGGTGTACTACTGCCTGTCACAATAAGGTCCAGAATCTTTTTGCAACAATTATGGAGACTAAAACTAGATTGGGATGATCCGCTACCTGAAGACTACACTATCAAATGGTCTATAAACTCTATGGATCTGGGCCTCTGCAGTGACTTTACGTATCCTTGGAGGACGGTATTTGCTGATTCGGTGGAACTTCATGCGTTTAGCGTCGCAAGCGGTGTCGCCTACGGCACCTCAATATATTTTATGAGCCCAGAGCATAGCAGTTTGGTCATCGCTAAAACAAAGAGCCGCTCCCATAGGATCCATAACTATCCCAAGACTAGAGCTAACTGCTGCTTTGCTAGCTGCCAGATTAATCAAATTTGTGGAGGAAGCCTATCATAACATTGTAAATGTCAACAGAATTGTAATATGGTGTGACAGCCAAGTTACATTGCACTGGTTGCACAGCTTGAAGAAGCTTCCAAGTGTGTGTTGCGAGCCGAGCTGACAAAATAAAATCCCTTCTTCCGACTGTAGAATTCCGGTACGTATCCTCTAAAGAAAACTCTAGTGATTTGCTGTCTAGAGGTGTTTCGGCAAAACATCTGAGGTCTTCTACGTTTTGGTGGAAGGGGACCACGTGGCTCTGAAACAAAGAAACAAAGATGAGTAGCCAGAAGCCATATTACCAGATGACCCAACGCCACAAGCAACTAGCCAAGTCATTGGGACCAATGATGACCAGGACACACAGTTATGGAACTGGAAAAAATGTGGCAATTGTGATAAATTAATTCGGGTAGTTGCATGGACTATTCGATACAAGAATAATTTGAAGGTAAAAATTAAAGGGACGTCTCCCACAGGCTGTACCCTCCTCGACATTAAGGAACTAAAAGTAGCAGAGAAGATTGTAACTCAAAGATGCCAGCAGGAATGCTTCCCTGAGGAGTACGAGATGCTGTCTGGTGACAAGGGTACTTGCAATAATTTGATAACCAATTAGGACTTGTCATGAAAGGAGGTTTAATTGTATGCATAGGTAGATTGAAGTTAGCAGCTCTCCCGGATTCAATGAAATATCCGATTCTACTGCCTTCCAAACACCCCTGCACTACCATGGTCATCAGTATGTGCCTTCGTGTCTGTTGTCACTATGGAGTCAATCACGTGGTCTCATATAGGCCTACAGTATATGGGTAAGGTGGGGGATTCCTAAGATAAAACAAGTGACCAGTAAGTGTATAACCTGTCGTAAAATACAGGGTAATACTTACGAGACAGCAATAGGACCTCCCCTGCCATCAGGACATCAGGACTGCTCCACAAGATCCCTTCAAGGTCACGGAGGTCGATTATACAGGAGCAATTCCTGTCAGGAACTCAAACAACAACAAGGCTTATATGTTATTATTTACGTGTGCTACTACCATTGAAGTAGTTAACAATATGACCTGTGAAAGTTTTATCCATGCATTCCGGAGATTTTGTAGTAGGCATGGATTTCCGCAGATACTGTTAAGTGAAAATGCTATCACATTTGTAGGTGCTTCCAGACACCTGGAAGACATCCAATGCTACCTAGCTCATCTTGCCAAAATCCGTTGTGAATGGCGTTTTATACCAGCGCGTGCACCTTGGTTCTGGGCTATTTGGGAGAGTATTGTGAAGGCTGGGCTTAAAAAAGTACTAGGACGTACTCTAGTTTCCTTTGAAGAACTGACAGCTGTCTTATTGGAGCTGGAGGCTACCGTGACATCAGGACATAATATGTCTCAGGTGATCTGAAGGACCCTAGTCCTATTACTCCATCCATACCAAGGGTCGTAGACTTTATGACTTCTCAAAGGATGTGATTCAGCTAGATGAGCTGCAGGATCCTAGTTATGATAGTAAAGCCGTAATACACAACTGGTTGTTCCCTAAGCTGCCTGGCCGAACAGCCCCGAGTCCCTGAGGAAGGCCATGGCCACGATCGGGCTTTCCCACAGAGCTCTCATTGAGTGTAGATTGTGTTGTTGGCGTAAGTGGTTGTGCGAAATGCAGTCTTCTATGATGTGTTTAATGGTATGGGGTGCTGTGTTACATCCCGGGCAGGTGTCGACAACGGAGTCATCCAGTCTCTTCTGATAGCTTAGGAGAGCTGGATGGTGTCCGCATCTCAGCCTGGCCAGGTGGACTCTGTCCTCGCGAGCAAGGGAGGATTCGGAAGGATGGATTTCGGGAGGTCGTGCTTGTAGCTGCGTGTTGTCTGTGAGTGATTGGATGGATCGGCGAGAGATATGAGTATGGATGTGCTTCTGGAAGTTGGTTCGGGGTGGGCAGGGAGGGAGAGAGGACAGTAATTGTGTGTGATACCGTGTGCTGGGTGTTGTTTTGATATTTCTTGGTGTCTGTGGGTGTGTTGCCATGTAGTTTAGTGGGTGGTCCTGGTTCGTGGATGCTGCTGCCAGGAATTGAGTGCCTCTCATGTCCAGATGGTCTTTGACTTTGAGGATTTTGGTTTCTTGATGTAGGTGATCTGTGGGTGCAGTAGCTGTGCAGCCTGTAATGATCTTCAGGGCTTTGTTTTGAATAGTCTGTAAGGTCTTATGATGTTTTCAGCTAGGTTAGAAGCCCAGGCTGGGCTTGCGTATTCCATCACTGATCTTATGTATTGTTTATATACTGTGGTGGTGGTTTCTTTGTTGTGTCCAAATTTTGTGTAAGCAAGTGACCTGAGGGCGTTAAGTCTGGGTGTCAGGTTCTTTTTAATGTTTGTGGTGTGCTGTTTGAATGTCATATGAGTATCATATGTTACTCCTAGGATTTTGGGTGTGTGTGTATGTGTTAGTAGTGTGTTGTTTATGGTGAGTTGAGGGATGTATTCGTGTTCTCCTGTCCAGCTTGTGAGCAGGGTTGCGGTGGATTTGGCTGGGGCTAGATTAAGTCTGTTTGTAGTGCACCAGCCATGTAGTGTGTTGAGATAGGGTTGAAGGAGATCTGTTGCTCTTTTTGGGTCATGGTGTGTGCATGTGAGTGTTATGTCATCTGCATAGGAGGCTAAGTTTATTTGGGGCGTATTGGGTGTAGTTATATCGTGCATGTACAGATTGAAGAGTGCGGGCGATAGGACGGATCCCTGTGGGACTCCGTTTGGAAAGTTTCTGATTCTAGATGACTGACGGCAAAAGATACGTGTGCACATCTGCCTGCTAGGAAGTTGGCCAGCTACCTTTTTGTGTTGTTGTGCATGTTTGTGTTGTAGATTTTGTTTGTTAGGTTGTGGCGGGGGATGGCATCGAAGGCTTTACTAATGTCGAGTGTGGCTAATAGTGATCTGTGTGGTGGTCTAGCTGAGTTGATGCCATCAAAAGCTCTTTGTGTAAGGTCTGTGAGAAGAGTGTTTGTGGAGTGCAAGTGGCCTAAAGCCATGTTGTGTTGGAGCTAGGGATAGGTCGGGTGTAATTAGTTGTAATATTAGGCGTTCCATGACTTTGGAGGGGGTGCAAAGGAGAGTGACGGGGCGGTGCGAGGAGGGTAGCGTGGGGTCTTTGTTGGGTTTGGGGAATGTGGTGATGATACCATGCTTCCAAATGTCTGGTATTGTGTTGTGTGAATAACTGTAGTTTGATATGTTAGTGAGTGCTTGTATGCCTTGTGGTCCCAGGTGTCTAAGGTGTATGTTGCTTATGTTGCCTAGGCCACAAGCGGGTGAGTGCTTGAGATTGATGATGATATGCTTTGTCTGGTGATTGGTGAAGGGTGTATAGTCAGGGTCCGTGGGGAATTGTCTCTTACGTCGGATGACACGTCGGTCGTCTCTGTGAGGTTTTAGGTGGCTGACATGTGAGAAATGATTGATGAGAGTGTTTGCTTGTTGTTTACATGAAGGAGTAGAGTCTATTGTTGTGATTGCAGCATGTGATTATGTTGTGTTGCTGTTGGAAAGTGTGATGCTGTTTAGTGTTTTGTAGAGTTTTTTGGGTTTGTTTTGTGATCAAGTGTTTGTAGGAAGTTATTCCAATTTAGTTTTTGTTGTTCTTGTATTTTGTTGTTAGTCTGGGTGTTGAGTGCTTGTATTTGTTGTGTGATGTCTTGTGTGTGGGGTGCTGGGGAGTGTTTCAGTATGTCGCGTTGTCTGATGAGGTTTTGAATTTCTGGTGTGAAGTTGGGGTTGTGTCTTTTTCTGTTACCTCTTGGAATGTGTTTCTTGTCAGCATTTTGGATAGTTTTATTGAGTATGTGTACAGCATTGTTGTTGTTGTTGTTGTTCCCTAAGCTGCCTGGCCGAACAGCCCCGAGTCCCTGAGAAAGGCCATGGCCACGATCGGGCTTTCCCACAGAACTCTCATTGAGTGTAGATTGTGTTGTTGGCGTAAGTGGTTGTGTGAAATGCAGTCTTCTATGATGTGTTTAATGGTATGGGGTGCTGTGTTACATCCCGGGCAGGCGTCGACAACGGAGTCATCCAGTCTCTTCTGATAGCTCAGGAGAGCTGGATGGTGTCCGCATCTCAGCCTGGCCAGGTGGACTCTGTCCTCGCGAGGAAGGGAGGATTCGGAAGGATGGATTTCGGGAGGTCGTGCATGCAGCTGCGTGTTGTCTGTGAGTGAGTGGATGGATCGGTGAGAGATATGAGTATGGATGTGCTTCTGGAAGTTGGTTCGGGGTGGGCAGGGAGGGAGAGAGGACAATAATTGTGTGTGTTACCGTGTGCTGGGTGTTGTTTTGATATTTCTTGGTGTCTGTGGGTGTGTTGCCATGTAGTTTAGAGGGTGGTCTTGGTTCGTGGAGGCTGCTGCCAGGAATTGAGTGCCTCTCATGTCCAGATGGTCTTTGACTTTGAGGATTTTGGTTTCTTGATGTAGGTGATCTGTGGGTGCAGTAGCTGTGCAGCCTGTAATGATCTTCAGGGCTTTGTTTTGAATAGTCTGTAAGGTCTTATGATGTGTTTCAGCTAGGTTAGAAGCCCAGGCTGGGCTTGCGTATTCCATCACTGATCTTTTGTATTGTTTATATACTGTGGTGGTAGTTTCTTTGTTGTGTCCAAATTGTGTGTGAGCAAGTGACCTGAGGGCAGCAACAGCATTGTTGATGTTAGTGATGGGTGTACTGTTTAGAGTTGTGAAGTGTTGTTCTGTCTCATTTGTGAATGCTTCCCAGTTAGCTCTTTTATAATTGGTGTATGTTTGTTTGTGGTTAGCTGGGGTGAGTCTGGTTTTGGTGGTGATAATGATCGGGAGGTGGTCAGAGCCTAAGGTTCTGACCACCCTCCAGGATGTTGTGGGGGCGAGTTCTGGGGAACAAAAGGTGATGTCTGGAGATGATGGGTTATAGAGGGCTTGGTGAGGGATATGGGTATGTTGATGGATGTCGTTAAGGATGATGAGGTTATCAGTTTGGTTTTGTAGTACCAGCCCTCTGTCTGTGTCGGGGTTGTCGACAAACCAGGCCGACGTCTTGGCGTTGAAGTCACCACCCAGGATGATGTGTGGGGGTGTTTGTGATGTGTTGTAAGTGTGGTCTGTATTCATTTGGTACTGTAGGGGATGTTTGGGGAGGGATGTATGTGTTTATGATGATTATGTTGGAGTTGTTGCCAGTGCGTATTTTAATAGATTGTACTTCTGTTGTGTTATCATTTGGGGGGAGGAGGGATTTGGTTTGTACACTGGTAACTATGTATGATATTTCTTTGTGTACCAGGGTGATGAGTCCACCGCCGCCGCCGACGGCCCGGTCTTGTCTGATGGTGGTGAAATCATGAAATGTAGGTGTTTTTTGTGTTGTGCGGAATTTTGTTTCTTGTAAGATGGCAATATGTATGTTATGTTGTTTGATGAAGTGTGAGAGTTCGTGTTTCTTTGTGTTGATGCCATCTATGTTCAATTGGAGAATGTTAATGTTATGTGCACGATGTATGTGGGTGCTGCTCCACGAGGATGGGGTGGGGGGGGGGGGTGGTGGGGGTGGGGGTGAGGGAGGGGGTGGGGGCTGGGATGGGTGAGGTGGGGGTGGGGATGGGGGTGCAGGAGGTGGGGGTTGAAATGGATTAGGATGGGGTGTGGTGTGTTGAGTTGAGGATGTGGATGGTATGGGAAGGTTAGGTGGGTTAGGGAGGAGAGGTGGACCGGTTTTAGGGGGGGGAGTGGATGATATGGGAAGGTTAGGTGGGTTGGGGAGGAGAGGTGAACGGGTTTTAGGTGAGGGATTTGACTTGGAGAGGGAGGGGCATGAGGAACAGGTCCAGGTGTTCGTGTAGTGTTTCTTGGATGCAAGTGTTGTACAGGTGAAGTGGGTACAGTTCCTGCATGAATTGCAGAGAACTGAACCCTTAGTATGGCGACTCGAAGTGATGGGTTTTGAGCAAGTTGGACATATGTATGTGTAGGTGGGTCCTGGGTTGCTCTCAATGTCTCCGGGTAGAAGAAGTCTTCGAGAAATGACAGCCGGAGAGTCATTTCTCGGTGTAGGAAAAACTGTGTGATGTGTGTGTGTGGTGTGAGAGGTGTGGAAATTCCCGGCGCGACCGAAGCCGCTCCAAGGACCCGTGCCCCCAGGGAGGGGGCAGGGGATGGTTATGACGGTTTGGCTCCCGAAACTGCTCCCCACGGCCGGCATCCGGTTTTCCTCCACTGGTCTTTGATCTTGTCTCCGGCCGTGGAGGGTCGGCAGCCATCCGAGGTTGGCAGCTCCAGGAGGTGGTCCCACAGCGTAGACGCCGCCACATCAGGACAGCCGCAAGTTCTTGCAGTTACCTCTCACCATTCCTGTAGAGTGTTACATAATTGTCATTTGACTCAATTGTTACGAGGTTGCTTTAGTCTCTTGTATTGAACAAGGTGTTTAATAAGTTTATATGCATTATGATCTATGAATTCCATTTTGGTTTGAAGTGTATTTTATTGTTCATATAATGTTGTTTGGTGTTTCGTGTAAAGTTCGAGTTTGTGATTGACGAGAGGTCGGATTGCTTCAGGTCTATCAATGATTTACTCATATAGTGTTTTGTCTGAGTTTATGCTTAAGTCAAAGTTTCAAGGTTAATGAATAGATGTTTTGGATTTTAAAGTCGAAAAGATCGAATAATATAAGAGTCATATTGTGGTGGTGGTGACCTACTAAAGGCAGTCACAACCAAGGATGTTTGGGATCTACCTTAGTTTTCACACCAACTAATCTTTGGGAAAGATGTTGGTACAGCACATTCCTTGGGCTTGTCGACACTTGTGGTGATGGAGCCGTCCTCTGGTGACCTGTCGTGCCATAGAGAGTGTCATTGTGTGGCAATATTCCAACGTTCGAGGCATTGATGGTGGTAGAGCACATCCCTTGGGCTTGACGACACTTGTGGTGATGGAGCCATCCTCTGGTGAACTGTCTTGCCATTGAGAGTGTGGCTATATCCAAACATTCGAAGCAGTGACGGTGGTAGAGTGCATCCCTTGGATATGTTGATGCTTGTGACTAAGAAGCAGTTCTTCAGGGACTTGTCGGGCTATAGAGGGTGACATGATGTGATAGTATCCTATTTTGTAGCAGACTGAGGACCAGTGGCGACCGTATGGGTCTTAGAATGTGTCTGTCTTTATGGCAATCTTGGTGTCCTGACTTGCTGAGGAAGTCACTGAGGAAGCAGTGTGAGATATGGGTGTCAATCTGCGACTAGAAAGTGTTTGCAATTATGATGTCTTCTTGTTGAAAAAAGATACTTACAGTGAAAGTAAGATGTGCATAACACAGATTGTGATGCAAAGACAATATAACAAAATTCATTTAACCCATGAAATCCATTGAAGGTGCTTTAATGTCTCTTATTGTGGGTTGAAATAATGCAAGAACTGTATTTATGTGAAGCAACTGCAACATACTAATTATCTCTTGTAACGTATTAGTGTATATTTTTCTTTTAGATAAATGTGTAAATTCATCCTTGTGTTAATTAAAGGGTTAATTGTTTGACATTTGTCATTAAACAAATATTTAGTCTGGTTAAAGATAAGCTTATAATTAATTTGTCAGCTGTTGGATAACTTGGCCCAGTGTGTGTGTGTGTGTGTGTGTATGTGTGGGTATGGATATGTAAACAAAGTATGAGTTATGTAGTTTAGTGAATGTTTGTTTGTAGGGAATATTTACTTGCATATTGATAAGTCAGTCAGCCAGTCAGTAGCCAGCCCATACTCCGGCAAGAGGTAGGGAGGATCATCAAGAGACACGAGAAAGGAAAAAGAGATGACAGGAGAAGAACACATATATATAATAATTTGCCCACAAACAGCAAACACACAAGCATTCAGAAGCACCAATCACTCATCAGTCCCGAAATCAATAGCTTCACCTCAGATGTTATACTTCCGGACAAGGTCTCTTCACATTAACATCTGGGATAAAGACCTTCCAGGTTTGTCATTTAAAAGGGTCCAGAGACCTTTATCTATTCTCTCTAACAAACTTCCTCCATTTATTCTTGTCATTTGCTAATTCGTGTTCTTCAACCATTCCCTTTTCGCACTTTAACACACGTTCTGACACCAAATCATACCATCTTCTTCTCGGCTTTCCACACCTTTTTCTTCCTTCCACTTCACTGACGTACATCCTTTTAACTATTCTTTCTTCAAGTATTCTTGTCATGTGCCCATACCATCTGAAAAAACTGTTTTCAACCGTTTGCCCTACTGACTTGTTAACTCCCTTATGTTCACACTTCTTACTTTGTCTTTTCTTCGAACTCCACACGCATTTCTTAGTAAATCCATTTCAACTGCTCTTACTCATGACTTTTCATTACTATACCATTCCAGAGTTTCACATCCATACATCAATTTCGGGCACCAATGCACCCTCATGCAATCCTCTCACTGCTTCCATACTCAAGTTCTACTCCTAAACAAGGCTTTCATTGCTCCAGCTACCTTTCTTCCTTGTGTTACTCTGTGTTCTACTTCTCTTGTACATTATCCCATTTTCTCAATCATGGCTCCCAGATACATAAATTCTTCTTCTAGTTCAACCTGTTCTCCATTAATCCTTACAATATACACAGTGTCTCTTTCTACTACCATTACTTTGTTTTAATTCACATTTACTTTCAGACCTCGTATTTCACAAATTTCCACAAATATCTCCACCATCTGGCACAGGTAATTCTCGCCCTCGGCATATAACACTGTGTCATCTGCATACAACACATTAGTGACAGTCATTCTGTTCCCACCACTCACCATCTCTACTCCCTCTTTTCTTGTTATGTCCTTTACTTCTCTCATTACCCTATTCCATGAAGATATTAAACAACCAGTGCGACATCACATTTCCCCATCTCATTCCGACTGCACACTAAACCACTCATTTGATGCGCCATTTATTGTTACACATGCTTCACTACCATCATAAAAACTCTTCACAGCAATTAACAAATTGTCTTTTACATCATACAGCTCTAAAACTTTCAATAATCCTTCTCTATTAACTTTGTCATATAATTTCTCAAGATCCATAAATGCCGTGTATATCCTCTTATGTTTTTCACATGCCTTCTCATAGAGAAGGCATGTGAAAAACATCTGTCTCACTGCAAAAATCTGATCCACACATCCTCTTCCACTTCGAAATCAATCCTGTCCATTACTCACATTCCATCGGTAATTCCTGTCACTTTGTCAATCACTATTCTCATATATACCTTACCAGCCACACTCAGCAGACTATTGTACCTCTGTAAAACTTACATAAATTTCGTTCACCTATACCTTTATACAACGAGACCATCATTCCCCTCTTCCAGTCAACTGGCACCACTCCATTTGTTCAAGCTTCTGAACATTCTTTCCACAACCTCCATTCCTTATAAATTCACTCTGTATTTCATATACACCAGCAGCTTTTCCAGTTTTCAACTTCTTTACGGTATTCGCTATATTCTACTCTAGATATGTTCTCTCTTTTGACGTGTCTCTTACGTGGCACATCTAACAGACCTCTATAATTGACAACTGCTCTGTTTCCATTTCCACTCATTAGTCCTTCAAAATACACTTTCCATCTCCCCAAATTTTGCTCTTCATCTGTAATCACATTTCCTCTTTCATCTTTCACGTGTACACATTTCTGACTACATTCTCTCCTGCAATTACACACTTCCTTCCCAAATAATATCATATTCTCTCCAAAATGTGCATTCATTTTCTTTCCCATATCTTCATTTACTTTCTCTTTCTTTTCCTTAACTAATCTCTTTACTTTCAGTACAATCAGTACAAACTGACCGAGAAATTTACGAACAAATTGCAGATGTAAGCAACTCACAAGATACCGTAATTTTTGGCGACTTTAATTTACCTGTGACCAAGTGGGGTGATACTCTTACTTCACACTCCGGACATGACTTGTATATGAACTTGCAAGAGAGTTTCGCTTTATCAATTTGTTCGAACGCTGACCCGTGGTAATAACGTTCTTGACATTGTACTTGCAACAAAAGAAGAATTGATAGAGAATTTGAATGTTGGTGATGAATTCAGTAACAGCGACCATCGTACGATAACTTTCACTTTAAAGTTTACTAGTAACGAACCAAATAGTTTTTTTTTTAAAAAGACCTCCGTCTATGTATTGTGAAAAACCTGTTATCCTCCGGCAAATTGTGGGGTTGAGTGAGTGAAGGGGGGGACAGTGAATGAAGGAGGATACATGTTTTTCATAATACGTGTTGCTAGCCCCAAACGCGCGAGCAACTGTGGCTTTCAACCATCCGACACATCCCCTTTTATTTATGTGCATCACACATGTTACATACAAATAAAGTTTATGTTTTGTTTTACCCTACTGGAAAGACTACGGATACACCACTGCTGCCCGGGCCTCATACAGTGGCAAGACCCAGTCCTGTCGAACTGAGCTCATGATGCTGGTGGCATTGCCCCGGAGGATAGCCATCCCTAGTCTTTGCTTGAGCCAGAGGGTTTCCCGGGGTTCTCCTGAAACTTCTCTGATTTTACGGCCTATTTCATTCACCATCTTAAGGGTGGTAGGGCCGAAGACTCCTGAAGTTTCGAATGCCAGGGGCTCGAACTGATGATTTCTGGCGATGGCTTGATATTTTTCTCGCTTTTTATTTTCTGCTATCCAGGTGGCTTCACCTGCTTCGTCAGCGTTTCTGGCGATGTTGGTTGTGGAGAAAGTGTCAAAACATGTGGCATCCCACACGAGGCACCGGCCATTCTTGTAAGGGAAAGTGGTCATCCCATCTGGCCGTTTGCCGTCTTCTCTGTGAAGTCCATGTGGTTCAAGGATTGATGCACGGTTAGCACTCTGCAGGGCCCGTTTTATGACATCATTTAGTGCAGAGTGTCTTGGCAGGCGGCCTGCGTTGTAATTACATGACAAGGCATGGTGACCTTGAGCATCCATCCCCCCACCACACTTGCAAGTGTGTGGGTGACAAACTGCCGTACCCACTCTGAGCGTGATGGCAACCCGGAGCGCTTCAGCATCCAAGTGAGTTCCAAGAGGTGGGATGGGGATAGCGTGTAACCACAAGCCACTCTCCACTCTGCGGCTGCCTGGAGGCGTGCTTTTGCAACCTGGTCTGCATTGGTTAGGAGATTTTCTTGAGTTTTCTTCGCCGAGATGGTATCCCACGCTTTCTGCTTGCTCCTGGAGGTACCCTGAGGCTCCTCCTCTACTCCTGTACTTCCCTTCCAGGTGTTAATCGCTGCTGTTACGTCCCCATTAAGTGTCATTCCGGGTTGAGAAGAAAGGATGGACACTACAAGGTCGTTGGTCGCGCTGGGGAGGCAATATCCGAGGCTCTCCGTATGCCCAAGCCCCCGAGGCGGACAGGAAGGGTGGCTTGTGTCCAGGCCTGTTCTTTAAATTCCACGTTGGTGATGCTGGTCACTGCTTCTCGGATTATGCTGTCTAATTCTTGGAGGCCACCATTGTTCGTGTAAGTCAGCGATGTGCGCAGGAGGTATTGGAGTTTTGGGATGGATAAACAGTTCTTGAGCAGGGCCAGAGCTGAGTGGGCATCGATGTGTATCAGGCGACTCACGAGACGTTGAAGCTCCTCCTTTTTAACTTGAAGTGCTGGTGGGATTGCTGCCAGAGTTAGTGGGGAACCTAATAGGGTTTGCTGGTGCTCCTGAAGGATCTTTACATCAGGCAATATGTCTCGAAACAGGGCCTGAGTCTCTTCTCCTTGTTCACGTGTGTGGTTGAGGAGGACAAGTTCACATTTGGTGTCATTTATCACTAGCCCGGCCTGGCCGAGGTCAGTTATGATGTTATTTAGGTCGGTTAGAACGTTCTCTACTGACCCACCCAAGGTTGCATCGTCCAGGTACCATACATTCAGTTCTGACCTTACTTTGTTAGCTGCTGCATCCACCCCTATTGAGAAAAGAGCAGGACCACCTGGATCTCCCTGCTGTAACCCGGTCGCTGATGGGATTACCGTCTCGCCAAAAATCAGGATTGAAGGATTGAAGGCCTGCCAAAGTAGGGGGTACAGAGTGGGGATGTGTTCTTGAGCTGCACGGAGGAAGACATCCCTGCGAATGCTGTTGAATGCGTTCCGCATGTCAATCTTTAGAAGCACTCGTTTTTCTTGGGCTTGGCTGAGGTAGGTGCGGGTTGCGTGTACAGCAGCTTCACACCCCCCTGGAGTTCCGAAACCTAGTTGAACTGGTCTTAAGTGTTGACCTAGGCCATTCGAGAGTGGTTTCAAACCCACCTCTGTGGCAAGGCGGCGGAAGGTGTTCCCTACTGCTATTGGGCGCACACCGCCATCTTTTTTTGCCAGTGCACAGAGTGATGCCCCCAAAAATAGGGGTGTGGCACAGTCGGGTATTTCCCCTCTTAAAACCATGTTGATGAATTTGGTGAGGGTTTCCAAGAGTGCCTCCCCAGCAGCTCCTGATCCCTGACCCAAGAGGCCTTTGAGGTGGGCGGGTCGGATACCATCTGGGCCCGCGGCTGAGCCTGCTAGGAATGAAGTCACTGCGGCAACCACCTGCTCCTTCGTGACAACTAAAGGTTGGCGCATCTGGTCATTTGGGGCAGGGGGGAGGTTTAGGTCCGTAGATGTAGGTGGGTGCTTTTCTTGTAGGGCTTCAACAACTTCGGTGCCTTGACCAGCAAAACCTTCTGAAGAGGACAACAGTCTGACGGCCCCTTTGATGTCACTATCCGCCAGCTTCGCCGCGACCCTCTTACGTAGCTGTTCAGCCTCTTCCTCTTTCTTGTCCTGTTGCTTCTGGGCCCTGTTTGGTTGCTGTTCGGGGGGTTCCACCAGTTTGTTTCCATCCATATACTGTGCTACTTGACGTTTCACTCTGGTGGCTAGTGAAACCTGAAGATGGTCTTGTATGTTGGTTCTGGGTGGTTTTCGGAGGGCCCCATAGGAGAAACCCAGGAGCCGTGCCCATGCGAGGGGTGTCTTGAGCTGTAGGGCCTGCTTTATGATGATCCACCACTTGGATTCTGGCTCCTTTAGGTACCCGGGCAAGGACCTGGATCCACGCTTTCCATTTGGTCACAAGTTGGGTCAAGTCGGCGACCAGTGTTGCCGGTGTTGCCCCGGTTGGCTCTGCAGTGGGCCCTGGGCATGCGAGACATTTCCAGTTTGGTTGTTCTCCTGATGTTTTCTTTGTCAGCTTAGCACAAGATAAATGAATAGATCTAAGACAGCCGGAACATTTTCGCGAATTCTTTCTTGCATTGGTTTTTCCGCACTTAAAACACTTAGTATCTGCTAGGCCATAGTCTTCCAAGATTATCCGTTCCTCTGCCTCTACCAAGCCGTCCTCCTGATCTTCCCGTGGTGCTTCCATCTCTACCATGTCTCCCTTGTTTCAGAAACCCCGGGAAATCTCTCCTGGCACATTTCTAGGTTATTGCTGTTGTTATTAATGTATAATTGGCTGGATGCATAAAAATTCACATATCATAGTCAACCTTTCTGATGGGATATGAAAAAAAAAAAAAAAAAAAAATCATATATCATAGTCAACCTTTCTGATGGGCAATTGGCCTGCTTCTCCTAAAGCTAAGTGGTTAAATGTATAAATCCTCGGCATTGGGCACCGGTACAACTAAAAGATCTAACTGATTGAAGGGAAGCACGCCAATTATATCCTATGATTACTTACACTGGCGACGCCACCCTGATGTTGAGTATTAATAAATGCTTAGGATATTAATAATGCTGTCAACATCAAGATAGGGAGAGAGCCAGAGAGTGAGCGAGAGCCAGGATCTGAGTGGGTAACCGAATCTAGGACAGCAGTTATGGAAAAATGCTTAAATTGTACAAAATGTTCAGAGAGAGAGAGAGAGGGAGAGAGAGCAGGGGCGGGGGCGAGGGAGAAAGAAAGCGAGCTGGAGAGGGGGCTGGCCTGGTTGGGTATGAAAGATGTTAGGGAAAAAAAATAACTAAAATGATAAAAAGCGATCTGAAGTTATAGAAAACCAAAAAATAATAACAATGAGACGGTTAAGTGCGGTGCTTGAAAGTGGATGGACAGATGTTAAGGATAAAAAGGAGAGAGAGAGAGAGAGAGAGAGAGAGAGAGAGAGAGAGAGAGAGAGAGAGAGAGAGAGAGAGAGAGAGAGAGAGAGAGAGAGAGAGAGAGAGAGAAGAGAGAGAGAGAGAGAGAGAGAGAGAGAGAGAGAGAGAGAGAGAGAGAGAGAGAGAGAGAGAGAGAGAGAGAGAGAGAGAGAAATGAAAATGGACCTTGTAGCAAGTATTTCTTAAATGGTTAGAGAGAGGGAAATGAAAATGGACCTTATAGCAAGTACTTCATAATGGTTAGAATTGCTTGAGAAGTTGAAAGACCAAGGGTCAGGTCCTTGGGGTAGATGGAAGATAAGGCCTATGGTGGGGAACCATAAGGGTGAAACTGCCTGCCCTATAAACGGTTACTTCACTCACCTTGTGGTTACTGCTGGAGGTTTATGGTGCCTGGGCAGGGCTGGGCTAGTGCCTGACGTCTCCTTGTCCCCTCACTGATACTGGTAATAACACTCTCAAGATTAAACTAAATATGCTTTGTGGGCGATGTTTAAACAAGAAACAACGTTCTGTTGCCGAAACACCGTATCATCGCCGATCTTCTGATACGTATATGGGTCACTTAGCCCCACGATACCCCTCCGAAAATCCCCTCTTTTGAGGAGCTCAACCAACCCGTGTGCTCTCACTGTGCTCTCACTCACTTACCAAATAGTAGCATCGAAAAAGTCCCTAATTTCAAGAAAGCAAACTTCCATAAACTTAGAGCTATGTTTAAAGAAACTGACTGGAGCTTTTTAATTCACAATAACGACATAAATACATCTTGGAAGTTATTCGAAACCACTTACCTAAAAGCAGTGCAACCATCGAAAATACGGGGTCCAGGCCATAATAATAAGCCGAAATGGTGGAATAAAGATATTTCAAACTGCCTGCTTGCTAAAAAATTTGCTAATGATAGATTAAAATCCTCACAAAATGACGAAGAACGAGTGAAATTTGTAGAGCTACGACGCAAAGCCAAAAAGTTAATTAAGCAAAGTAAAAAGACCTTAGAGTTACATATTGCGAATCAAAGTAAAACAAACCCGAAAGAATTCTATAGTTATATCAGAAAGAAAAAAGTAGTTACTTCAACTGTTGGACCGTTAGTCGATGAAAATGGAGAATACACCAAAGACGAAGTACAAATGAGTAATGCCCTCAATACCTTCTTTGCATCAGTGTTTACAACAGAAGACCTCAGTGATATCCCTACACCATTGCCGATTCAGATTGATAATTCAGATGTTCTAAGCAATATCACCGTTACAGAGAAGTATTGAATTGTTTAGATAAACTCAAGGTAAATAAAACGCCTGGACCTGATACAATCTCGCCTAGAGTTCTAAAGGAAGATAAGGATGAGCTCTCCAAACCACTGACATTACTATTCAATAAATCCTTGCAGTCTGGAACTATGCCTGATCAGTGGAAGCTAGCCAACGTAACAACGATATTAAAAAAAGGCAGCAAATCCCTACCCAGTAACTATCGTCCAATTAGCTTAACCTCAGTTGTATGTAAAATGCTAGAAACGGTCATACGAGACAGACTCGTAAATCACTTAGAGGAAAATAACATACTTAAAGATACTCAACACAGCTTTCATAAAAAACGTTCCTGTTTAACAAACCTCTTAGACTTCTTCCACGATATCCTCAACCTCTACGATGAGAGTAAAGCTGTAGATATTATATACCTTGATTTTCAAAAGGCCTTTGACAAAGTTCCCCACACACGTTTACTGCTAAAACTAAAAGCGCATGGAATACAAGACGGTGTGTTGAAATTGGATAGACAATTGGCTCAGCGACAGAAAGCAAAGAGTAGTCATAAACGGTAAAGGCATCTAAATGGACCAATGTAAGTAGCGGGGTACCCCAGGGATTGGTACTAGGACCAATTATCTTTCTAATTTACATCAACGACATAGATGAGGGTCTCACCTGTACAATCTCAAAATTTGCTGATGATACAAAAATTGCAAATAGCGTACTCTCAAAAGAACAAGTTGACGATATGCAACACAATCTAGATAAATTGTCATGTTGGGCCCAAATTTGGCAAATGAGTTTCAATGCGGATAAATGCAAAGTACTACATATCGGATACCTACATGAGAAAGCAAACTATTCGATGAATGGCACTCAGCTTAAGAATGTAAACAGAGAAACCGATCTGGGAGTAACAATATTGAGTAACCTAAAAATGAGTCAACAATGTTCAAAAGTTGTTAAGAAGGCAAACAAAATAATTGGCTTTATGGGCAGGTCATTTGAGCATAAATCCAAAGAAGTTATCCTAACCCTTTACAATTCCTTAGTCCACCCTCTTCTGGAATACTGCGTTCAATCCTGGTGCCCTTATTACCAAAAAGATATAAACAAGCTAGAACGAGTTCAACGTAGTTACCAAAATGATACCTAGCCTAAAGAACAAACCATACGAAGAGCGTCTTAGAGAATTAAATCTATTTCCTTTAGCCAAGCGCAGATTAAGAGGTGACTTAATTCAATTGTTCAAAATCATCAAAGGCATCGACAATATGAACTTCACTATCGACCAATCTAATTACACACAGGGAAACGGTTGCAAAATTATTGGTAAATCTTTTAACTCGCACGAATCTAAGAATTTCTTCTTCAATCGAGTTTTCAACTTGTGGAATGGGCTTCCCCGAAACGTTATAGACTGCATCACCGTTGATTCATTTAAACTCCGCCTAGACAAATATCTCGCGGGACTGACTGCGTTTGTAAATGAATAACTTTATTTTATCCCCCCCTCAGTTAATAACCCATACTAACTCCTCTACTAACTTCCTAATCCTGCCACGGACATTAGTTCCAGGGCAGTAGTTCCCTTTCCAATGTTCCCTTACCCCCTCTAAACCACTGTTTGGACACTTGATCCTCAGTGTTTTGGAGGACAAGCAACCTAGAAGAGTCACTAGATCTGTTGTTGCTTGATTTCCTTTGTACTCCTTTGTACTTTGGTGTTGTTCTCCTTGTACTTCCCTTTACTTTCTCCACGGTTCTTATTCTGCATCCATACAAGCCATTTACTTCTTTTATTTTTCGCAGCTTCTGTCACTTCTTCATCCCACCGTGCTGTCCCTTTCCTTCCATTTCTGATCTTGCACACACCACATACATTCTTTGTATTCTTCACCAGGCAGTCCTTATATATCTTCCCTGCACTTTCAATAGTCTTATGCCCCTTTCCCACTGATGCGATTTCATACGATTTTCGTCGCCGAGGACGTAGTTTTGTCAATTTGCAACGAATTTGAGCGACGTCAACGATTTTGACCGTTAAAAACCGTTGACAAATTTACACTCGGCCACGATGTCGCCGATGGATACGACTTAATCAAGACATTATGCGATTACATCGGCAAATTGAGCATTGGTTCGCCGATGACCTCGGCGAGAACTGTCACATTTGAATAAAATATTGCGAAATAATGCGAAGGATGAACGAATCCTCGGCGTATGTTTTGCGACGTCTTCGGCGACCCAACCCATCTCGTCGAAAATGTACAAATTTATCTTGAAGGGGGTCTAGAGTTTTTTGTTTTAAGTTTGATGGAGGTCTAGTGAGGAAACTTAAGAAATAAAGGAATGAATGACCAAACAAACGGTCCGTTTCCCCTTAGTAATATGGGCGTAATATTTGCTCATTTATATATTTCTTTATGATTTATTTAGTTTCATCCCTAGACCTCCATCAAGCATATAAAGCACCCCCCAACACCCTCCTTCAAGATCAATTTGTAAATTTTTCGATAGAAAAATATCCTGGCCGAAGGACGGTTCCTCAAAAAGTACAGGCTCGCTATCGCTAGCCAGGAAAAACTTGACGCCTAAATTACACGAAAAGTCTTAATATTGACAACGAAATTGGGGTGAAATGTCTTAAAATCGCCAAACTAATGGGCCGAACGTCAAAAAACATGAAAACTAATGGGGTAAAGCATGAGGAAGAAAGGGGACCAGAAAAACGACCTATCTCCCCTTAATTCGGAGATTGGCAATGTCCTTGCCGTATGTTTATGTTACGGCTTAATTGAGCTCACCTCGCTTTTTTTGTTTTCTCTTTCTCTCCCTCTCTCTTTGCCTTGTATCCGTTCGGCCCCATTCAGCCTACTGTTTTAATTAAGACGTTTACCCCCATCCAGGTTTCAATATTTTCCTGGTGAGAGGTAGCGAGCCAACATATATATATATTATTTTGTTTTGAGAGCAAGCTAAATATGTACATTTTTTGATAGAAAAATTTCTCCGGCGAAGCCGGATTTCTCCATACAATGCTGGCTCGCTATCGCTCGCCACGAAGATATCGATACTTGGATGGGGATAAACGTCTTAAAAACAGTTGGCTGAATGGGGCCGAATGGATACAAACCAGAGAAAGAAAGAGAAGGAGAGAAAGAGAAAAAAAAACCAGGTGAACCCCCTTACGAGAGGTGCATAGAAAAAAGGGTTGACAGGTTCACTATAGGCCTAATCCTTTTTTTTTACCCACCTCGCCGAAGGTGCTCTTTGGCCTCGGCGAGGTGTTTTCCGAGCATTCTTCTACGTCGCACAGCCCTTCGCACGCCTCTGCGAAGTATACCCGTGGCGGGTATACTCTCGGTGACGCTTTTTTTTCGTGCGACATCCTCGTCGATGTCTCGCCGATGTCGCCCAGGATCTCCGAGGGCCTCGCCGATCCCTCGGCAATATTCGACGATGCTTGCGAGGGTTAGGACCCCCTCACAAGTCCTCGTCCCAAATTTTGAACAATCCCAACATTTGCGATGACCCGCGAGGCCTTGCGAGTCAAACTATTATCATGCGAGGGTTCAAGATTTTGTTGCGACATGTCACGAATGTGCCCATTTCTTGGTGTCTGCGATTAAAAATTGTATGAAATCGCATCAGTGGGAAAGAGGCATTACCATCCATGTCACAAGCCACACATTCTTCTGCCACCCTTTGCCTGTATTCTTCTGGTACTGTACATCCTGATTTATCATTCTTTCAATCTTTATTCCATCAGCATTACAATTGCTTCTTCTATTTTTCTTCCACGCTCCTCTCAACTTTACCTTGCATAGCACAATCATATGATCAGACAGTCCTCCAATCAAACTTCTCACTGCTTTTGTATCACTTACATCACCAATCATTCCTCTTTCTACCAACACACAATCAATCAAACTTATATCATCCTGTTCTTAACACTTTTATACCATCTATACATCGTTATGCTTAAAAAGAAAGATTACATATGCTCAACTTTCTTTAATTATACATATCCTTCAGCCTTTTTTCATTGTCATTTTCACCACCCATGGTGTCATTCTTCGGACCAATTCCAACTCTTCCATTCATGTCACCCAAAACAATCATTATATAACTCGCTGGCATTCTATCTATCACTGCATTCAGTGTGTTGCAGAATCTTTGTTTCACATCCCTGTCACATTCAATAGTTCACATTCACATTCATATGAACCTTCTTCACAAGGTGCATATGCTACCACAATCACTACTTTCACCTTTTCAAACTTAAACTTTACAAACATGCACCTTGAAATCACATATTCATACCCATTCATTGCTTTACTCCATTCCTCCTTCATTAGCAGACCAAATCCTTCCTTACCTCTTTCATTTACACCCACTCCTGTCCTTACACATTTTACACCATTCCACTCTTCTTCTTTTCATTTTTGTTTCACATAAATCTTCCATTCTTCCATCTTCCATTCTTCAATCTTCCATTCTAAAATACATTTTCTACTTCAATTCCTCTTACATTACAAATAGCCGTTCGTGCCTGTCTGATTGTACTGGACCCCCAGCAGGCAAAGGTCCCAGCTTCGAGGCTTGCTGATCCATAAGTAGGAATTAGTTCTGGAGGTGGGAATCCCAGTCCCAACCTCCAGGGGCTATCTGCACCACAAAGTGACGGGCGGTGGGGTCGCCACAATCCCTACCCCGAGATTAATAAGGCAATACATTAATAAGGCAATACAATAATATAACAAATTATATAACATGGCAGATGCTATCGGAATAGTGGTACATATTTCCCTATAAACAACTCAATGAACAAAAACATTGTTATATGTGAGAATGTTTGGGTCAAAATATGAAGCTGAACCTAATCAAAGTCGGGTCGGTAAATACTAAGCCATAATGGCAATTAGTGAAATGTGCTTTCAACCAGACCCCCCCCCCCCCCCCGGAATAATTTACTAAGAACAATTTTCCCCTTCACGAGATTATGGTCGGTATCACCCAAGATTCCTAGACAAAAGTGTGGATCAGAGGCCGTGTAGCGAATAATAGATAGGGGTACTTCATTTCCAATACGTTAAGTTAATTAAGGTTGCAGAATCAAGTTGCATTTAGATTGATGTCTGGATGCTGCATCGCTGGCCCCTAAAATGCATGCAAAGTACATAGGCATTGGGGTTACCTGATACTGACCTCTAAATAACATTTATGTGTATATTTATAGCAATGAACATAGCACAGCTAACATGACTAATTAACAGAAGTACCTTGAGATTGCAATACTATTTTTCTGAAACCCTAAACATGACCATGCACGGACAAAGCAAAGTTCACAAATACACACACTGCCAACGGACATGTTAACTAAGAAATACATATAATACAATCCATGAACACAAAGGAAGATAGGCTAACCTAAACAATGTAAACATAACCAAAAACAATGGAATGAAAAAAGAACATACTATAATGACAGGAAAAAACAGTATCGCCAAAACTTGCATACAGTGTAGGAAATGAGATGTCATTCAGATAGATAGAGAGAGAGCCTGAAAGTTAAGGTAGCCATGTAGGTGGTGTTAACTAAGGTGGAGGTGAAGGCCTTTGTGACTTCTTATTTGTGTCTGGAGACCGCTAGGCGATATTATTCTTGTTATCAAGGACCTCTCGTAATTCCTTTAAATAAGATTCAGTTGTATGCTTTATGTTTTACAGTTCGTGTCAAAAAATGTGAAACACATTCTCACCTTCGACTTTCGTTTTATCAAAAACTATATCCATAAGGCACCACACTAAAACAATATATTAAAGTTGTCTTGTTTTGTTGGTTCAATCATTTAATAGAGCTTGCTCCCTTTTCATGCTCTGCTTAAATAATCTGAACTCGTCCATAATAATTTCATATTATCACCAACCCACCAATTAACTTACAAATAAACCTAATTAATGACATCAATGAAACTAATGAATACATGTGGTACTCCAAGGAATCGAACCTAGGATAAATTAAAGT
Organism: Paralithodes platypus; assembly: GCA_032716605.1. Lineage (NCBI taxonomy): Eukaryota > Metazoa > Arthropoda > Malacostraca > Decapoda > Lithodidae > Paralithodes > Paralithodes platypus. The sequence goes on from CM064531.1 coordinate 11,637,129, forward strand.
TACAAGTCAATTATACTATTTTCACTTGCATAGTTTAAAACACTGATGTGATAATCTGTACATTACTTTGAAGTAATTAGGGACATTACAATAACAAACCGCTAAAAAAAAAAAACAAAAAAAAAACACACACACACATACATATACATATAACCAAAAACATCGAGAACTGACTGCATCAATTGTCTACAAATGTAAAAATATATATAACTAATTTGTGGACACATTGGCACGATTCTATTTGGCAATGTGTTAATTATTGTTGTTTTCTGGAGTTCAGTCTTCATGAGGTGCTGGTTAGTACTGGGAGACAGCGACTTGCTTTCCTCAATATTCAACATAATGGAAGCTTATTCTGCCTACGGGTACTAAATACAATTATGTAATCACTAACGGTAAACATATGATAATAATCGAAAAATAACTCATATTTGTCAACAAAATATTCGAAATTCAATCAAAGCATTCCATTATTTAAATGTTTTTATTTTTGTTGTTGTATTATTATAAAGTCAGTCCTGGGGTGAAAGAGATAACCCCAGATAAATGAGCGACTGGTTAAGCGACTGGTTTGACCATAAAATGAATTTAACAGTGCCACTTATTAATTAGTAATCTATAACGAGCTCAAGGGATTACATTTGATGTTGCTTTTTTCGCAAGGAGAGAGAGAGAGAGAGAGATATATAGATTGCTTTTGTGCCAATCTTATTGACACTAGTGTGGGGAGGAAAATAAGATAATCAGACGAGAAAGTAGTACGGAATGGTATCGTATTACACTACCAGCCTAACATGATTACGTTAATTTTATACATTGAGATCATTCTTGTCCAGTCTGTCACGGTAAGATATACAAACCTGGTTCATGCATCTATGTCACTTGTTTATATAATATGGTCCAAGTATTAATGTCGTGGCGAATCTGGGAGGTTTACGGCTGATCAAAGAATCAACCAACCAAAGGAATTCTATTACATTAATATTCACAAATCTGCTATTAATTAATCTGATGACTTTAAGTTCACCGTATGAGCCAGCTGGCATGTCATAACCTCAACATGTCTGACAACAACGTTTCATCCATCTGCCTCCTTGGGGAAATACTATTAATTAACCTAGGTCTGATACCGTGACCTTATTAGGACTGTGCGAAGCGAAGACATCTTGGGCTTATACATGTCGTTTTTAGGTATGTGCGGAGCGAGGACCTCTAGGGCTTACACGTGTTGTTGTTTTAATGATTGTTCACATGCATATACTCTGATTTATCCTCTAGGTCGTAACGGAGCCCATTATATATATTTTGCCATGTGCGTCGCACAATACACCTTGGAGTTAATACGGCTGCGCGGGCCATATATTCTGCTTGGACTTGTTCTTAATATTGTTGTTGTTATTATTATTACAAAAGGCTATTTCCCGGTTATTACAGAACCAAATTTAATTAATTTTCACATGCATATACGTTGATTTATCATCTAGGCCTTAAACAGAGCCCTTTTCTTTATTTCGGCCTGGGCGCCCCTCAAATATTCACCTTGTGCAGTAGTGTCATGCTTATCAAGAATTGCTATTTTTCAGTTATTACTGAACCAAATTTAATGAACTTACACACGCATATATTTGGATATATCCTCTAGTCCAAAATGGGGCCCTTTTCTTCAATTTTATTCTGGGGCGCCCGCTAGCCGGCGCCTTCTGCAATAGTGGTGAAAAGTGAAATGACGGACTGTTTGGAAATTGCTAAGGCATAATTCATAGAACTCCATATGCATATACTCAGGCTGTAAGAGGGCACTTTTAAAATGTTTCGCCATTGGCGGTTAACTATTTTTTTTTTTTTTTTTAAAAGGCATAACTGCCTATAGCGAGTGCCTCCCCCATAGTTGAAAGAGTGACAGGGCCAAAATCAAGGGACGTTCGAGCCAAAATGCCTGGACACACGGAGTTTGAAGCAATTTAAGTCATAGGAAGAGGGAAAGACTGATTCTGGGAGAGAGTTCCAGAGCTCAGCTGTTGAGTAGAAGAAAGTTTGAGAGTAACGTTTCACTCTTGGGTTGGAGAGTTGCACAGAGTAGGGGTGGGATTGAGGTGCAAGACGGGTACCACGTGCCCTACGTAAAGGAGGTGGTATGCACTGGGATAGCTCTGAGGAACACTGATTATTATAGTAGCGATAGAATAGCGAGAGAGATGCAACATTGCGGCGGAGAGAGAGAGATTGCAGAGAGTTGGTGAGTGGACGGGAGTTAATGATACGAAAGGCCTTCCTTTCAACTTTGTCTAGGAGAGCAGTGTGAGAGGAACCTCCCCACACATGTGAACAATACTCAATACAAGGGCGCAATACAGAGCAAGAAGCTGTACAGGGGAAAAGAACCCCCTAAGGCGGTTGAGCACACCCAGCTTCTGGGAGGCTGCCTTAGCAAGACTGGTAATATGGTCCTTCCAAATGAGAGCAGAAGAAAAAGAGACACCAAGAATATTGAGAGAAGATGAAGGGTTGATTTTTGTATTGTTGAAGAATAAGGGATAGTCCGCTGGGAGATCCTGACGGGTAGATAGATGGAGAAATTGGGTTTTGGAAGCATTAAAGTTAACAAGGTTTTCTCTGCCCCAATTGGAAATAGTATTTAGATCAGAATTTAAGAGTTCTATGGCTTCATTACGTTTGTCGTTGAGGGATTGCTGGCTGAGGCGTTCTGAAAAACTAATGGAGTAGTGCAAGGTTGAGTCGTCTGCGTATGAATGGATGGGAATTAAGGTACAGTTAAGGAGATCATTTATAAAAATTAGAAAGAGAAGGAAAGATAGGACAGAGCCCTGAGGAACACCGGAGTTTATAGAGTGAGGAAGTGAACAATGGCCGTCCACAACCGCGGCTATGGAACGGCCGGAAAGGAAATTAGAGACAAAGGCACAGATGGAGGGATAGAAACCGAAGGAGGGTAGTTTAGAAATTAAAGATTTATGCCAGACTCTATCGAAGGCTTTCGATATGTCTAGTGTAATAGAAAAAGTCTCACCGAAGTCCCGAAAGGAGGATGACCAAGAGTTAGTAAGATATGAAAGAAGATCACCAGTAGAGCGACCCTTAAGGAAGCCATACTGGCGATCTGAGAGCAGATTATGAGAAGAGAAATGCTTAAGAAATTTGGAAGCAAGAATAGTTTCAAAAACTTTAGAAAGACAAGAGATAAGAGCAATTGGACGATAGTTGGAGGGTTGAGAGCGGTCACCCTTCTTTGGGACAGGTTGAATGTGAGCAAACTTCCAGCATGAAGGGAAGACGTTAGAGGATAGACAGAGACGAAAGAGTTTGCCTAGGCAGGGAGTCAGCACGGAAGCACAGTTTTTGAGGGCGCTTTCTACAGGAATTGAAGGAAAATTAAATTGGATGTCTTTTGGGGTTTTTGCATTGCCAATTTCATTCACATGCATACTGTACTCTGATCTATCGTGACGTGAAATGAGATCGGATGTTTCTATGTGATTAATGAACCACATATATAATGTTTATACATATACTTTCAATTAATAATTGGATCCAACATATCGGCCATGGCGCCCCATCACAGGTCTCCTTCTACAGGAGTGATGGACAATGAAAATGGGTATAATTTGGGGATAGTACTGATTATTTTCTTTCACATGTACATAGTTTCTCTATTTCTTAGTTGGAGTCCTATTTTCAAATTTTGGCACCCCGCTGTTAGTTCCCTTCTGAAGGAGTGACAGAAAACGTGATCAGGTATAAATGAATTACATTACATATAACTGCACATGATTTTAATTACTTCCCCCAACAAAGTTGCAGGAGGTTATGTTTTTGCCTCCATTTGTTTGTCTTTGTGTCTGTTTATTTGATTGTCTGTCTGTAAACAAGATCTAGCCTATCAAAAATCAATGAACAGATTGTCAAGACAGTTGCAGGCCAGATTCGATATGTACCAAGGAAGAAGTAATGTAATTGTGAAGGTTTTTGGTAGAGCGCATAACTCCGCCAGCGTAGTTGGCTCACACAGTCATTGACAGATGTTCACGAAACTTGGTAGGGAGAAGTAATTCAATTTACGAGGCAGTCGGTAGAGCGAATACATCCGCAAGCTTAGGAGGAGGTACAGTACACACATTCCAGAGAACCCCTCATTGCTACCTCCACCAACGAGGTTGGACGGAGGTTATGTTTTTGCCTTTGTTTGTCTAGTCTGTAAAAAAGGTATCTCAAAAGTTATGAACCGATGACCACGACACTTGGTGAGCTGATAGGATATGCTCCACGTATGAAGTGATTAAATATATGAGGCGATCAATAGAGCGCATACCTCCACCATTATAGGCAGCTTTCAAAGTTATGTACCGATTTTCACGAAATTTGGTGTTTATTATTGAACCAAATTTAATTATTTTTCTACATGCACCTACTCTAATTTATCCTCTAGGCTGTAAATAAGCTTCTTTTTTTACATTGCATCCTGCGCGTCGCGCCACATACCTCGGAGTTAACAAGGCTGCACGGATCTGTAGTCCAGCTTGGACTTATTGATATTATAAGCAAACTAAGTTTTCGTTTTATTAAAAAACATCAATATATATATATATATATATATATACATATAATATAATATATATATATATATATATATATATATATATATATATATATATATATATATATATATATATATATATAATATATATATATATATATATATTCTATTTATATATATATATATATATATATATATATATATATATATATATATATATATATATTCTATATATACTGTATATACTGTATATATTTTATGTGTAATGATGGTCTTTTATGATATCCAGTATTCGATAAATGGATACAAAATCGTAATCATGTACTTAACCTTTAACTGTCTTCATTGTGTAATAGTTAGAGTGTTAATGATCTGTATGTCGTAACCCAGATTCGAATCCTGGGAGGATCATATACTTTCATTGATTTCATTTGAAGGTGTTTGGTGTTTGGACTGAAGTTAATACATTTGATTATCCCTATGGAGGTATAGTACAGTCAAACCACTAGTTCCCCAATCGTTGTATCATATAAACCTTTGATTCATAGGCAGCCAATGCTAATTAGTATCACATGATGAAAGCGGATTATATAAACACCTGAATATTGAGGGAAGAACAAATGATAAATGGTTTAATGTTTGTATCAGTGACCAATAGATGGTACAGCCTCTCTGGAGCGGTGCTATCCATCAGAATTTATTTGTATTTGCTTGTTTTCTGTGTATGAAGTAGACAACAAATAGGTTACTTGTAACGAGTGTCTCCCCCAAAGCAAAAGAGTGACAGGGCCGAATGCAAGGGACGTTGATGTCAAAATGCCTGAACACAAAGTTAAAAGCAGTTTAAGTCATGAAATGAAGGAAAGATTGATCGAGGGAGAGAGTTCAGAATTCACTTGTAGAGTAGAAGAAAAACTGAGAAAATTCTTGGGTTAGAGAGCTGGACAGAATAGGAGTGGGACTGTTGAAAGGCGGATGCCTCGTACTCGCCGCAAGGGACTTAGAGGCACTTAGAGAGCTCAAGGGTCCAATCCTACCGTATTTATGTTTGTATTATTTTAGTTATTATTGTTACTCGTGTTGTTATTAGGTCCATGTGAAGCGAGGACCTCTTGGGCTTACTCATGTCGTTGTTGTTATTGTTCTTGTTGTTGTTAGGGCGACGCTTATTAAAAAGTGCTATTTCTCGGTTATTACTTAAACCAAATTGAATTATTTTCCACATGCATATATGCTAATCTACCCTCTAGGCCGTAGCGGAGCATTTTGTAAAAATCGCCACCTTCTGCAGTATTGTTACGTTTATTTAAATATGATTTTTCTTGGTTATTACCAAACCAAATTTAATTACCTTACACATGCCCCCATCGATCTGTCCCCTGGAATGAACTCCTCAAAGTGCACTGGGTCTCTACCTTCTACTCTATCTATCCATTTATGTAACATTCGCAGCCTTTCCTCTAACTTCCACTCTGTGGAACACCATCTCTCTTCTACCAAACCCGACTTAGTTTTCCTCACCAAAACTCAGTTGTCTAAGGTAACAGACAGAAACCCTTCTCTATATCCTCCTAGTATCTCTATCCTCAATTCAAAGCCAAAGGTGGATGTTGTGTGTATGTACACAATAATCTTACTTGTTCTCGTGTTCCCAACTTTGACTCTTCTGAATTAGACGAGCCATGCACAAGCTTCTTGTGGTGACCACCGTCGGAAAATTGTCGCATTGTCGCAGGACCCTAGGACAAGTGGTAATTTACTTGGTAACTCAACAATATAATAAGCTTCGTTTAAAAGACCCTCCATTCACAAATGCTATTTTTTTGGTAGTAACATATCTATGTGTGCACACACACTTAATATATGTATCAACTATAACCCCTATAATCATTATACATGGCGAAAACAAAATATATGAGAATCCACAAATTGCTTGCAAAGTATGTATGTTTAACTTGCTAAGTACCAAATCCTTATAGAAATAGTATATATAATAAACACATGTCATAGTAGAATTGTTTACAGTGGAATAAGCTACTGTCAGTAAGTTTAACTATCGTAACTCACTAAACGTATGGACGCGTATTTATATGAGGACCCCTCAAGTCATCACAGCCGACGTAGAATACACACTCTCCCTCACCCCTCACACTCACACGCGCGAGCAACCCACGGTCCTATTCGTTTCCAAAAACTCTATCGACAGCTTACTTAATTTCCCAGAACTTCTGTTGATTTCTTGTAAAAACTTATCATATTATGGCATACATGGCATCAATTAATAGAGCATACTTATATGAAAATATAATCATGCTTTTCGTGATATAGCAATAAAGAGTAAAGGAATCGTGAAATCCTAGAACGGCGAGAAGACCTGTTTACGGATAAAGATTTTCGTACCGTACAGACAGCAAAATTGATAAGCCCGACTCGCCCTAGACCACGCTCAAGACCAATAATTGGTAAAGCCTGTCTTATTTTATGGACTATTATAATATTCTATGTGAGGTTTAAGTACTTCTAAGAAACTTACATTGGATGAATTATTTACTTCATAAACCTCTGAATAGAGGAACTGAAGCGATAATATATTTTGTACAAAGGTTTGAGACATTCAGAGAAATCTAGTTTTATATTTACAAAGAGGGAACAAAAGAGGGCTACAAATTAAACACACAAAAACTGCTTCAAAAATCATACTAATGGCTGCTAATAGTATATAACGCATAATCTTGGTATATTTCTTTTTGACCTAAAAAATATTGTGGTTCGTCCCCAAAGCGACCATTCTCCACCTGGTGGTCACCCCAAGAAGCTTGTCCGTGGCGCGTCTAATTCTCAACCACCTGAAGTGCTGCTCGGGTGACGCCCTACACCCCGGAAGTGCTGCACCTCGGACCTACGACCTACGTTGGCCAGACCTGCACTCTCTTCCCCTGCCCTCCAAATATTCCCTAAGTGTTCTGTGTGTCTTTTCGTTGTGTTATTGTTGTCAAGGTAAATTAAGATATGTGACCTGTGTTGTGCTAATTATTTCTGAGATCTGTGCCCAAGATCCTTAATTGCTTATCAGTGTTAATCCTTCTGAAACTTACATACCCTCTGTGTTAAAACTGTGTATAAGTCTTAAACCTGTTATTTGATTTATTTTCTTACAGAACGTCTTACGCATGTTATATAGTTGTGTTCAGTTATTAATTTTGCCACACGCTCACAGATCTTTCTATATATGTATTCTGTTATGTATTTTGTGAGTTGAGGTCGAAGTGTATTTCGTGATTTGATTTCCCTTCCTAACTGACTTTACCTAGAACCTACGCCCAATTTTATAACGAATTTACCTTAACATACTTAATTTGTATCCCTCTAATCATCCCTGTGAAAACCTATTTCCCCCAGCTTCCCTGTTTACGTTCGATTACATAATCAACCTTGTTGATTCTATGATTTTATGAATTCGTTTTGACGTTCATTTGATTACTGATGTAAGTAATTCTGATTCTTCGTGCTCAGGAATTCCAGCATTGCATAGATTCTGTTACTTAATTCCCCATCACTTACCATACACCTTTTATTCTAGTGTATGTTCATTAAAAGATTCTGTTAATTCATTCAGACCTCTTAAGAATACTGATTTTAGTATTTCTTTAGCATAACTTGGTCGTATGCGCCCTCCTTCTTTTGTTAATTAATATCTTGTTAATTATCCTTTTACACTTTTAATAATTAGTGTTTCCAGAGCATTCGTTGACTAACTTAATTTAGTTAATTATAATTCGCTCTGCAGTGAAATTAAATAGATTTATTCTATAGTTCATTCTTAATTATACGCAACTTTATATCTGAATTCCTCGGCTCGTTTCATTATTCTTACATACGATCGTTGACGTGAATATAAGATATTCATTAGAAATTACATAATTTAGTCTACGAACTTAATATTTTGTGTAATTAATTAATTAACCTTCTGCCACCTATCTTAGAGAAATATTATTAAAGCTACATACCTAGTTGCACTAACTTTGAATTTAATTTCCACCACCACAGTCCAGTTCACGACCTGATCTCCCTAGCTAAGTAGAAAAGTCACTTGAGAATACCGCGGCTACCTGTGGAGTGCGCCCCTCTACCGTGTGACTCGCCCAGCCCACTTGGGTGGTTAGTTTCGCTTTTAATTCACCCGCGTCTCCCATACTGAGACTGTATTTGTATTTCTTTATTTTGTTTCTCATTCACGTAAGACACTCGACTCATATCGATTGTTATTATTAATGGTTATTATTTCTATGTGCATGTTCTACTTTTGTTGCCATTTTATTTACTGATACCTACTGTATAACCACAGTTGAAGAGCAATTGCTCCCCATTCATGATCTACCATTTATATGCCTTGTATTCCTTGCCTGATAGTTCCAATAATTATCCAGGTGAAGCTGTATTTTGAGTTTCAGGTATAAATTATATATCTTTGAATAAACTTGTGTGTAATTATTATGTGTGTTGTCATTGAGTTCTGTATTATCCTGATTGAATACCTATTTTGTGCTAGTAAGAAAGTGTTCGGTGTGACCCTGTCCGGCTATATTAAGGTCTATAAGTTCATAATTGGATTTTTGTGGAGACTATATCACGAGTTGTACATATTACAACCCGACATAACACTGATGACAGCGGTGTCTCGATATGGCATATCAACACGAGTGTTCTTACTGTAAAAAAAATGTTTCTGGTATTCAATTGGTATTTACATTATTCATCATGGCAGAGATAGGGTCTCTTGATATCCCGGCATTTAAACCCGAGGATTACGACATCTAGACGTACCTGGAAATAGTCAAACCGGTCCTAGACATTATGTTTGGGAAGGAAGACGCTTCCAAGATACACACAATTTTGGTTAAGCTGGTTCCATGTCAATTGAACCAGTGCCACTTCAACCAGTGCCACTTTAACCAGTGCTAACTCAACCAGTGGCCACTTCAACCAGTGACCATTTCAACCAGTGACCATTTTAACCAGTAACCTAACCTAAGCTAACTAACCTAACCTAACCTAACCTAACCTACTGGTTAAAATAGTCACTGGTTGAAATGGTCACTGGTTGAAGTGGCCACTGGTTGAGTTAGCACTGGTTAAAGTGGCACTGGTTGAAGTGGCACTGGTTCAACTGACCTGTCACCGGTTAAGCTTGGTAAATATGCAACAAAGGTGTCAGGATATGTGCATGACAACATGCCTGGGTTAACCTGGGCACAATTTGAGGTTTATGTCCGGACAGCCATCAATCCAGTATTAGGTCAAACGATTGCAGATCAAAAATTCCATGAGGTAACATACTCAGGGGATTTGGATGGAACTGTGGAAAAGTTACATCAGATCGCTTTGACAGCCTTCCTGGATGAAACCACCTCCCAGAGGAAGAAAACCATATTCAAAGCCTTGGTCAGAATATTGCCTGACCCAGTGGCTGACCATTTCTCAATCGTGGAACCCACGAATTATGACGCGGATCTGCCTGTAATCCGAAGAATAATGGAGTTACGAACATCCAGGGAACAAGCCGCCACCAACAAACTAGCTGTGATTAATAAAGTCACCACACACCCCACTTCCGATACAGCTTCCAACAGTCACCCTGTAGCTCCTAGGGCAGCTGACAAGGCTGAGGAGTGGGCAAGAATCCGTCCTGCTACTGGAAACCCTGCACCGGATCTTGCATGCTGTGGTCACTCAAAAGGTCATTCAGCGAACTGACCAGGAGAAGGACCAGGACTCCAAGTTGGTGGGCACAGATCCCTTGGATTAAGCCGCGTCAGATTTCCACCATGATTGAAGATGGAACTGCTGGGATTGACGAAGGAGACATAGAAGGAGAACTGGGCGAAGACTTTGCCTGGCACGCTGATCAGTGTTATACCACGGTAGTTATTTCAGTCTTGACGGTCCCCTTTTCCTTTCCAGATAGGGGTGACCAGACCCCTTTTCCAGTCAGGAGGAATGGTACCTGTCTGCCATACAGCAGTCAAGACCGCATGTAACCCGTGGACCATGGACTCACCACCAACTTTCAGCAGTTCTTCGGGAATGCCACAAACACCAGGAGCTTTCCTGCCCTTTAACTTAGCCACAACCTCCTTTACCTAAGCAAGGGAGGGAGGATCTTTGCTAATTGACGGACCAGGCACCGGTGGTACGACATTCACTGCATGAAGCTGCCCATTGGGAGCACTGGCCATGTACAACTGCTCAAAGTACTCAGCCAAACGGGCCTTACACTCTTCATCACCCAATGCGAGTTGGCCATCTGCCTTTCGAACTGATCTAGTCTGGGGGGTAGGCTTAGAGTGGAGTTTCTTCAAGGCTCGGTAAGCAGGCCTAAGGTCATTATCAGATAAATGGCCCTCGAACTCTTCAGCGATTCCTCTGACATATCTCTCCTTCTCTCCCCTCAGTGAAGTTCTGGCTCTGTGGGACAGGGCCCTAAATGCACCAGATATACATTGAATCTGGCAGCACAACTTTCTTCTATTATGCCCAGTGTTTCACCTGATAGGAAACCCCTCCTTGACCTTGGTTTAACTCCAATGCATTCAGCAGCTGCTGACTGCTGAAGTTTAAAGTTTTCCCACAGTTCTACAGGGTCCCCCAGCAAGTCAAGCACTTCAAATCGATTAAAGACTGCTACTGCATACTGCCTTGCACACTCTTCATCCTTGTACCTCTCAAGATGAAATCCAGGGGGATAACATTCTGAGATATTACTGAGATTTGAGTCGTAGCTTCAGTATAGCAATAACAAGTCTGTGGTCGGTAGCAAAGAACTCAGCACTCATAAAAACTCTGCAGTTCTGAAGGATTCTCCAACGAGTACTTACAAGTCAATCTCCTTGGCCACACCTCCAGCATTGGATTACCAAGTCCAGCGGTGTGAATCTGTTCTCTGGAACCAGGATCCCGCAATCCTCAACTTCCTGGACCTTGCGTAGTTCAGGAAGAGAGAGCTGTTGACATTCCTGGTGCCAGAGCCATGGCGACTGACACATATTTCGTAGCCTGCCTCGTATGTGCCTCTAACTGCATTGAAATTCTTCAAGGACAATGATTGTGTCCCGAGGGTGGCACTGTTCAACAATAGAATTAACGCCTTCTGTACCAGCGACGTCTTTTTCATTGTATTCTGGCAACAATTAGACAATTTTACTCAGCTTAGGAAGGATGTCGACCCATTAAATGCATACAGACTATCGCAATTAATTCTTTTAGCTACCATATATCCTTCCTTAGCTTCATAAAATTGTCTAAATGTAGTTAGGGTAAAATAAGAAAGATGTCGCTGGTACAGGAAGGGTTAAGCTTGGTGAAAAACATTTCTTTCTCTTCTACTTCACTCATCTTGGTAGGAGCATACACTGCAATAAGAGAGATGAAACCCAATGAGTGCTTCATCCTCACCAGCATCATACGCTCATCAAAGGGTAGAAGAGATCGCAACAGCCACCCCTCTTTGGCGAGCACCATCGCTACAGCCAGACCAGTAGTATGTATAACCATCACAGCTGATCTAGCCATAGTCAGGACGTCTCATCTCAGAGAGGTCCATTATGTCAACCCCCTGCTGCCGCAGCTCCCCAGATAAGGTCATCATCTGAAAAGGTTAATATGTTCTAGGCTCCAACAGAGAGACCCCTCCGAAAGTTAAACCCCGGAGTGTGTCTTCGGGATCGTGACTCCTCGGAACCGCCACGACTACCCCATAAAATAGGAATATTGATAGACAGATGAGAGAGAGAGAGAGAGATTACAAAGGAGTACAAAGGAAATCAAGCAATAACAGATCTAGTGACCCCTCTAGGCTGCTTGTCCTCCAAAACACTGAGGATCAAGTGTCCAAACAGTGGTTTAGAGTGGGTAAGGGAAAATTGGAAAGGGAATTACTGCCCTGAAACAAATGTCCGTGGTATGATTAGAAAGTTAGTAGGGGATAGATGGGTAAGTAACATAACTCAGTTATAAGTGATCTTTCGTGTATCTGGGAAAAAGAGAGTAACGTCTTAGTAATATATACAGTATATGGTACGCAATAATCCTTGATGAATCTGAAGGGGGGGAATAAAATAAAGTTATTCAGAGAGAGAGAGAGAGAGAGAGAGAGAGAGAGAGCAATTAGACCTCCAATTATCAGGAAGGTTAAAGGATATTATCACTGTATACTGCACAAGTTTCCTCTTCCCATTTATCCTCTCTCTCTCTCTCTCCTACTTCTTCTTCTTCCGCTATCACAGTAATTAGTGGTCTTCAGATTTTTTTTTGTTTTAGTATATACCTCCTCCCATACAAAGAGTAAGTGGCACCCACCTATACTGTCTAACTCTCTAACCCAAGAGTGAACGGATTTCTTATTCTATCTTTCCTTAATCCTACCATATAAACTGCTTTAACCCTTCCAGCCCGGGTGTCATTTTAAAATGACACAAAAAAAAAAGGGCCTGTGCCCGGGTGTCATTTTAAAATCTTTGTGCTTGAAAGCGTGCTTCAAAATTCGCGCGGCCAAATTTTGCATTGCTGGAGCAACCGCAGCGCCACCAAGCCTCAACTACTAGTGTTATCAGTTCGTACGTGGCCGCCATAGCGAATTATACTGAAAAAATGCTTTCCGACGTGTCCGATTCACTGCAACCTCCCGCGGGCCCCAGTGCTACCCCGCTCGCAACTTCAACGCCTGTTGCAACCGAGAAGAAAGCTCAACGAAAGAAAGTTAAGCGTTTGTTGAGTGATAGCGCTATACAGCGACAACTTTTTGATAGTGAAGAGAGCAGTGGCGAAAGCTTGGTGGACAAAGAACAATTTATAAGTGCAAGTGAAGATGACGATTTCGTTGGCTTTGGAGACGACGATAATGTCGATTTATTTGAGGGGGGAGACAGTAGTGATGATCCTGATGTGGAAGTGTTTCAGGAAGGTGCCATTGAGCTTCCAAGTGTGCTAGAACCTAGGCCTACCCCCTCGCCATCTTCGCTAGGTCAGCCTAGGTCTAGCCCTAGCCCAGGACCTTCCCCTTTGCCTGCCCGTACGCCCTTGAAAGTGGGCAAATATTTCTATAAACAGTCGTTGGTGAAAAGTGCAGCTAAAAAAGCACGCTGGGCAGCCGCAGAAAAGGATAGGGAAGCTGAAGACAGTGATAATGACGCCGACCCTGGCCTAGCAACCACCCGCATTCCATTGTCCCGACGCCTTGACCCGGGACGCCGCGTGGGTCACCCACAGCCCTCGGCTTCATCTCTCCTACAGGATCACCAAAGGGCCTCTTCAAGTGGTATTACTAGTGTGCCACAGCCCTCAACACACCGCAGAGCATTATTTGCTGCGGAGAAGCCCTCGGCTCGCCGCAAAAGGAGCCCAACTCCCGAGGCCGAAGCTCCCATTGTTGAAGCTCCCGCAGCCTCCCGCGCCCCACACCGCCGACGCCCGGTCACTTCTTCACCCGAATTGTCTCCTGAAGAGGATGCTGACGACCCCAACATTGCCCCAGATGACCTGACGTCGCCTGAGGAGGAAGAGGAAGAGGAAGAGGAACAGGAACAGGAAGAGGAAGTCCCGACAAGACGAGCGAGAGGGCGGGGTCGTGGACGTGGTCAGTCTGCCGACGCCGCTGCCCCTGGGCGTGGGCGTGGGCGTGCAGGGCGTCCGCGTGGCCAAGGGCGTGTGCCAGGGCGTCCAGGGCGTGTGCCTGCTGCACCTGCACGACCTCGAGCATCAGCATCCGACTTGTTTGTGTGGACAGATGGGGCTGATTTTGAGCCAGATTGTCCTGCCTTTGACGAGGTACAGATGGGTTCCGGGGTGTCACCAACATTTCCCTGTGGCCCAGCTGCTACCCCCAGTGAAATTTTCTGTGGCTTCTATGACAATGAAGTCATGGAATACCTCGTCGAGGAGACCAACAACCATCATGAGATCTGTGCCAACTTTCTTGGCAGGAAGACCAGTGCCAAGATGGTGGCATGGAGAGCTGTCACTGTGGCAGAACTATATGTGTTCTTGGCACTCACAATGCTGATGACACATATCAGGAAGCACGCTCTGGCAGACTACTGGATCACTGGCGAGATCATAACGACTCCAGCATTTGGCAAGTACATGTTCAGGGACAGGTACTTCGACATCCTCTCCTATCTCCACCTGACAAACAACATGGCAGTCCACCTTCCCGACTCATTATGGAAGATCAGGAAGCTGCATGACATGATACGTCATCGGTTCACCACCTACCTGATTCCTTTCCAGAAGATGTGCCTCGACGAGTCTCTGGTCCTGTTCTGTGGTAGGCTGCACTTCCGACAGTATATCCCGTCCAAGAGACACCGCTTCGGCATCAAGCTCTTCGTCCTCTGCGACTGTTTGACGGGGTATGTGCTGGACTTTATAGTCTACAGCGGCAAGGCTGGAGAAATTGTGACTGACCCCCTCATTGGTTTTGGTGGCGCTGTAGTGAAGAAGATGATGGAGAAGCACTTCAATAAAAACCACATCCTCTACACAGATAATTACTACACGTCGCCTCTCCTGACCAAGTACCTCCATGACCGCAAGACCGGAACTGTCGGCACAGTCAAGGCCAAGAGGAAGGGCATGCCAGGCTACCCAACCAAGACGAAGAAGACGGACATCTTCCACAAGAAGATGGCATGACCAGCGGAAGGTCAACCTCCTCAGCACATGCCACAAGGCAGAGATGGTCGCCACAGGGAAGGTGGACCGAAGAACCAAGAACCCCGTCCAGAAACCAGCTGCTGTCCTGGATTATAACCTCAACATGCGCCTCGTTGACACGTCCGACTTGCAGATGGGCTTCATCGACTGCCTGCGAACATCTTGCAGGTGGTACAAGAAGTTTATCCTGCATACGGTAGATATGTCGGTCCTCAATGCCTACAACATCTACCGTCTGAGGACTCCAGGAGCCAAGAAGTACAAGTCCCTGCGGAAGTTCCACAAGCAGGTGCTACTTGAGCTCCTGGCTAAACATGCGGGTACACCAGGGAGGCCACTACAAGGATCAGGCCAGCTGGACAGAACGGGGTGTGCTGAATTTTTCAGGAAGCACCAGCTCAACGCCCTTCCTTTCAAAGCACCAGGTAGTAACGCTAGGAGTCAGAAGAGGTGCCATGTGTGCAGCCACACAACTCGCAGACCCCGCAAACCCACAAAAACCACTTGGGAATGCCTCGAGTGTCAAGTTGGACTGTGTGCTGGCACCTGCTTCAATGACTTCCACACTCTAACAAACTTTTGAAGTGGAAGTGACAACAGTGAAAGTGACACTCAAATGTAGGCTAAGAATAATAATATAACTAAATATAAGTGAAAAGGACACATATAAGTAATAATAAGTGCCTTCAATAACAATATGAACAAGTAAAAGTGACACTAAAATATATATTTCTAACAATAAATAAGTGAAAATGACACTCAATAAGCCTAGGCCAGTCAAAGTGACAGTATAATAATAATAAAACTAAGTATAAGTGAAAGAGACACACACAAGTAATAATAAGTGCCTTCATAACAATATGAACAAGTGACAGTGACACTATATATTATTAGCTTACCTAACAATACATAAAAGGGGAAATGACACTACCAATTATCAAAGTCCAGTGAAAGTGACACTATAATCATAATAATAATAATAAAACGAAGTAATAAGTGACAGAGACACAAATAAGTTATGTAAATAACTTTATTGAGTGAAAATAACATAATAAGTATAATAAATGACAGAATAACCAATAAAACACTATCAAATCGCTTCCCGGCATAATTGCGGGTGGAGCAATGAGTGCAACTGGGCGTCGTAGCCGGGGCCGCGGTTGAGTGTTCGGACGCGCCGAGGTAAATACGCGGCAAAAGTTACCTCCACTTCCATCACCATCACTCCGGAACCAGTTGAGCTAGAGAGCTCTACTTAACGCCATTCTACGCAGCAAGGTAAGGCGCCCATTTCTATATATGTTTGATTAATGTAGGTAATATATTAAGCGAGATTAACCTTAGTTTACTTTTGTTGATATTCGGCCAGATCGCCCGGATACGAGCTCCGTCCTTTGGAGAGCCTGCCCGGGCCAGGAGGATTAAGCTACGTGTATCCAAGTATTTTGACTCCAACGTACCTTGAATGTGGCTCTCTATCAGTCTTTCAATTTGAAGACAAACTAGTTACGGTCAGCTTTGCTGTTTATCTGCTAACATCTACGACAATGACCTGATCGATATTAATTTACGAGAACAAAAAACTATAGTCCAGTTCTACGCTCGGATACCTTGGTCTCCAGCCCACTCATTAATATTCGTCAACTTCACCAATTTACAATTATGGAACTATATCTCTGGAAACAAATTTATGAATATAAATTCATATAATTTGGGGGAAGGGGTCGGGCGCAAATTGGACTAGATAATAGTCCATCAGGCGCCTGGCTCGGGGAGACGATTAATATGAAGAGCGCGCCTGGAAGTGTGGTGGGCGGGCTTGTGGCTTCGGCTCCGCTGCATGTCTGCCTGCCGAGATCGGAACCTCTCCGGGTGGTCGGGAGCCGGGCAAGTGCTGGAGGGACCTTGGTGACCCTGGTCTCTGGGTCTTACTCTAGATGTGTTTGAATTTGTATTTCGTTTTAGTGTGTTCATTGTTTTCTGTTGTGTTTTGTGTTTTGTTTGAACAGTGGGGATTCGGCCTGAGTATATGGATGGATGAAATTTATATCACTCAACTAGAAAACTATATACTATATACTATTTATTGAGAAGCAACTTTTAATTATAAATCAGTCCAGAACGTTATAAATGCATAAAGAAAAACACAAAGGTCCACAAATGTTTACGAGTGGGCTAGAGACTATGGCATCCGAGTGTACCTGAGTGTATCATCCGAGTGTACCATCTGAGTGTACCATCCGAGTGTACCATCAAAGTGTCCCATCCGAGTGTACCATCTGAGTGTACCATCCGAGTGTACCATCTGAGTGTACCATCCGAGTGTACCATCTGATTGTACCATCTAAGTGTACCATCTGAGTGTACCATCTGAGTGTACCATCTGAGTGCACAATCTGAGTGTACCATCCGAGTGTACCATCTGAGTGTACCATCGGAGTGTACCATCCTAGTGTACCATCTGAGTGTTCCATCCGAGTGTACCATCCAAATGTACCATCTGAGTGTCCCATCCGAGTGTACCATCTGAGTGTCCTATCCGAGTGTACCATCTGAGTGTACCATCCGAGTGTCCCATCCGAGTGTACCATTTGAGTGTCCCATCCGAGTGTACCATCTGAGTGTACCATCCGAGTGTCCCATCCCAGTATACCATCTGAGTGTACCATCTGAGTGTACCATCTGAGTGTATCATCTGAGTGTACCTTCCGAGTGTACAATCTGAGTGTACCATCTGAGTGAACTATCCGAGTGTACCATCCGAGTGTACCATCTGAGTGTACCATCCGAGTGTCCCATCCGAGTGTCCTATCCGAGTGTACCATCCGAGTGTACCATCCGAGTGTACCACCTGAGTGTACCATCCGAGTGTACCATCCGAGTGTACTATCTGAGTGCACCATCTGAGTGTACCACCTGAGTGTACCATCTGAGTGTACCATCCGAGTATACTATCTGAGTATACCATCCGAGTGTACCACCTGAGTGTACCATCCAAGTGTACTATCTGAATGTACCATCTGAGTGTACCACCTGAGTGTACCATCCGAGTGTACTATCTGAGTGTACCATCCGAGTGTACCATCTGAGTGTACCATCCGAGTGTACCACCTGAGTGTACCATCCGAGTGTACTATCTGAGTATACCATCCGAGTGTACTACCTGAGTGTACCATCTGAGTGTACCATCCAAGTGTACCATCCAAGTGTACCATCCAAGTGTACCATCCAAGTGTACTATCTGAGTGTCCCATCCGAGTGTACCATCCGAGTGTACCATCCGAGTTTACCATCTGAGTGTACCATCCGAGTGTACCATCCGAGTGTAACATCCGAGTGTACCATCCGAGTGTACCATCTGAGTGTACCATCAGAGTGTACCATCAGAGTGTACCATCCGAGTGTACCATCAAAGTGTACCATCCGAGTGTACCATCAGAGTGTACCATCCGAGTGTACCATCCGAGTGTACCATCTGAGTGTACCATCAGAGTGTACCATCTGAGTGTACCATCCGAGTGTACCATCCGAGTGTACCATCCGAGTGTACCATCCGAGTGTACCATCCGAGTATACCATCCGAGTGTACCATCCGAGTATACCATCCGAGTGTACCATCAGAGTGTACCATCTGAGGGTACAAATGGGAATGTGACTCAATATAATGTTCTCATGGATTTGTTTATGGTTTTAAGGGAAGATTTCCATATGAGATTTGTTTTTCTTTACCTCTTTCTCCCTCATGTTTAACCCCATTAGTTTTTAGATATTATGATGTTCGGGTCATTAGTTTGGCGATTTTAAGACCTTTTACCCCATTTTTGTTATCAATATTAAGAGTTTTCGTGAAACTGAGTTGTCAATATTTTCCTGGAAAGCGATAGCGAGCCTGTAATTCAAGAGGAACCGGCCTTCGGTCAGGAAATTTTTCTATCGAAAAATGTACAAAATTATCTTGAAGGAGGGTTTTGGGGTGTTTTTCTGTTTATGCTTGATGGAGGTCTAGGGAGGAAACTACTAAAACAATAATACTATATACATGACCCCTTTAGCCATTCATTACCGGTGACGTCCTTTTCATTATAATCCGGCAACTATTAGACGATTTGAATCAGCTACATGTTCAAGTCATAATGATTCTGCTGTAACTTTCTCCACCTCTAACGGGAGATGGGCCATTTTTCTGGCCCGCCTTCTTCTTCATGTTTAGCCCCATTAGTTTTCACATTTTAATACGTTTGGCCCATTAGTTTTACGATTTGAAGACCTTTCGCCCCATTTCTTTGTCAATATTAAGACTTTTTTTGTCATTTAGGTGTCAACTTTTATCTGGCGAGTGATAGCGAGCCTGTATTTTAAGAGGAATCGGCCTTCGGCCGGGATATTTTTCAATCGAAAGATTTTACAAATTTCTCTTGAAGGAGGGTGGGGGGAAGGGGGGGGGGGGAGCTTGATGGAGGTCTAGGGAGGACACTAAAAACAATAATATAAGATACATAAATGTCCAAATAAATACGCCCATTCCCCCTTAACTCCTGGCTTTCAGTTATGAGTCAATGTTTCCTCGGCAGTTTGGACCAACTAATTAGAGTGAGAGCTAAAGCGGGAGGGGAACACATTGAGATAGGAAATTTAAGAGGGGATTGGCCGATTTTTTCTGGCCCCCTTTTTCATGCCTAGCCCTTTTAGTTTTCAGATTCTAAGGCGTTCAGCTCATTAGTTTGGCGATTTTAAGGCTTTTCGACCCTTTTCTTTGTCAACTTTAAGACTTATTATGTCCTTTAGGTGTCCATTTTTTCCTGGCGAGTGATAGCGAGCCTGTAGTTTAGGAGGATCCGACCTTCGGCCAGGACATTTTTCTACCGAGCAATGTCCAAATATATTTTGAAGGGGGATTAACCTGGGGGTTGTTTTTTAAAGTTTGATGGAGGTCTAGGGAGGAAACTAGAACAAATAATAAGTTAATTAAAAAAAAAATCGACCAGAACATGAACCATCCCTCCTTAACCCTTTCGCGCATTTATGACGCAGAGGTTACCAGATTAGCAATAAGAAATAGATTTCTCTCTCTCTTAAAATTACCTCTCCAAAATTAGTTTTCTGCCCACAGCTAACTCAAAGACAACTGCAGAGGTTGAAGTAACTAAACTAAAGGTTTCTAAATACCCCTGATGGTAACAAAGGCTTTAAAGTATCCCCAATAGGCTCAAAAGTCGCGTCATATGTCGGAGAGGGTTAAAATTGTGGCAGGGGAAACCAACAAAATTAACGAGTAGTTGGTTATTACATTACTTGGGTCGTGGGGTTTGTATGGGATGTATATATTATTTACTATTATGGGAGTGTGTATTTGAGAGAGAGAGAGAGAGAGAGAGAGAGAGAGAGAGAGAGAGAGAGAGAGAGAGAGAGAGAGAGAGAGAGAGAGAGAGAGAGAAAAATGAATAAATAGAGAGACACAAAGTTTGGGGTGTCAACAGAAAATGGAGGCATTAACCACCTTGGTTAAGGGGAGATGGGTCGTCTTTTTTGGACCCCCTTCTTCCACATGCTTAGTCCCATTGTTTTATAGATATAAGATGTTCGGTCCATTAGTTTGGCGATTATAAGACTTTATGCTCTATTTCTTTGTCAATGTTAAGACTCTTCCTGTCATTTAGGTGTCGATTTTTCCTGATGAGCGAAAGCGAGTCTGTAATTTTAATAGTAACCGGCCTTCTTCCGGGACATTTTTCTACCGAAAAAAATTACACATTTATTTTGGAGTGGGTATTTTTTTGTTTTCTTTTTTTTTTTTTACAGCTTGAAGGAGGTCTGGGGAGGAAACTAAAAACATATAATAATATAAAACAATAAGCAAATATATACGCCCATCTCCCTTTAAGGGGGTAGTGCTTGTTTTTCGACCTCTCTCTCTCTCTTTCTCTCTCTCTCTCTCTCTCCATATATATATAGTAATTTGTTTTCGAGTTTCCTCGCTAGACCTCCATCAAGCTTAAAACACAAAAAACATCCCCAAGACCGCCTTTCAAGGTAAATTTGTGCATTTTTCGGTAGAAAGATGTCCCGACCAAAAGCCGGTCCCTTAAACAATTGCAGGCTCGTTATCGCTCACCAGGAAAAAAATTACACCTAAATGGTATGAAAGGTCTTAATATTGACAACAAAATTAGGCGAAAGGTCTCAAAATCGCCAAACTAACGGAACGAACGACATACATTTTCAAAACTAATATGCTAAACATGAGGGAGAAGGCGGTCCAGCAAAAGCAACTGCCTCCCTCTTCAGCTGGAAGGTTTTAAGCATAAACTGAAGTCAATATAATTATTTCAAAACTTAAGATGAAGGAGTCGGAGTGGTAGGATTCTAGAAAGTTTGTTTTTAGACTACATTAGTATTATTTGTTGTTGTTGTTCCCCAAGCTGCCTGGCCGAACAGCCCCAAGGCCCCAAGCAAGGCCAAGGCCATAACCGAGCGCCCCCACAGAACCCTCCCTGCCGACCACAATAAAGCCTGGGTGACTGAAGCCACTCCATGGCGGGGAGCTGAGGAGGGTGCGGAAACGCCCGGGAAACCAAAGCCCCATCCAGGACCCTGTGCCCCTCAGCAATTATGAAGAGAAAGTTGAGGGGCAAAGGAAAAATGTGACGCTTTGGCTTCCAATCTTGGTAGATTGGGAGGTCAATCCACGGAAAAGACGCCGTCACTTGAGATCTAGAAAACATATAAGTAAAAGGAACAGTCAGAGTAAGCTATGGGTATGGCAGAGATCGCTCAGTTCTCACTCTGATAGACCAGCCCATCACCACATGACTAGAACCCAATCCTCTCAGCATCAGCTAGGAAAGGCCCTAGAAAGCCGCCTTTGGCGGGGGGGATAGCTCCCCTATTTCAACCCCTTTCGGGGTTGGGCACCCACCCATTATTATTATTTTTTTTTTTTTTTTTTTTTTTTTTTAGCAAACTATAAAGCATACCATGTGTTACATAGGATTTATAATGTTTCACAAAAGATGGCTTAGTGGGGATGAGCGTATTTATTGGCTCATCTTTATCTTATTTATTATGTATTTAGTGTCCTCCCTAGACCTCCATCAAGCTTCACTCCTCCCCCCATCCAAGACCCTCCTTCAAGATCAATTTGTATATTTTTCGGTGGAAAAACGTCCCGGCCGAAGGCCGGTTCGTCTTAAAATACAGGCTCGTTATCGTACGCCAGGGTAAAATAGACAATAAATTGATACAAAAGGTTTAAAATTAACAGACATTGAGCGAAATCTTTCAAAACTAATGGGGCTAAACATGAGGGACAAGGAAGTTCGAAAAACAATCCCTAATGTGAAAATCTCCCCTTAATAGACGACACACACAAGTTTGAAATAACCATAATAATGAAACTATTATAAGGGGAGATGGGTCGTTTTTCTGGTCCCCCTTCTCCCTCATGTTTAGCCCTATTAGTTTTCATATTTCATGACGTTTGGCTCATTAGTTTGACGATTTTAAGACCTTTCACTCCATTTCTTTGTCAATACTAAGACTCTTCGTGTCATTTAGGTGTCAATTTTTATCCTGACGAGCGATAGCGAGCCTGTAATTTAAGAGGAACCAGCCTTCGGCAGGGATATTTATATGTCATATATATTTGTTTTAAGCTTTATGGAGGCATAGGGAGGAAACTGAAAGAATATATATATTTTTTTTTTTTTTTTTTTCTATGTGATTGAGGGAGGCAAAAGGCATAACTGCCTATAGCGAGTGCCTCCCCCATAGTTGAAAGAGTGACAGGGCCAAAATCAAGGGACGTTCGAGCCAAAATGCCTGGACACACGGAGTTTGAAGCAATTTAAGTCATAGGAAGAGGGAAAGACTGATTCTGGGAGAGAGTTCCAGAGCTCAGATGTTGAGTAGAAGAAAGTTTGAGAGTAACATTTCACTCTTGGGTTGGAGAGTTGCACAGAGTAGGGGTGGGATTGAGTTGCAAGACGGGTACCACGTGCCCTACGTAAAGGAGGTGGTATGCACTGGGATAGCTCTGAGGAACACTGATTATTATAGTAGCGATAGAATAGCGAGAGAGATGCAACATTGCGGCGGAGAGAGAGAGATTGCAGAGAGTTGGTGAGTGGACGGAAGTTAATGATACGAAAGGCCTTCCTTTCAACTTTGTCTAGGAGAGCGGTGTGAGAGGAACCTCCCCACACATGTGAACAATACTCAATACAAGGGCGCACTATGCCCCTGTATATATATACATATTTAATAGTGGCCCCTGCATCATTGACCATGTTGCCTATTAGTATAATAGTCTCCATTCAACACCCATGTTGGCCGTTTGAATCAGCCGCCGCGGGGAGGAATCAAGAGTCATCTTCATAAGTGCAACGCTACTTCTCTTATGGTGTCGTCATAGATCGGGTACCCACTACGAAAAAACTTTCGTAAAAAATAAGAGAAGAAAAAGAAAAACTTTAATACTTAATACTGTTATAAACACGCTTCCCACATTCGGTGGATTTCTTGCGTTGTGGCTTCTTGCCGCTTCTCTTCTTGCCGCTTCTCGCCAAGCGCATAATTCTCCCTTCCTCTCCCCGCGGGCAACCGATCAACACGTGTGCCCCGCGCTCTGCTTCTTTCAACGTTCGCTCCCTTCTAGTGAGTCTTTGCTTATTTGTGTATATCCGAGTTGTAGTGAACAAGGTTTGGATTGGCTAGCACGGGTTGTGTTATGGTTTGCCCGCAGGAAGTGTTGATATTAGTGTACATTTCAGGCGCTAACATGTTGTGTTCAAGACTGACGCCACTTGGGTGTTCCTCGTGGCTCTTATTTTTGCGCCTTAGTTTTTGCGTCTCCTTAGTTAGGAAGCTTTTTATCTTCACAAGCTGTTCTTCAGTCCAGTGTGTTCGGCCTAGGGGCCTTGTCTTTTTCTTTGTGCAGGTGCGCCAGTGTAAGGATTGTCACACGTGGTGTGGGATCTTCTGGCATTCAAGCCTGCTTAGAGGCCCCATGCGGTGGCTTCATCTGCTTCGTGCTGCTCGAGGTTGTCTTCAGAGTAAGTTTTATCCTGCGTGAAGATTCTTGCCTCGTGCTAAAGCCTTTAGGGACTCTTTTCGTTAGGGGTGTATATATTTTATTTGAATGTGATATTTTCGTGTGCCCCCCCTTCTCTTGGGCTCCCGTGCGTTAGTGGTGCCCACTTTCGGGGAGCTCAAGGAGACGTCCTTGTGCAGGGGTGTTGTGCGTAGAGGTGGTTTTTCTCTCTGGCTGGTGCTCGTAGCCGAGCGTTAGTTCTTGTTTACAACCCGCCGGCCCTTCTGTCTGCGGCCTGAGGTCCGTAGCCGCCGTGCCGGCGTTGTGGTCTGGTCCTCTTCTCACTCCCCCCCCCCCCTCCTCCCCAAGGGACCAAGGGCCAGGTAGAGGTCCGTCGGTCGCCGGCCATCCTCTATGTCTTGCCGGTAGTCGTGGAATAATAGGCGGAATTGTTGAACATCCTCACCTTATTAACCCACTAAGGGAGTTAATTGTTGGAGTTTTTTGGAACTAGTAGTTCTTCCCTAGCCCGCGCTGTGCGCCGGGACGTAGTTTTTTATCCCCAGGCAATTAAGTTTTTTCCTAGGTAAGGGGTGATTCAATCCCCCCTGTTACTCCACATACTAATACGGCCGTATGTTTTTTTCCTTTTTGTAACATGATGCTAAGTACCACATTTCACTTATGTCCCTGCCCACGTTAGAATAAGGACCTTGTGGGGTAAGAGTAACATTAATGAGTAAGGGAGCCTGCTGGAAAGTGGATTTCAAAACCCATTCCCATGCATGCCCCCAATATCTGCCAGGTCGAAAGGTCTCTCTTTACTGTATATGTGTATTCTTCTGACCGTCAAAGGCAGGCGTAGCTCACTCCCAGGATTGTCTTTCCCACCTTTCTCAGTTGTCATATTGTCAAATTTCGGCCACGTAGTGTTGTTTAGTAAAGGAGGTTTTAGGACTTCTCCCTCTCCTTGGGGATAGGTGCGAGTAAGATTGTTCTTTTCCCCTTGGTGAGGGGGGGCGTTGATTCCCCTTAATTGTCCTCCCGGCTGCCATGTAAGCCTCCTAACACGTAGCCCCCTTCTCGGCCCCTTCAGTCCGCCGGAAGTAGTAGATTGATCCTAAGCAGCCTTTCTTGTATACCATTAAAAGTCAAGCATGGTCCCAGCGTAGCAGGTCGGGGTTGAATAGAATTGACCGCGGCGGCTGCTCTTCCGGGCCATTCAATCCCAATTCAGTCCATGGCGGGAAATGATCCCGCCGGGACAGGTAGAGACGCGTGAGCCTAACCTCCATCAGGATAACTCCATTTGAGTAGGCTAGACCCCTCCCCCGGGTTCTCACCTATGAGACTTGTGGAGGGGCCCCATCGCAAGTTTTCTCTACGAAACGATATTCTACACAAAGGTTCGACAATCCCTGAGCTACGCTTACCTATGCCGTGTCGGCTTATCAAGTTTTTGTCCCTTTTTTGGTTTCAAAGCCCAAAAGCCCTTTTGGTTATTTACCTCAAAATGTTTTTTATGCGTAAAAGTTAAGTTCGTGGTATTACGCCGGGGGAGCCCACTCCGCGCAGGCCAAAATTGCCGACGAGTTGGTCTTTAGAATCTCGCTTGGTCAGGTTCAACTAGTAACTTTCCAAGCTCCCCCGGCGGATTACCCAGCATAGCATTCTGGTCCTCCAATACACAAGGAGGACTCAGAAGATAAGTTAAGTAACCTTAGATATAGGCCAGCTCTTGTTTTTGGTTACGAGCTGTATGTTTACCCGTGAAGAGAGAGTTACCTCGATCCCAGATATGTTTTCAGTTGTTTCTTTTTAATCTTAGGGACAAAAAGTCAATTCCTCGTATACTTGCACACTGTCCCAGATCTCTCTCTCTTCACTATTAGTTGTTTTATGTATTCACGGCTTCGAGTTTTGTGTACTGAGATAAGTGACATCCATTCTGGGCGAGAAAAAAGGGGGGTGGAGGATATGTGTACACCGGAAGGTATAACCCCCCTCCGCTGGAAGACACGGGTTTCCAAGTACATCGGGAGTTAGCTCCCTCCGCCGGAATACACGGTCAAGCAGGGCAAGCCAGGTACGGCTCCCGCCGGGGCAGAGCCTAGCCATGCTTTATGAGCTAGAAGCTCAAGGGTTTATAATTTTTAGGTTTAAGTGAATCTATAATTATGTTAGTATACTTGGGCCGAGATTAATTAATTCAGGACCAAGCTTTTAAAGCTAGTAACATTTGTTTTTTATGTATGTAAAAGTTTTCTATCTTAAGTTGTAACTAGATAGTTGGTGAGTGTTCACCTAGTCAAGTGACATCGTGATGTTCACAGTTGATAAACTAATCACATGTTTACAATCTGAGAAGAGTGATAAAAGTTTTGTATTAGCTGTTATTATCACACTGTACAACAGGTATCTCAAGTAAAGGCCCTAAGCACGGAGCAGGACTTCTTCGAAGCAACGCACTGCTCACACTCTTTTGTATTTTTCTATATTGTATGTACACAATAAAATTACTTATTCTGTTAAACGAATTCTGGACTTTACCTTGCGGTAACGGAGGTTCAGATATTGTTGCAAATGTCCCCCTTCAGTCTTGGGAATTCAGGCAACATCGTCAATGATGAAGGGGCCACTATTAAATTATAGGTTTGATTCCCGGAGGGAAGCCATGAAAACCTAATATTTAGTAGGGGCCCCGGAATCATTGACGATGAGGGCCCTCCCAACCATCCCCTTCCCATTCGCTTGATATCTGGAGTTTTTATCTTGATATATCAGTGAAGGGAGAATGATGCGCTTGGCGAGAAGCGGCAAGAAGCCACAACGCAAGAAATCCATCGAATGTGGGAAGCGTGTTTATAACAGTATTTAAGTATTAAAGTTTTTCTTTTTCTTCTCTTATTTTTTACAAAAGTTTTTTCGTAGTGGGTACCCGATCTATGACGACACCATAAGAGAAGCAGCGTTGCACTATGAAGATGACTCTTGATTCCTCCCTGCGGTGGCTGATTCAAACGGCCAACATGGGTATTGAATGGAGACTATTATACTAATTTTTTTTTTTTCTATGTGATTGAGGGAGGCAAAAGGCATAACTGCCTATAGCGAGTGCCTCCCCCATAGTTGAAAGAGTGACAGGGCCAAAATCAAGGGACGTTCGAGCCAAAAATGCCTGGACACACGGAGTTTGAAGCAATTTAAGTCATAGGAAGAGGGAAAGACTGATTCTGGGAGAGAGTTCCAGAGCTCAGATATTGAGTAGAAGAAAGTTTGAGAGTAACGTTTCACTCTTGGGTTGGAGAGTTGCACAGAGTAGGGGTGGGATTGAGTTGCAAGACGGGTACCACGTGCCCTACGTAAAGGAGGTGGTATGCACTGGGATAGCTCTGAGGAACACTGATTATTATAGTAGCGATAGAATAGCGAGAGAGATGCAACATTGCGGCGGAGAGAGAGAGATTGCAGAGAGTTGGTGAGTGGACGGGAGTTAATGATACGAAAGGCCTTCCTTTCAACTTTGTCTAGGAGAGCGGTGTGAGAGGAACCTCCCCACACATGTGAACAATACTCAATACAAGGGCGCACTATGCCCCTGTACAGAGCAAGAAGCTGTGCAGGGGAAAAGAACCCCCCAAGGCGGCTGAGCACACCCAGCTTCTGGGAGGCTGCCTTTGCAAGACTATTAGCAAGACAAGACTATTAGCAAGACAATAGGCAACATCGTCAATGATTCCGGGGCCCCTACTAAATATTAGGTTTTCATGACTTCCCTCCGGGAATCAAACCTATAATATATATGCCCATCCCCCCTTAATGGACGTATCCTTTTATTGGCTTACAAAGTTGGTTGCCCCCATTAGTGCTTGTATAATATTTAGAGTGCAAGCACTGCCAAACTAATAAGAACAGTTAATAGAAAGTCAAAGTTCGTTAGTATGTCTGTCTGTATGCCTGTCTATGTGTTCTGTCTGTATGTCTGTATGTGTGGTCTGTCTGGGTGGTCTGTCTGTTTGTGTGTTCTGTCTGTATGTCTGTCTGTGTTTTCTGTATGTTTGTCTATGTGTTCTGTATGTGTGTTCTGTCTGTATGTCTGTCTATGTGGTATGTCTGTCTATGTGTTCTGTCTGTTTGTGTGTTCTGTCTGCATGTCTGTCTGTGTGTTCTGCCTGTATGTTTGTCTGTATGTCTGTGTGTGTGTGTTCTGTCTGTGTGTTCTATCTGTATGTCTGTCTATGTGTTCTGTCTGTATGTTTGTTTGTGTGTTCTGTCTATGTCTGTCTGTGTGTTCTGTCTATGTCTGTCTGTGTTCTGTCTGTATGTGTTCTGTCTGTGTGTTCTGTCTGTATGTCTGTCTATGTGTTATGTCTGTCTGTGTGGTCTGTCTGTCTGTGTGTTCTGTCTGTATGTCTGTCTGTGTGTTCTGTATATCTGTCTGTCTGTGTGTTCTGTCTGTATGTTCTGTCTGTATGTCTGTCTCTGTGTGGTCAGTCTGTCTGTGTGTTCTGTCTGTATTTGTGTTTTGTCTGTATGTCTGCCTGTGTGTTCTGTCTGTATGTCTGTCTGCATGTTCTGTCTGTATGTCTGTCTGTGTGTTCTGTCTGTGTCTGTCTGTGTGTTCTGTCTGTATGTCTGTCTGTGTCTTATAATAATAATAATAATAATAATCGGTTTATTTCAAGCCGGCAGCCAATGGGGCTGAAAATACACAGACTTAACCTAGATCTTATCCTAATGGATCAACAGACTGATCCTGGCAGCTAACGAGAGCGCCTACATACTCCCAAGGGAGTAGGACGTGGGCAGGAGACTTTGTGGGTCCCCCGAGACGATCCGCCCAGATCTTGCCTTCACGGCCAGGGAAAGTTTTTGAGAGAACTTCCCCTGCCGGCGCCTGGGATTGAATCCCCGACACCAGAGCTAGCGCTCCCAATACAGAGTACTAAGCGCGCTCGGCCACCGTGACCGTGACCGTCTGTCTATGTGTTCCGTCTGTATGTGTGTTCTGTCTGTATGTCTGCCTGTGTGTTCTGTCTGTATGTCTGTCTGTATGTTCTGTCTGTATGTGTGTTCTGTCTGTTGTGTCTGTATGTCTGGCTGTGTGTTCTGTTTGTCTGTGTGTTCTGTCTGTATGTCTGCCTGTGTGCTGTGTATGACTGCCTGTGTGTTCTGTATGTATGTCTGTGTGTTGTGTCTGAATTTATGTATGTGTGTTCTGCCTCTACGTCTGTCTGTGTGTTGTGTATTTCTGTGTTCTGTCTGTTTGTTGTGTCTGTATGTTTATGTGTCTGTGTCCTGTCTGTATGTATGTCTGTGTGTTATGTCTGTATATCTGTATGTATGTTCTGTTTGTATGTCTGTCTGTGTGTTGTGTCTGTATGTCTGTTTGTATGTTCTGTATGTATGTCTGTCTGTGTGTTCTGTCTGTATTTATGTCTCTGTGTGCTGTCTGTATGTCTGTATGTATGTTCTGTCTGTATGTCTGTCTATGTGTTCTGTCTGTATGTTATGCCTGTGTGTTCTGTCTGTATGCCTGTATCTGTGTCTGTCTGCATGTCTGTCTTTGTGTCTGTCTCTGTGTGGTGTCTGTATGTCTATCGATTCCGGCTATTCGTCTGTCTGTATGTACACTGTAACAAACACATCCTGACCTATTATAAACCCTTGAATAAAAATAGAAGCTGCGAAATGTAAATATTCAGTTGAGAATTATGCTTTAGTGTTGTCAGTATATTTGCAGATGTGTTTAGACGATTATATTTAACTTAGGAAGGATTTATGGAACTCAGAGGGATAATTGAGTCAGTCTAAACTCTATTGATTCCCAAGATCCTCCCTTTCTTCCTTGACCTCCATCAAGCTTAGAAAATACACTCACCAAGACCCTCCTCCAAGAAAAATGTGTACATTTTTCGACAGAAAAATATCCCGACCGAAGGCCGGTTCCTCTTAAATTACAGGCTCGCTATCGCTCGCCTGAAAAAACATGACACTTAAATTACACGAAAAGTCTTAATATTGGCAAAGTTGTATGGCGAAAGGTCTTAAAATCGCTAAACTAATGAGCCGAACGTCACATATTCTGAACAATAATGGGGCTAAACATGAGGGTTAAGGGGGACCAGAAAAACGACCCACATCCCCTTAACTTCGGATTAGATTAAAAAACTATTAACTCCTTCACCCCCATCACGTAGTCTTCATCATATTCTGGTCACCATTAGACAAGTTTTATTAGATTATATACTGTTATATCTACCTCTACGACTCAAATGGGTAATTACGATCTCCATAAATCCTCATAATAACATAGGTCCTTCTTAAACTGCATAAAATCGTCTAATGTTAGCCAGAATCAAAGGTAAAAAGGCATCATGGTGTTAAAGGGGTTTCTGTCTTAGAATGTACAATCATGAGCATATAATATTAATAAACCCCCTCTACATGATGACGCCTTTGTACTTTTGATTATGGCTAAACTTTGTCTGCAGCTTAAGAAGGACCTGTCTTATTCAGAGGGTTTATTGAGATCTCATTTACCCCTTTGAGTTCTCGAGGTAGATTATAAGCTAAAGAATATTGTCTAATGGTAGCCAGAATAAGATGAAAATTATGTCATCGTGTTGAAGGGGTTATAACATCTCTCTTAACACCAATAACCCCCAAAATTAAATTAATGAAAGTATATGATCCTCCCTGGATTCGAACCCAGGATACCACATTACATAACTTACATGCTCTAACCATTTCACCATCAAGACAGTTAAGGTTTCAGTAATTCCAATATTTTTACTTTTAAAGCCAAGTTCTGTCGAAGCAATTGGGCTATAATAAAGAGAAACATATGGATGAGTGGTAGGTAGTATTAGAGAGGAATTATCCCACCTATTGACATATTCCTTTGTTTTAAGAGCCCATGGGATGTTTTTAAAATGTTTGTTCTTGGTCTTGCTTCTGTTAGGCCTATCGCATTCACTATACACATATTTCCGTGAGTTCTATAGCACTTCTCGGGTTAACAGGAGATGGGGCGTCTTTCTGGTCACCCTTCTTCCACATGTTTAGCCCTATTAGTTTCCAGAGTATAAGACATTCGGCCTATTAGTGTGGCGATGTTAAGACCTTTCGCCCCAGTTATTTGTCAATATTCAGAATGTTAATGTTATTTAGGTGTCGATTTTTTCCTGGTGAGCGATAGCGAGTCTGTAATTTAAGAGGAATCGGCCTTCGCCCGGTACATTTCTCTATCGAAAAATTTACAAATTTATCTTTAAGGAGGGTCTTGGGCAGTGTTTTTTTAAGCTTGATGGAGGTCTAAGGAGGAAACTGAAATAAGGATAAAAAATATATAAAGGAGGAAATAAATACGCCCATTCCCCCTTAACATGTAACAAACACGCATGTTGATCAATATAATTACTATACAATACATATGATTCTTCGAGTAAATGCGGAAATGTTTCTTTCAATATTGAGAGAGCTGGCTTGTAATTTAAATGATTAGCTAGGAATGAAAATTGCATGTAATGTAGTATAATGGACTCGTAATCATCATTATTGCTTGCAACGACTGCATTTGAAAGGAGAAAGGGCAATTTGCAGACCTATAGTATATCCAAAAAGTGTGTTTGGTATATGTCAATTGCCCGATTATTATAAGTTGCATGTGGAATATATATACTGTATATATACCGGTATATATATATATATATATATATATATATATATATACCGGTGTATATATATATTGTCACATTCCCCTGAACTTATATAATCTCAGTTCAGTTGTATGTGTGTTATAATAATTTACATAGCCTGTGTCATATTGGGAGGGAGCCATGTTTTCTCTCTCTCGCTCCCTGTATCCCCTTGTGTCCAGCAGTGACGTCATGTTACCATGTGAGGGGCCTGGTAGCAAGGCTAGCCTCTGTCTTCGTTCCCACGAGCGAGCCCTTGGTGGCGCCCTGTAGTCTAGTGTTGCCATCAGGGCAGCCCTATAAATAAGTTAGTTAATTTAGCCTTTGTGCGATTGTTTTCGTTATCATATGTTTATACAATGTTGTCTTATGGTTTACCTGATTACTTTTGTATTGTTAATGAGAGCACAGGCTGCCTAGTTAATTGCATAGTCAGGCGGTGCCTGGCGCCCTCCTTCCCTCCCTCGTGCGGCACCGGGATATCTCGTGGCCACGCGCGGCGCCCGCGGGAGCTCACTCTAGTCCTGCCTCTCGTTGTGTAAACATCACTTTTTAGCTGTCTGTCGAGCTTGCTCCTTTTGTTTCCCTTGAATACCGCATATTTCTTCTTGTTCTTTATTTGATTGGAGCATAGCAGGGGCTGGAGTCATATTGAGCATATTGTTTTGTTTAAACATCTTTAGTTTAATCTTAACCCGGGAGCTGCGGGGAGACTCTTAAGAGTTCCCCCGGCGCACTGCGGGTAGACTCTTAAGAGCAGAGACTTTGAACACGTACCAAAACCGCGCGTTTATAGCCAGGCGGCTGAAAATTGGTGTGGGTATAGTACTACATGTCAACTCTCGATACCACCCCGCCAAACGCTCGCCCCGCACTCGTGCAAGCACCACCGCGCCAGTAACCACGCACTAGTCATGGAGCCTACACGTCCCTCACGCTCGCTCCCTGATGACACAACCAGCCTCCTTCTGGTGGTGTTAGCCGCCGTGGAAGGCAGAGGGTGGCTGCCAAAGACCCTAGCTACCAGTACGACACGCCCTACAGCTCAGAGGACGAATCACCAGCACCAAAAGCACGTAAAACACGTGCAAGCAGGGCAATGGCACAGAGGTCATTGGTCTTTCGGGACACTGCCACCACGACCCAGGCCACTGCAACAACCACTACCACCACCACTGCCACCACTGCCACCCCTGCCACCCCTGCCACCGGTACCAGCGACGCAGGAGGCCGCCCTAGGGCTGCATTACCTGCGGGGGCAGGAAAAATGAAAGGAACGGGCGTAGGGAAAAGAACCCGTACGCCAGCCACAGTGCCCCTACCACCACCACCACCACCAGCCGCCCCTGGCCCGGCTGCCCCTGCTGCCCCTGCCGCCCCTGCCGCCCCTGCCGCCCCTGCTGCCCCTGCCGCCCCTGCCGCCCCTGCCCAAGGAACAGGGAAGGGGAAGGGGAAAGGGAGAGGGAAAGCGACTGGGAAAGCGACTGCTGGCCCTGGTGTCCCTGCCGGCCCTGCTGCCCCTGCCGCCCCTGCTGCCCCTGCCGCCCCTGCCGCCCCTGCCGCCCCTGCCCAAGGAACAGGGAAGGGGAAGGGGAAAGGGAGAGGGAAAGCGACTGGGAAAGCGACTGCTGGCCCTGGTGTCCCTGCCGGCCCTGCTGCCCCTGCCCTGCTGCCCCTGCCGCCCCTGCCGCCCCTGCCCAAGGAACAGAGAGAAGGGCGACAGGCACCACCATCATCTTGCCATCAAGGCCACGCACCACTGCTGCCCCTGCCGCCGCCGCCCCTGCCGCCGCCGCCCCTGCCGCCGCCCCTGCCACCACCTCTGCTGTCCCTGTCCATAAGACTCCCGCACGTGCCAAAGTGACCCGGAAAACTCTTACACCATCTAAGTATGCCGCCCTGCTGTTTGATGGTGATTCGCAGGACATTGGCAGCCCGGGTTTCGACGACGAAGCCCTAGCACGGGACCAAGGGTGGGGGGATTTGGGAGTGGACAGTGGGAGTGAGTCCGACGTCGGTGACGAAAACGAGGAAGGGCATCGTCTGTCGAGTGAAGAGGAGGGTAATGATGATGAAGTGCTGTATCGCGACCATGGAAGCGATATTTCAGACGCAGAAGAAGACGCAGACGACATTCCGATCCCTGGCATGCCTTCGTTCGATTGGTCTGACGGGGTCAATTTTGTACCTGACGTGCCCCAGTTCAATCCTGGGACGTCAGGAACAACTGACGACTGGCCCTGTGATGATCAAGCGAACGAAAGCGACTTCTTCCTCGCTTTTTTCGACATGGAGGTAATGACGTACATCGTTGCCCAAACAAACGCCTACTACAGGTGGGTGTTTGGCAGATTGGACGTCCTTTCTCCAAAAGCGAGAATACGAGGCTGGGTGGATACGACTGTGGCAGAATTTCTGACGTTCTTTGCCTTGTTGTTCCTCATGCCTCTGATCAAGAAGCATGTGTTGCAACACTACTGGAAGCACGACCCTCTCATCGCCACCCCAACTTTCAATAAGTTCATGACTCGTGACAGATTTTTGTTGCTGCTAAGATTTATGCACTTTGCAGACAACGAAAATCCTAACAGGATTGACAGGATATGGAAAGTTCGGGAGGTGTTCACCATGTTGTTGGAGAGGTATAGGAAATACTTTTACCCCTTCCTCAATTTGGTGATTGATGAGTCGCTCGTGCTCTTCAAAGGACGTCTTGTTTTCAAGCAGTATATCCCCTTGAAGAGGCATAGGTTCGGAATCAAGCTCTTCGTGTTGTGCGACTGTGAAACTGGAATAGTGCTTGACATGATCGTGTATACAGGAACTGACATTGACGTACCGAAAGCCGCTGCCAATGACCCCATGGGCATGTCAGGTGCCATCGTCAGGAAAATGTTGGCACCTTACCTGGGCAAAGGCCACATCATCTACACTGACAACTGGTATACTTCTCCTGCTCTCTGCCAGTTTCTTTATGACAACCAAACGGGGTCATGTGGGACTGTCAGAAAGACAAGAAAGTTTATGCCAAAGTTCACAGGTGATGTCATTCCTCTCACAGATGCCTCCTCCAGTGACACACCTTCAGAAGACGACCTGGCCAAGGAACACCGCGAGAGGCATGTGCGAAGAAGGCGACGAAAGGGGCAGAAATACAAGCAGCTCGAGAAGTGTGGGAAACTGATAGCCCTGAAGTGGAAAGATAAGCGAGACGTCCACCTGCTTTCCACCGTCCACACAGGTGCCCAGGTGGATTCTGGCAAAATCCACTACCGAACCAGGAAGACAATCTACAAGCCCGACATGGTAGTGGACTACACCAAAAACATGCGCCTGGTGGACAAGTCTGACTGTCAGCTGTCAGGTGTTGAGTGTCTGAGGAAGACTGTGAAGTGGTATCACAAGCTCTTCCTCCACCTAGTTGACATAACGATGCTGAACGCCTACAACTTGTGGTTGGTGAAGAAGGATATGGCCCCAAACCAGAAGCTGAAATTCCGGGAGTTCGTGTACAACGTCTCCTACCAACTCCTGGAGAAGTATGCCACCACCACTCACAGACGTACGGCATGGCGTGGGGATCACGTTCCTGACCGCATCCAGCTGGGTGTCGAAAGGCACTACACAACCAACACCGAGCTGATTGGCACTCGTCACAGGCAGGTGCAGTGCACCGTCTGCAGCTCCAGTGTGAGGAAACCCCATGTGACCAAAAGAGTCACCTCAATGTGCGCCGAGTGCAAAGTTGCACTCTGCCTGGGTGAGTGCTTCAGGGACTACCACACCTTCAAGAACTACTGAGTGTCGGCCCCTGCCCTGCCCTGCCCTGCCCTGGACTCGCCCCGTGCCCTGCCCTGGACTCGCCTCCTGCCCTGCCCTGCCCTGGACTCGCGCCCTACCTTACCTGACCTGACCTAATTGATCACGCTACCTCATAATGTAACATATATATTATATAATGTATAAGTTCCAAAGATGTCCCTGTGATATAGCTTTTACATTATATAATTGTATGTTTCATTATTTAGTTTATAAGTTTCAAAGATTTACATGTAATATGCCTTATTTTTTTAGTATATCAATATATATGTTTGTTATTAGCCTAAGTAATGTGTATATAATTATTTTCTTACCTCAAATGAATTGTACAAAAATAAATATGTTTCAATAAATCATGTCAAACCTACTATGATAATAAAATAAAACAATAAAAAAAGAAAAAAAGAAAACAAGGTCATGTCATTGTATTCTTACAATATGATATATTCTATGAATATTTCATATTGTTTGAATACAATGGCATGATCTTGTAAAAAAAAAAAATTTATAAAATTGTTTCTAGACAATATAAAACCTTCCCCATAACCCCCTCCTGGATTCGATCCCACTACCCTACGACACTTTGAGTTTTCCAGTCCGCGACCTTACCAACCATGCCACAGGAGCTCAAAACTTCGTGTCTACAATCGAAATGACAATATACAAAAAAAAATGAATTATCCCACCAATTTACGTTTGTAAATTGATGGGATTATCAATTATATCATGCCAAGGTTTATAATAGTTTGTCTCTGTCAAGAATTAGTAATTATATAACTTTATTCTGTCAAAAATTGCCCAAACACTCAGCAAAATTGCCCCTCTCAGTGTGACTCCACTCATTTTCACACGGTCAGGCGGTCACGAGGTGACCCTTGCCGCTCCTTGATTCTCCAGCTACAGCAGCTCTGTCTGGGAACAAAATTGGTATAAATACAATAATGGATAAAATACTCTTCACAAATACATTTGTATTGTATAATATTGTAAATAAAAATGAATAATAACTGTGTGGGTGTCGAAAATTGCTCAACCAGCTTTCTTATGTCTCGCCTACGCGCGTATATTGGATTATACATAGTCATGACTGTCATACAAATAATTGCAGTAGGTCTCGAATATACATTTAGATTGCATATTACTTCGAAATAAATAAGTAAACGTTTCTCTGGTGGCAATCTACCCTTTCGCAGGTGTAAGGAGACACCAGTCTATATTTAGCCCTCTATCACAACAGGCAATCTGCCTGTGTTGACTCAGCACCGTCGCTGGTGGTCTATAAATATAGTACTTTATTTACAGTCAATGGCCTACATGTTTCTGTGGTACTTCACATGTGTCTAAAATGCAATGTCTGCTTGCATAAAAATGCAATTCTGAAGTCCATTTATATGTACGACATACGCATGTCTCAGTTTCTCTCTCTCTCTCTCTCTCTCTCTCTCTCTCTCCATTCCTGACTCATGTTATTGTAGACCTGTTGATGGCAACGAACACCAGCCATCTGGTAGACATAAGGGTCAAAATACCAAACATCAATACGCCTGGGGCGCCTCCACAATTATCACTAAGCTGGTTATCTATCTAGAGATCTGCCTGACTTCCATCTCTCCACGACTCACTCACTCACTGCACCCCTGCATGCCTCCCTCCCACCCACCCACCCACCCCAACCCCCCCTTTCAGGCTTCCGTCTGCTAGAAACACATTCACAATTTGCGTAAATATCGCATCAATTGGGCTATATGCGGTATATTCCTTGTTATATGGGACGCCTACATATGTACACGTCTTTATTATAGCATGAGAGTGCTCTAAATACAAGATTGACGTGATATTTATGGCGTAACACACCCTCTCCCCCTTTCATTCCCACCACAACTCACTCACACCTTGGTTCACGCATAGAAACTCATTGATAATGTGCGTAAATATCGCATGAATTGGTTTATATGCGGTATATATTTTGATATATGGCACGTATACATACGTACAAGTATGTATTATAGCGTGACAGTGCTCTACGTACAAGATATACGTGATATGTATGGCGTAAACCACACTCTCAGCTCATAAATTGCCGCCAAACCTCCAACACATCTTCATTCCCGCCAAAATATTCTCTTATAATTCCCTTATATATTGCAATTTTTGGTCACTATGAGGCATATTCATTGTTATATGGGTGCCCTACACATGTATACATACTCTAAATAGCCTAAAAGGGCTCGAAAAAGGAGATATACGTGATAATACGCGGTAACCCACCCCCTCCTCCCTCTCCTTCTATCCCCTGCGCGCGTAAATATTCGGCAGGGAAATCTCGCCGCTGGATGACAATCTAGCCGCGCGGTGCCATTCGCTCCACATTTTTCAACTACGGACCGTTCCCCTACCCCCCCCAGACATTTTTTGGGGGGTCAAATATATATGGGCCGATGCACGCAAACATTCCCTACACGATGATGTACTTTTTATCGAAATTGGCAATAGGTCCCAAAATCATCATAGGTGCGCACAGTCTTACCCTGTAGAAAACCCCCTGTGCGCCGCGGAGAGGTTAATTACTGCATTCAGTCCTTTTTGGCAATCTAGAATATAAGTTTCTTTTTATTCTTCCATGTTGTTTTCCATTATTCTGCTGCATTATGTTTATGTGTGAATAGTATTCCTGGTTGGTATCTATAGTGGTTTGTGGGTTGGCCTGTTTTACTTAGTTTTGGTAGGCCTTTGAGGAACGGGGTTGGTGTGTGTGTAGGCCTGCAGTGCCATAATAGGCTACTGTCCTTTTTCCTTCCACCACACAGCATCCTCTAACTCGGGCCTTAGTTAACCCTCTAGGGGGTGGCAGCCAATCTTCAACCTACTAAGATACCAACTCTTGTGCCTTTAGTTTTAGCAGCAATACATTCGGTGCAGTTTGGGACTAGGGGTGGAGCCTGTTACTAGGTGAGGTTGTCCCCATTGTACTCGGATGTATTGAGCTAACCCCAGATGATGTAAGCGATAAGTCATTACAGTTGTTTATCCCTTACAACACCACCGCCGTGCTGTGCTGAAGAGAGCCACTCGGTGTATTACTAGGACATAGGCTAGGGATAATAGGCTTGGCACAGAGGTTTATTGTACTGGACTTTCCATGGGTTTTTGCTTTGTATTGTTCTCAATTCCTAAGCGATTGGGCATGATACAGAGTGTTCTGGGAGTCTAGTAGTGGTATGGTGGGATAATGTTGGTGCAGTATGGAATAAACTTAGAAGTTCTCTTGCATACTACACGCACTATGACTCGGGGACAATAGATATTTTTGTGTCTCCTTGTTACTGCTTTAATAAGCAAAGAGGAATATAGCCATTTTTCCTAGAGAACCTGCGTGTCTTGGTGTTTGAGTCATATATTAAGAGCGTGTCTGTTGCAGGGTAGTACGGTGCTGTGGGCTAGGCTATGTAAGCATCTGGTTGCCCCGGCTCCCCTCGTAACAGTGGCGACCTCAGGCCAGGATAGTGTGATAGTATAGAGTTCTTGTGGGGTGAAGAAATTATATTTAGATTGTCAGTAATTTTTCTTGCAGTTGAAAGTCTACGGACATAGTAATCTTATTTCATTAACCCGTGTCCACAACTATTGCTAAGATGTTGCATGTTGATTACATCCCTGTTCATATTGTGGGGAAGGAGGACGTTTTGCAGTTTATTACAACCCAACCTAGTCAAGAAGAGGTTTCTAGGAGGAGTAGCGATGAATTAAGACGTGTGTTGGATATGCATGGTTGGAGGTGCAGTGGTATGGCTAAGGCAGAGTTAGTTCAAGAGGTGTCTAAGCTAGTTGCACAGCAGAGTGGTCTTCAGGAAGCTAGTACTCGTGTTGTGGATGATGGCACCATCCAGCATGTGCCACAGCGCCCTATCAGTCAGGCTAGCTACCATTCTAATGGGGACCGGAGTGGAGCAACAACTCCAGAGCAAAGTGATACTGTGTTTAGGCAGTCTCCTACTATTACCACAGCACCTGCCACCACGCTTCCACCGTCAGCGTTTAACCCTATCAGTATGGCCCCTTCATTTTCACAGGGCTATGTTCATGCCCCCCTTGGCCAGTACATTTGTTTCAAGTTATGCTAGCAATCCCCAGTATCCTCCTTCTTTCCCCCATGTGTCGTGGGCTACACCCCAGCATTTCACTGCCACTCATATGGTGGCTGCTCAGCACAATGTTCCCCCTTATGTCCAGTTTCCTCCTATAACCCCGATAGGGTCGAGAAGGAGTCCAGAGGTTGAGATGCAGCTCAAGAGATTGGAGATGGAAGAGAGACAGAAAGATAGAGAAGGAGAAGAGAGACAGAGAAAATAGAGAGCTTGAGTTGAGGAAGATGGAGATGGAGGAGAGAGATAGGGAGGTAGATTTGGAGAAGACGAAGTTAGAAACTAGTGGGCAGGGACGACAAGGGAATAGTGCTGGTCATGCATCTAGGGAGGAGGCAGAAGAGGTGTTGTCTCGACGGCTGAAACTCGTGCCGGTCTTCGATGAACTTAAGGTCACCGAGTGGTTCTTACGTTTTGAGAAGAAGGCCCACGAGTATCAGTGGCCGGGGCACCGCTGGGCAGCGTTGGTGTCTAATGTGTTAAAAGGCAAGGCTCTCGATGCATACGATCGCCTAGAAGTGCAGGAGCTAGAGTATGATGTACTTAAAGAGGCTGTGTTAAAAGCCTACGAGCTGTGTCCCGAGGTTACAAGTTGGCCTTCAGGGGGTCTCGCATGTGGAATGTGCCAGGTACCTACGTGATACTCTAGCTAAGTGGCTGCATTCAGAGTCAGCTGGTACTTTTGAGGCGGCGTGTGAGGTTTGGCTGATGGAGCAGTTTACAAGCATAGTTGAAAAGGATGATGGGGAAAAATTAAAAGAAAAGCGGTTTAAATCAATAAGGGAAGCAGCAGTTTGGGCTGATGACTTTGCACTAGCCCGGCGTGGCACGTGCATGGGGAGCATTGGTGACAGGAGAGACCGACCTGTGCACCAAGCAGCCACAGTATCAGCTCGCCCATCATCACCCAAAAGGTACCACAGATAAGACACATTATACCCAGGCTGACAACAAGCAAGCTTCTACGGAAGTGAGATGTTATTTTTGCAAGCAAGTGGGTCATATTAAACCTCAGTGTGCTAAATGGAAGGCTACCCAGGAACCCAAGGCTATCCAGTTGGTGGCGACATTAGGGGAGGTGCCTCCGAAAGGCAAGCCAGGTTCTGATGAGTTTGGGGGGCAGTGTTGGCCAGCACGAAGCAGGGTAGTAAGCACTTTGCCGCCCCAGATGGTATCACCGCCTGAGCATAACCAAATCTCCCCTGATTGGTGTCGGCCATTCATACATGATGGATTTGTACGGGTTGGGGAGCAGACTTATCCTGTCAAGGTGTTTAGGGATACTGGTGCGCAACAATCCATGTGTCGCAACCTGACAGGGGGACCTATTAGTACGGGAGAGTTTGTGATGTACAGGGGAATCAACAGTGAGCAATTCTGTAATTTAGTCCCGGTGACCCTAGAGTGCCCACTTTTGACTGCCGAGTGTAAGGTGGTTATGGTGGACACTCTGCCAGTTGAGGGGGTGGACTTTTTGCTCGGGACTGACTTGGCAGGGGAGGTAGTTTTCCCGCCTCCTATAGTCATCGCTGAGGCTGCTTTTGTACCCCCTGGTGGTGGTTGTTTGAAAGAAGATAACATGGACTCTATCTACCCTGTTGGTGCAGTGACCCAATCAGTGGCACATTGGGCACAACAGGTGGATGATTTAGTGGATGTGGGGGCCGACAGCCATGAGTGCGGGCCATCCCACGAAGCACTACTAGATGACACTGGTCCGGAGGCAACTGTGGGCTTGGCTGACCCCAGTGAGGCTACCGAGATTAGTAGAGGTGACCTAGTGCCGGACGAGGAGAAACCGACTCAACCTTCTGATATTTTTGAAAGGTCAGAGGTAACTGCCTTGATGGAGTTACCTAGAAATAAACTGAGCAAGTTGCAGCATGAGGACCCCAGTCCTCAAGCCTCCTGTTTAAGAAGGTTGGTACGACTGGTGGGAAGAACGGTCAAGCAGAGAAATTTGTTGTAAAGGGGGCATTGTTGTATCGGCAGTGGAAGCCGGATACGAACTCAGGTTTGGGGGAGGAGCAGTTAGTGGTGCCTGCCCAGTTCCGGGAAGGGCTGGTTAGGCTAACGCAGGTGGCACCACTGGCAGGTCAACTAGGGGTATGTGAGACTACTGATAGGCTACATTCTCATTTTTGGTGGCCTAATATGCATGCATCGGTGGCTTCTTTTTTGATGTGTCATATTGGTAAGGTAGTTGGAGAACCCCAACCAGGAATACCCGTGGCACCTTTGATCCCTACACCTGCAGTTGAACCGCCATTGACTTGTGTCATAGTTGACCTGGTTGGTCCCTTATTACCCACCAGTTCGGGAGATAAATACTTGCACCCTTAAATTGATACTACCACTAGATACCCGGAGGCTATCCCGGTTAGCAGCATGAACACAAAGATAAGAGGCCATTGTGACAAACAGGCTAAATCTAGGGTGTTCAAGGTGGGCGACGAGGCTTTGGCATGGTTGTCAGTTCAGGGTCTACCCATGGCTGCTAAGTTTTGTGGTCAGTATCAGGATATTAAGCAGATTGGTGAGGTTAACTATGTAATAGATACGCCCGACTGTCGCATAGCCTCCCAATGCTGCCTTAGAAAAATGCAACAGCCCTACCATAGACCGACTGCATCTGGCCGTGGTGCTGAAGGCGGTGATGCTGCGCAGGCAGGTGTAGCCGCAAGGAATGTGGGGGTGCGCATGTATGGTATCGGCGGGGAAGCCTTGGCACTTATGAACTGTGGGAGTGACTGCACAGGTGGTACAGATTGTCTCTCTCATGACAGCATTAGGGACGGAGATGGAGAAGGAGGGAGGCTATAGTTTAGAGGCTGCCGTCCCGGCTGGGTTGTGGGAGGGCAATAAGAATGTTGTTCTTCGAGATAAGTTGCAACCTCTTGTTCCTAAGTGTCCAGAGAAGTTGTTTACTAGGCTGGGGAAGTACTTCCGCATGTTAGTTGATTCTCCAGGCCTGATGTCCGGGGTGGCACCCGACATAGAGGCTGGAGAGAAGGCAAAGCTCAAGTTGGCTCCCTGCCATATAAATCCTGCTCGACAGCCTGTCTTAAACGCAGAGCTGGACTACGTGTTGGAGAAGGGTCTGAGGGATAAGGGATATAGTGAGTGGTCTTTGCCAGTGACTTTGCAACCTGAGTTGAGTGGCAAGATCCGTTTTTGTGTTGATTGCAAGAGTGTTGGTGCATTATCCCTGACAGACGCCTATCCATTACCCTGAGTTGACGACCCATAGACCGCATCGGGGCTGCCTCGTTTATCACTAAGGTGGAAATAGTTAAAGGTTATTGGCAGGTCCAGTTGCCGGAGAGAGCGAAGAGAAGTGCCAATCTTGTGATGGACTGGGCAGTTTATCAGTGTCAGGTGTTGTTTTGCTGCCGGAACACAGTTTGGATGTGTGGCATGTTAAGGGCACTGATAATGTTATGGCTGATTGTTTGTCACAGGAGGGTATGTTTTAAGGAGAACCCTCGCCGTTCAGTCAGTTGTGGTGTAGCCTCCTACTTTGGTTTGATTAGCACGTTTACGTCTGGTGCTAGTTGGTTGCCGTATGTAGCCCAGCGTAGGGTCGTAAAGTAGGAGTTGCTGTGTTTCTGTATAGAAGAAAATATTTAAATACAAAAATATAAAAACTATAAAAATACTAAAAAGACTGTAGATGTGTATGTTTTGTAGTGTTATTGAAGTATGAACAGTCTGTTGGTTCAAGATGCACCAACAGACTCCCCCTGGGTGTGAGGGTGTCACATTCCCCTGAACTTATATAACCTCAGTTCAGTTGTATGTGTGTTATAATAATTTCCATAGCCTGTGTCATATTGGGAGAGCCATGTTTTCTCTCTCTCGCTCCCTGTATCCCTTGTGTCCAGCAGTGACGTCATGTTACCATGTGAGGGGCCTGGTAGCGAGGCTAGCCTCTGTCTTCGTTCCCACGAGCGAGCCCTTGGTGGCGCCCTGTAGTCTAGTGTTGCCGTCAGGGCAGCCCTATAAATAAGTTAGTTAATTTAGCCTTTCTGCGATTGTTTTCGTTATCATAAGTTTATACAATGTTGTCTTATGTTTTACCTGATTACTTTTGTATTATTAATGAGAGCACAGGCTGCCTAGTTAATTGCAGTCTGGCGGTGCCTGGCGCCCTCCTTCCCTCCCTCGCGTGGCCCCGGGATATCTCGTGGCCGCGGGAGCTCACTCTAGTTCTGCCTCTCGTTGTGTAAACATCACTTTTTAGCTGTCTGTCGAGCTTGCTCCTTTTGTTTCCATTGAATACCGCATATTTCTTCTTGTTCTTTATTTGATTGGAGCATAGCAGGGGCTGGAGTCATATTGAGCATATTGTTTTGTTTAAACATCTTTAGTTTAATCTTAATTACTGCATTCAGTCTTTTTTGGCAATCTAGAATATAAGTTTCTTTTTATTCTTCCATGTTGTTTTCCATTATTCTGCTGCATTATGTTTATGTGTGAATAGTATTCCTGGTTGGTATCTATAGTGGTTTGTGGGTTGGCCTGTTTTACTTAGTTTTGGTAGGCCTTTGAGGAACGGGGTTGGTGTGTGTGTAGGCCTGCAGTGCCATAATAGGTTACTGTCCTTTTTCCTTCCACCACACAGCATCCTCTAACTCGGGCCTTAGTTAACC
Organism: Paralithodes platypus; assembly: GCA_032716605.1. NCBI lineage: Eukaryota > Metazoa > Arthropoda > Malacostraca > Decapoda > Lithodidae > Paralithodes > Paralithodes platypus. Next base: position 11,681,732 of record CM064531.1, read on the forward strand.
CTCTAGGGGGTGGCAGCCAATCTTCAACCTACTAAGATACCAACTCTTGTGCCTTTAGTTTTAGCAGCAATACATTCGGTGCAGTTTGGGATTAGGGGTGGAGCCTGTTACTAGGTGAGGTTGTCCCCATTGTACTCGGATGTATTGAGCTAACCCCAGATGATGTTGTAAGCGATAAGTCATTAAAGTTGTTTATCCCTTACAACAACACCGCCGTGCTGTGCAGTATGGAATAAACTTAGAAGTTCTCTTGTATACTACACGCACTATGGAATAGACTCGGGGACAATAGATATTTTTGTGTCTCCTTGTTACTGCTTTAACCCTTAACTGGCGGCACCCGGCTATTGTCGAGTTAAATAAATGTGGCCTATGTGGCGGGTTACGGCTATTGTCGAGTGCAATTTTGAGCACATAATGTGCTCTGAGAGAGAGCGGAGCGGTGGGAGGAGCGTAGATTACCTCCTGATCGCTCGCCACGGCCGCCATGGACCTACTGAGATTTACTCCACTTACATCCACCCTCACTCCCTCGCTACATACGTAATTATATAAAGAAATTTCCGTATTTTACCGTTTTTGCCCTTCGGTTGCACGATCGTTGCAAGACAACCAGTTATCGTAGAAGGATGGTTTGGGTGTCATTGGATAGCTCAATTTTTGCCCTTTCAGGGATACATACTTGTATTACGCTCTGGGTCTTGTTCATGCATGAAAAAGAGCACGGAAACAACCCCATTTATGGTAAAAACCCCTGCTGGGCGGCACGGTCAAATATACCGCCTAGCCCGCTAAATAAGGGTTAATAAGCAAAGAGGAAGATAGCCATTTTTCCTAGAGAACCTGCGTGTCTTGGTGTTTGAGTCAGGTATTAAGAGCGTGTCTGTTGCAGGGTAGTACTGTGCTGTGGGCTAGGCTATGTAAGCATCTGGTTGCCCCAGCTCCCCTCGTAACAATATATATATATATATATATATATATATATATATATATTATATATATATATATATATATATATATATAAATATATATATATATACAGTATATATATATATGTTTAAGGATGAGATCTGTGCAGCATGTGAGGAGGTGTGTGGAGTGAGGAGAAGAGGGAGGGGAGTGAAAGGTACAGCATGGTGGACAGAAGAGGTAAGAATAGCTGTGGAAGAAAAGAAGAAAGCATATGGAGAGTGGTTGGGTAGTAGAGGGAATGAAGATTTCGAGAGACAGAAACGAGCGAGGTACATGGAGAGTAAGAGGGTGGTGAAGAGCGTAGTGAAGGAAAGTAAGAGAAGAGTAGATGAGTAATTTGGAAGGAATCTGAGTGTAAAATGGAGAGAGAGTAAGAATCTGTTCTGGAAAGAAGTCAAGAAAGTTAGGGAATGTAGCAAGGGAAACAGTAAGGGTGTGAAAGATAAGAATGGGAGAATGCTGGCCGAGAAGCAAGAGAGAGTCGAAAGATGGAGGGAGTACTTTTATGAGTTGCTAAATGTAAGGAATGAAGAGCCAGCAAACATAGCTGGATATGGTATGGGAGAGAGAAGAAGAGAAGTAGTGGAGGAGGAGGTGGGGATCAGGAGGTCAGAAGTGTGGGAAGGCATGAAAAGAGTGAAGTTGGGGAAAGCACCAGGAACAGATGGAGTGTATGGGGAAATGTTGAGGTATGGTGGTGAGATAGTGATAGAATGGGTATGGAAAATGTGCAAACTAGCATGGGAGAAGGGGAGTGCACCCGATGACTGGAAGACTGGCATAATAGTCCCCCTATATAAGGGCAAAGGGGAAAGAGGAGTGTGTGGTAACCACCGAGGAATATGTCTTCTAAGTGTAGTAGGGAAGGTATACAGTAGAGTGAGAACGGATAAATGGATAGGCGACGAGCAGGGAGGTCTTAGGAAGGGAAGAGGATGTGTAGATCAGATTTTTACCCTGCATTGTGTTGTGGAGAAATATCTGGAGAAGAAACAAAAGGTGTATGTTGCCTTTATGGACTTGGAGAAGGCCTATGACAGAGTGGATAGAGAAGGTTTGTGGAAAGTACTTAGAATATACGGAGTAGAGGGCAAGTTGCTGAAAGCAGTGAAGAGCATGTATGAGGGTGCAAAGGCGGCAGTACGTGTGGAGAGTGAGCAGAGCGAGTTCTTTGACCTGAATGTTGGTTTGAAACAGGGGTGTGTGATGTCCCCGTGGTTGTTTACTGTATATATGGATGAAGTCATGAAAGAAATACTATCAAGAGCAGTGGATGTTGGTGTATCGCTGACAAGGGAGGGAATTGAGTGGAAGCTACCTATACTGCTGTTTGCGGATGATACAGTTCTGATGAGTGATAATGAATTGGAGTTGCAGGGTCTGGTAAATGAGTTTGGAACAGTGTGCGAAAAACGGAATTTGAAGGTAAATGCGGGGAAGAGCAAGGTTATGGTCTTCGAAAGGGGTGAAGTCACAGAGTGTGAGGTGAAGCTGAACGGTCAGGCTATGGAGATCGTCAACTCTTTTAAGTATGTGGGCAGTGTGTTGAGTAAAGATGGGACTATGGATGAAGAAGTGCGGGAGAGGGTACAACAGGGGAAGAGGGTTGTAGGAACGCTAAAAGCAGTAACAAGAAATAGGGTGGTCAGTATGGAAGTGAAGAAGTCCTTGCATGACAGGGTGGTAATCCCGACACTGACTTACGGAAGCGAAGCATTGAGAGACTCAGACCAAGGGTGAGAGCAGTGGAAATGAATTACTTAAGGAGTGCGTGCGGAGTTACATGGAGGGATAGACAGACTAATGAGGAAGTAAGAAGGAGGTGTGGTGTGGAGGTAGATGTGCTGGAAAGTGTGAAAAGGAACAACTTGAGATGGTTCGGCCATATGGAACGTATGGAAAGCGAGAGAATGACTAAGAGGGTGTACGAGAGCGAGGTGGAGGGACAGAGAGGGAGAGGTAGACCGAATGAGAGGTGGAAGGATGGAGTGAGGAAGTACATGAGCGAAGGCGGTGCTGGTTGGGGGGAGGGGCGTCGACTGACTGGGGACAGAGGTGCATGGGGGCGGTTCGTTCGCGGCCACCCCTTCGTGGATCACGGCGTCAGGCAATAGATAGATAGATAGATATATATATATTACATCTGCAGATACAGAGATGGAATTCCGTGACTGTACAAGCTACAAGGACCACGTGGGGCGACTTTCCTCCTTTCTCTCCCATACACACGGCCGGGAGGGAGATGAAGGGGGAGGCAGTCCCTTCTTTGATGGAGGAAACGGGAGAAATGGGGGGCGCTTGTTCCCGCCAAATTCCGATCTCCGAATTGGCCTGTAAATCTGCCCCTCGCCAGTTATTGGATGATGCAAGCAACCTGCCCGCGCTCATTGGTAGCGGCACCTCGGACCTGATGATGAGACTCCTGAATCAAGCCTTGATTGGACTAGCGTGGAGATAGAATTTGATAAAAGGCCTGATATTTGAGAATTAAAATCACAAGGGACTGGAGTTCTCGAGGAGAGGCTCCAGTTCTGAAGTTATTCTTGATTTACAGTGTGCTGGCTTAATAATCCAGAGGGGTGATAGCCTCGGAAGTCCTATTTTAACTAACTAAGTTAAAATCAGTCGTAATCTTAGTTGGAGAGAAGCAGCATGGGAGAGACGGAACTTTGACAGGCTTGTATAACAGTACTTGAGTTTGTTGTGAACACTGACTGACTCATTGTATCTTGTACTCGTGTAATTGGGTAAGTGACTGAATTAACCAGAGACATATTGTAAAGGCTTAACCTCATTCGATGTAGGATTTGTGATCGAAATGAATTGAATTAATGTAATCTGGCTGACTTAGTACATATAAGTTACTTTATTTTATACTATTGTTGAATTAGGTATTACGTATTGTTATACCAATACGTTTATTAATTTATATTGAGATTAAACTAAGCTAAACTAAACTAAACTACAACTTGATTAATTCAATTTAAAGTGAAACCGAAACGGATACAAAACGATCTTGGAAAATTAAATATTACAGGCATAATATTCCCCGTGTATAATGGTAAAGGGGGAAGAGGAATGTGTGGTAACCACCGAGAAATACGTCTTCTAAGCGTAGTAGGGAAGGTGTACAGTAGGGTAGTAAACACTTAAAGAGCGGGGCCCGACTTAAGTCAGTATCTAAAAAGCAGCAAGTTAGGAGCATTATTAAGGCTTTTAAAGGATTAAAATCGAGTGCAAATGGCCAGGAGCTCAGCAGGCCACACGGCCGACACCCAGGGCTTACCGCCGCCCACTGACTCACACTCCCTCTGTTCTCGGGAGGCCGGCAGTGTAGCCAGTAGTGAGCGTAGCTGGAAAAAATATGCCGCTATACGCTAAACTCCCATGTTGGTGGTACCACTGCATCAAAACGATCAGTGCTACGTAGCTCGTTCTCGTCTCATTTTGAAGCTTGTAGCGCCTAGTTTTTTGCTGAATACATTTCTTTTCATGAAGATACTTGATTGATCATTAAGGAGGGCCTGAATATGCCCAAAATAGCCCAAAACCCCCGCTAGACGAGGGTTAAGAGAGTGAGAGCGAGAACGGAGAAATGGATAGGTGACGAGCAGGGAGGGTTTACGAAGGGAAGAGGATATGTAGATCATATTTTTGCCCTGAAATGTGTTGTGGAGAAATATCTGGAGAAGCAATAAAAGTTGTTTGTTGCCTTTATGGACTTGGTGAAGGCCTATGAAAGAGTGAATAGAGAAGGTATATGGAAAGTACTGAGAATATACGGTGTGATGGAATGTTCAGTGAAGTGAATATATATAATCTAAATCCAAATCAAATCCAAGTCAAATCTACTTCAAACTAAATTGAATCTGAATTGAATCTAAATTAAAACTAAATTGAATCTAAAGGTCTCTCACATAAAGATATATATATGAATTATAATGATTGGGTTTATCAAATACCGGGATTCAACTTACCAACATCTACACAGAACAATGAGGCTGGGAATAGGCCGGTAAAGATGGCGGGTGGCCAGTAGTGAGCGGCACCAGAGCACACTCGGAGGAAATAAGCCGAAATTATTATGTTAAATGATCATGAGTAGGAGAAAGCAGTGCTTATCTGTCAGTCATGGCGTCGATGAGAGCGTCTAGGATGATGATGTGTGAAGAGTTCTGGCCATTTGCTGTATCTATAGGCACTATCGCACAATTAACGGAAATGGAAAAATATATGTTGACTGGGTGAAGTCTATGAGTGCTCTGGCGTCCCTCGGAACGCTGTGTTGCTGCCTGGCTACCGCGAGCCAGGAAAAATATTGTAATGCATCTGAGTTGCTAATACGATAATTTAATACATATGATAATAGTCATACATACTGTATAAGACCATATTAATATTACATAATAGCATATTAGACCATTTATAATCTTAACTTACAACTTACAATCTTACTATCACAATGTTAACCCTTTGGCGCACCTACAGTTTCCAATGAAAGTTTTTCCCACTCCTAAAATATATCTCAAAATCCTTGTATTTGGATTAATGAGGTACCATCGGCTTCGTTATTGATTGAACTTCAAGATAAGCAAATAAAAACATAGAATAAATACAAAACAACCACATTGGGGCACTCCGAAATAAGAATTGTAAAAAAACAATGAAATACCTTATCTCCAACTCACACTAGCTCAAACTTTTGCCCACAACATTTTTGATTTGCATACATATATGGAAGGGGAATTTAATGAGGATTCCACTGGTAACTTCAGAATTACTATAAACCAAATAGTTACTGAGATACACGAATAAAAGTGAAAGTATCGAAAAACAGACTGAGCTGTACTCTGCTCCCTTCCCAGCCAGCCGTGAGTAAACCGTTAAACTGAGGGGGTTGCCAATTGTACCCATTGAACTAGACATAATACCTAATATATATGCCAAATATGACGCGCGTCAGACGAAAACTAAATTTTTGGCGAATATTTTAAAGTTTAATGACTCTTAAAGAGTCATCGTGCGCGTAGGAAAAAAATACCTAATGACTCTGAACGAGTCATCGTGCGCGAAAGGGTTAATTCCTATGCCTTAATCATAGAAACGATCATTAACCAACTGCCTAACTAGATGTGTCATAGAGACAAATGTTAGGATATATTGCCTATCTATCGTATTACACGATATACGGAGTAGATGGCAAGTTGCTGAAAGCAGTGAAGAGCATGTATGAGGGTGCAAAGGCGTCAGTACGGGTGGAGAATAAGCTGAGCAAGTTCTTTGATCTGAATGTTGGGTTGAAACAAGGGAGTGTGATGTCCCCATGGTTGTTCAATATATATATATGGATGGAGTCATGAAAGAAATACAAGGAAGAGCAGTGGATGTTGGATTACCGCTGATAAGGGAGGGAAACGAGTAGAAGCTACCTGTACTGCTGTTTGCCAGTGATACAGGTCTGATGAGCGATAGTGAATGGGAGTTGCAGGGTCTGGTAAATATGCTTGGTACAGTGGGTGAATAATGGAATCTGAAGGTAAATGCAGGGAAGAGCAAGTTATGGTCTTTGAAAGGTGTGCAGCCACAGAGTAGAGGTGAAGTTGAACGGTCAGGATATGGAGAATATCAGCTCTATTTTAGTATTTGGGCAGTGTGTTGAGTAAAGATGGGAGTATGAATGAAGAAGTGCGGGAGAAGGTGCAACAGGGGAAGAGGGCTGTAGGAATGCTGAAAGCATTAACAAGAAATAGAGTGGTCAGCATGGAAGTAAAGAAATCCTTGCATGATAGTGTGGTAATCCTGACATTGATTTACGGGAGCGAAGCATGGACGGTGGTGGTGGAGAGACTCAGTCCAGGAGTGAGAGGGGTGCAAATGAGTTACTTGAGAAGTGCGTGCGGAGTTACAGACAAATGAGGAAGTAAGAGAGAGGTGTGGTGTGGATGTAGATGTGCTGGAAAGTTTGAAAAGGAACACCTTGAGATGGTGTTTTTCACTCGACATGAAGTCAGATTGTATAGCAGTTATTTATTGATCGCTCATCCCTTCCATTAGCCAGACGTTATCGTCTGTTGCCCCCTTCTTACAACAGGGAGGTGGAAATAGGATTTTGAAGCAGGATATATCTCTTTGTTCTCTACTTTTTTCACTTGTCTCCTCTGTAGAAATAGTTAAAATTTTCCTTTTGAGTTTTTCACTCATCTCTTTCGTAAAAATAGTTAAAATAATCCTTCATTAATATTAAAATTAATACAAACCACTCAATGTTACATGTGTGTTCTTGTTGTGAATCGGAAACCCAAACATTTCATATAACTTTGTCTTCTTATTTCCCCTGAAATATATTTGTTGTACTGTGAGATGGCATGCTCTGTCCTGTCTCGGTCAACTTTGCGTGCAATTGCTGGTTGACCGATACTCCTGATCTTAACATATGTAGTAGTCTGGAACTTTCCTAGTACATCCATGAACACAAATATAGATGGATGGAATGTATAAATCTACTCATTGAAATAAGCATGAAAAGATTTGGCAGAATTGCTGGTACGTTTTGCATTCGAGGGGACTTCAGCCCAAAGCACTGGAGGATATCTTGACTCTTTTGTGACATAATTATCAACAAGATAGTCTGCAAAGCGTGTACATCTGTCATCCTGCGATGTCTCTGTCATCTGATCATCGATGAAGCAATCTTCGATATCTTTAGGGTCAATGAAATGGAGACCAAAAGATAGTTTCAGCCACTGGCCTATGTCACTGTTGTTGTCTTTATATTCCCTACTTAGGCACAGATTTTGTATTTTTCGCCACCATGCCTGCCCTAAATGGAATCAGCAACATTTGAAGACTGCGTTTGGAAATATTTCTCTCGGAACAGTGAGCATGACAAATTCAAAATCTGCATGTATCACTGAGGCTCCCAGTTGCATATTCCTTGCGGAACAAATATTATTTAAACACTTCCACATATTTCTATAAATCTCCTTAGATTGATCTGACGAGAAAGCATACACTAATGGAACATAATGTTCACTACATAAGCCATGTAGTCAAGCCACAAGTGTCAAGTGTATCAAGTGTAAGTTGATAGAAGAACTTTGGACAACTCTTGAAAGTTCCATCTACGAAAATCTCCTCAACAGAGTTCACCAGAAATGAAAGATTAGTTGTACACGAAAGGATAACAATTACAGTTTCTGTATTATTTTCAGGGATAACATCTTCATTGTTGGTGGTAGTAGCATTCATGGAATTAAGAGCATGATGTACTGCCTCACAAGTTTTAGCCAATACAGGAAACACTTTCCGACCTTCTCGGTATAATGATTGTGCTATACTGTAGATCTTATATCACCAGATTCTAGTACATGATCAGAACATTTATGCAGTTCCGTTCTAATGAGCTTAGAAGGTCTTGCCGTCATGTCATCACTCGCCTTTCATTTCACTTGAGCACGCAGTTGCTGTCTTTCAAGTTTTCTTTCATCTTTGTCATGGTTATGTTCCAATTGTACCGGAACAATGGAAGTCATTGTGCTCTCTGTTTTAAGTCTACCTTTACATTTCTTGTTGGTACACTCGGATACCATAGTCTCTAGCCCACCCCACTCTGGCAATAGGTGAGGCCAAGACCCTTTCTGCATGGTGGCCCACAGTGATGGTGAGGGGTGGGGTTCGAGAGAGAGGGCAACACACAAACGAGCACAGTGTGAAGCATTTGAAGACTTCAAATTCTGTCCCAAATGTTTCACGCTGTGTGTGTTTCTCTCTCTCCCAAACCCCAGCCGTAACTATCACTGTGGGCCACCGTCCAGGAAGGGTCCTGGCATCACCTTTTGCCAGAGTGTGGTGGGCTAGAGACTATGGTATCCGAGTGTACATCGCCAAAAAATACATCCGTCCGTCCGTCCGTCCGTCCGTCCGTCCGTCCGTCCATCCGTCCGTCCGTCCACTCTGTATATGTATCCTTCGTGTATCAAAGTTTTTTTTTACCTTTGTTGGTCTTTGAAATAGTAAAATCCATTGCAGAAAATGATGCATGTGACAGGTTGACAACACAAGACGGAACCACCAGACTGTCTGTGCACCGTGGGATGACCGACTTGCTCCATCGTGCGATCATCGTGTGAAGCAATATGAGACACCGAACGATAATTAATGACAGCGAGTGAACTGGAATAAAGACAAAGAGGAAGAGTACACCGAATGAGAGGTAGAAGGATGGAGTGAAGAAGTATATGAGTGAAGGCGGTGCTGCATGGGAGGAGGGGCGTCGACTGACTGGAAACAGAGGTGCATGGGGGCGTTTCGTTCATGGCCACCCCTTTGGGGATCACGGTGCCCGGCAATATATATATATATATATATATATATATATATATATATATATATATATATATATATATATAATATATATGAGGATTTATGTTCTTTGTTAAATGAGATATAGATTAAAGGTGGGTGTGCATGCTATTATTTTCCTCCACAATCATTACCGGCAGTGTGCACTATAGCTTTTGGTGCAATATTTTCTGCTACAATGGCTTAATTATTTATATAATGGCCAAAATAGGATATGGGTGACACTTTTCTGGATTCGGAGTTTAAGCGCTCTGATGACGTATGCCCAGCAACACAACAAGCTCTTCTGACAGGTGGAAATGGAGGATAGTGACAGTAGTTCCGATTCGTTTGCCAATACTGAGGGTGATAACCGTGATTATGGCGAAGAACCTCAAGTGATGAATATTGGTGGTGTCCACGCTTATATGTATGAACCTGTAGGACGAGATCCAGCAGCAGGAGAGGAGGGAGAAGCAGCTGTGATTACCGCCCGCCTTGTTTACACTAATCGGAGCCGCGGCGGACGCTAGCGACCATGTCCCCGTCTATTTTGACTGCATTTGGATACAATAATGAAAGCCCGCCCCTCACGCCTCCATGACTTATTGTCATCATCATATACATTGCCAACAGGGTGCAAATATCAGAAAAAATCGCTGTAAAAATAGACGGGAACTTAACCGCGGCGGCGATCGACTTATGTAAACATGATGACCGTACGCCTGGTCACTACATATCCTTCCCAACAATGTTTGCGCCACTCACTGTTTTTTTTTTTTTTTTGTTAGCCTAGTTGCTAGTAGTTGAATTTTAGCCAATACATTTCTTTAGCCTAGGTTAGGCCTATATCCATCGACGCTGACTGTATAATTTGGGCTAGGCTTAAGTTAGCCCATATTATCCACTCTCCTGACTCCTGAAATTAGCAAGGCCTAGACTAGGGCCTACCGGCCTACATGCAAATTTTCCTTAATATCTGATCTTACTAGCCTAGGCTAATTCTATTTCTGTCACTAAGCTAGTTAGCTAGGCTATCTAAAATATCATAATTCGCTAATGCCCGGTAGCCTACCGTACTTTATGGAAAGATGTACCCAATGCTGTAGCCTACAGGGAAATTTCCCCACCCCAAAAAAACTATCACTCACTTCTTGGACTTGACGCTTCCTTGCAGCTGGTCTCTGCTCTGATGACACTGTAGGAACACTTGTAGCACATGTACAGTTAGTCAAAGTTCTAGCTGACCCACCCTAGCTCTGGGGCTCGCAGAATTAGCTGGCAATACTGGTGTAGTGGTGCAGGGATACCACTTGCCATTAATGTGTTACCTGTGTCTGTCCTGTATATTACTGCAAATTAGACTATGTAATGTTCACGTTGTGAAGACTAAATGCTCCTTAGTCTGGCGATGCCTGGCGCCCTCCTTCCCTCCCTCGCGTGGCCCCGGGATATCTCGTGGCCGCGGGAGCTCACTCTAGTTCTGCCTCTCGTTGTGTAAACATCACTTTTTAGCTGTCTGTCGAGCTTGCTCCTTCTGTTTCCATTGAATACCGCATATTTCTTCTTGTTCTTTATTTGATTGGAGCATAGCAGGGGCTGGAGTCATATTGAGCATATTGTTTTGTTTAAACATCTTTAGTTTAATCTTAGTTACTGCATTCAGTCTTTGTTGGCAATCTAGAATATAAGTTTCTTTTTATTCTTCCATGTTGTTTTCCATTATTCTGCTGCATTATGTTTATGTGTGAATAGTATTCCTGGTTGGTATCTATAGTGGTTTGTGGGTTGGCCTGTTTTACTTAGTTTTGGTAGGCCTTTGAGGAACGGGGTTGGTGTGTGTGTAGGCCTGCAGTGCCATAATAGGTTACTGTCCTTTTTCCTTCCACCACACAGCATCCTCTAACTCGGGCCTTAGTTAACCCTCTAGGGGGTGGCAGCCAATCTTCAACCTACTAAGATACCAACTCTTGTGCCTTTAGTTTTAGCAGCAATACATTCGGTGCAGTTTGGGACTAGGGGTGGAGCCTGTTACTAGATGAGGTTGTCCCCATTGTACTCGGATGTATTGAGCTAACCCCAGATGATGTTGTAAGCGATAAGTCATTAAAGTTGTTTATCCCTTACAACACCACCGCCGTGCTGTGCAGTATGGAATAAACTTAGAAGTTCTCTTGTATACTACACGCACTATGGAATAGACTCGGCGACTATAGATATTTTTGTGTCTCCTTGTTACTGCTTTAATAAGCAAAGAGGAAGATAGCCATTTTTCCTAGAGAACCTGCGTGTCTTGGTGTTTGAGTCAGATATTAAGAGCGTGTCTGTTGCAGGGTAGTACTGTGCTGTGGGCTAGGCTATGTAAGCATCTGGTTGCCCCGGCTCCCCTCGTAACAATATATATATATATATATACAGTATATATATATGTTTAAGGATGAGATCTGTGCAGCATGTGAGGAGGTGTGTGGAGTGAGGAGAAGAGGGAGGGGAGTGAAAGGTGGACAGAAGAGGTAAGAATAGCTGTGGAAGAAAAGAAGAAAGCATATAGAGAGTGGTTGGGTAGTAGAGGGAATGAAGATTTCGAGAGACAGAAACGAGCGAGGTACATGGAGAGTAAGAGGGTGGTGAAGAGCGTAGTGAAGGAAAGTAAGAGAAGAGTAGATGAGTAATTTGGAAGGAATCTGAGTGTAAAATGGAGAGAGAGTAAGAAACTGTTCTGGAAAGAAGTCAAGAAAGTTAGGGAAGGTAGCAAGGGAAACAGTAAGGGTGTGAAAGATAAGAATGGGAGAATGCTAGCCGAGAAGCAAGAGAGAGTCGAAAGATGGAGGGAGTACTTTTATGAGTTGCTAAATGTAAGGAATGAAGAGCCAGCAAACATAGCTGGATATGGTATGGGAGGGAGAAGAAGAGAAGTAGTGGAGGAGGAGGTGGGGATCAGGAGGTCAGAAGTGTGGGAAGCCATGAAAAGAGTGAAGTTGGGGAAAGCACCAGGAACAGATGGAGTGTATGGGGAAATGTTGAGGTATGGTGGTGAGATAGTGATAGAATGGGTATGGAAAATGTGCAAACTAGCATGGGAGAAGGGGAGTGCACCCGATGACTGGAAGACTGGCATAATAGTCCCCCTATATAAGGGCAAAGGGGAAAGAGGAGTGTGTGGTAACCCCCGAGGAATATGTCTTCTAAGTGTAGTAGGAAAGGTATACAGTAGAGTGAGAACGGAGAAATGGATAGGCGACGAGCAGGGAGGTCTTAGGAAGGGAAGAGGATGTGTAGATCAGATTTTTACCCTGCATTGTGTTGTGGAGAAATATCTGGAGAAGAAACAAAAGGTGTATGTTGCCTATATGGACTTGGAGAAGGCCTATGACAGAGTGGATAGAGAAGGTTTGTGGAAAGTACTTAGAATATACGGAGTAGAGGGCAAGTTGCTGAAAGCAGTGAAGAGCATGTATGAGGGTGCAAAGGCGGCAGTACGTGTGGAGAGTGAGCAGAGCGAGTTCTTTGACCTGAATGTTGGTTTGAAACAGGGGTGTGTGATGTCCCCGTGGTTGTTTACTGTATATATGGATGAAGTTATGAAAGAAATACTATCAAGAGCAGTGGATGTTGGTGTATCGCTGACAAAGGAGGGAATTGAGTGGAAGCTACCTATACTGCTGTTTGCGGATGATACAGTTCTGATGAGTGATAATGAATTGGGGTTGCAGGGTCTGGTAAATGAGTTTGGAACAGTGTGAAAAACGGAATTTGAAGGTAAATGCGGGGAAGAGCAAGGTTATGGTCTTCGAAAGGGGTGAAGTCACAGAGTGTGAGGTGAAGCTGAACGGTCAGGCTATGGAGATCGTCAACTCTTTTAAGTATGTGGGCAGTGTGTTGAGTAAAGATGGGACTATGGATGGAGAAGTGCGGGAGAGGGTATAACAGGGGAAGAGGGTTGTAGGAACGCTAAAAGCAGTAACAAGAAATAGGGTGGTCAGTATGGAAGTGAAGAAGTCCTTGCATGACAGGGTGGTAATCCCGACACTGACTTACGGAAGCGAAGCATGGACGTTGGTTGAGAGACTCAGACCAAGGGTGAGAGCAGTGGAAATGAATTACTTAAGGAGTGCGTGCGGAGTTACATGGAGGGATAGACAGACTAATGAGGAAGTAAGAAGGAGGTGTGGTGTGGAGGTAGATGTGCTGGAAAGTGTGAAAAGGAACAACTTGAGATGGTTCGGCCATATGGAACGTATGGAAAGCGAGAGAATGACTAAGAGGGTGTATGAGAGCGAGGTGGAGGGACAGAGAGGGAGAGGTAGACCGAATGAGAGGTGGAAGGATGGAGTGAGGAAGTACATGAACGAAGGCGGTGCTGGTTGGGGGGAGGGGCGTCGACTGACTGGGGACAGAGGTGCATGGGGGCGGTTCGTTCGCGGCCACCCCTTCGGGGATCACGGCGTCAGGCAATAGATAGATAGATAGATATATATATATATTACATCTGCAGATACAGAGATGGAATTCCGTGACTGTACAAGCTACAAGGACCACGTGGGGCGACTTTCCTCCTTTCTCTCCCATACACACGGCCGGGAGGGAGATGAAGGGGGAGGCAGTCCCTTCTTTGATGGAGGAAACGGGAGAAATGGGGGGCGCTTGTTCCCGCCAAATTCCGATCTCCGAATTGGCCTGTAAATCTGCCCCTCGCCAGTTATTGGATGATGCAAGCAACCTGCCCGCGCTCATTGGTAGCGGCACCTCGGACCTGATGATGAGACTCCTGAATCAAGCCTTGATTGGACTAGCGTGGAGATAGAATTTGATAAAAGGCCTGATATTTGAGAATTAAAATCACAAGGGACTGGAGTTCTCGAGGAGAGGCTCCAGTTCTGAAGTTATGCTTGATTTACAGTGTGCTGGCTTAATTATCCAGAAGGGTCGATAGCCTCGGAAGTCCTATTTTAACTAACTAAGTTAAAATCAGTCGTAATCTTAGTTGGAGAGAAGCAGCATGGGAGAGACGGAACTTTGACAGGCTTGTATAACAGTACTTGAGTTTGTTGTGAACACTGACTGACTCATTGTATCTTGTACTCGTGTAATTGGGTAAGTGACTGAATTAACCAGAGACATATTGTAAAGGCTTAACCTCATTCGATGTAGGATTTGTGATCGAAATGAATTGAATTAATGTAATCTGGGTGACTTAGTACATATAAGTTACTTTATTTTATACTATTGTTGAATTAGGTATTACGTATTGTTATACCATTACGTTTATTAATTTAAATTGAGATTAAACTAAGCTAAACTAAACTAAACTACAACTTGATTAATTCAATTTAAAGTGAAACCGAAACGGATACAAAACGATCTTGGAATATTAAATATTACAGGCATAATATTCCCCGTGTATAATGGTAAAGGGGGAAGAGGAATGTGTGGTAACCACCGAGAAATACGTCTTCTAAGCGTAGTAGGGACTACTACAGTAGGTACAGTAAGTACAGTAGGGTAGTAATTAAGAGTGTGAGAGCGAGAACGGAGAAATGGATAGGTGACGAGCAGGGCGGGTTTACGAAGGGAAGAGGATATGTAGATCATATTTTTGCCCTGAAATGTGTTGTGGAGAAATATCTGGAGAAGCAATAAAAGTTGTTTGTTGCCTTTATGGACTTGGTGAAGGCCTATGAAAGAGTGAATAGAGAAGGTATATGGAAAGTACTGAGAATATACGGTGTGATGGAATGTTCAGTGAAGTGAATATATATAATCTAAATCCAAATCAAATCCAAGTCAAATCTACTTCAAACTAAATTGAATCTGAATTGAATCTAAATTAAAACTAAATTGAATCTAAAGGTCTCTCACATAAAGATATATATGAATTATAATGATTGGGTTTACCGGGATTCAACTTACCAACATCTACACAGAACAATGAGGCTGGGAATAGGCCGGTAAAGATGGCGGGTGGCAAGTAGTGAGCGGCACCAGAGCACACTCGGAGGAAATAAGCCGAAATTATTATGTTAAATGATCATGAGTATGAGAAAGCAGTGCTTATCTGTCAGTCATGGCGTCGATGAGAGCGTCTAGGATGATGATGTGTGAAGAGTTCTGGCCATTTGCTGTATCTATAGGCACTATCGCACAATTAACGGAAATGGAAAAATATATGTTGACTTGGTGAAGTCTATGAGTGCTCTGGCGTCCCTCGGAACGCTGTGTTGCTGCCTGGCTACCGCGAGCCAGGAAAAATATTGTAATGCATCTGAGTTGCTAATACGATAATTTAATACATATGATAATAGTCATACATACTGTATAAGACCATATTAATATTACATAATAGCATATTAGACCTTTTATAATCTTAACTTACAACTTACAATCTTACTATCACAATGTTAACCCTTTGGCGCACCTACAGTTTCCAATGAAAGTTTTTCCTTCCCACTCCTAAAATATATCTCAAAATCCTTGTATTTGGATTAATGAGGTACCATCGGCTTCGTTATTGATTGAACTTGAAGATAAGCAAATAAAAACATAGAATAAATACAAAACAACCACATTGGGGCACTCCGAAATAAGAATTGTAAAAAAAAAATGAAATACCTTATCTCCAACTCACACTAGCTCAAACTTTTGCCCACAACATTTTTGATTTGCATACATATATGGAAGCAGAATTTAATGAGGATTCCACTGGTAACTTCAGAATTACTATAAACCAAATAGTTACTGAGATACACGAATAAACGTGAAAGTATCGAAAAACAGACTGAGCTGTACTCTGCTCCCTTCCCAGCCAGCCGTGAGTAAACCGTTAAACTGAGGGGGTTGCCAATTGTACCCATTGAACTAGACTTAATACCTAATATATATGCCAAATATGACGCGCGTCAGACGAAAACTAAATTTTTGGCGAATATTGTAAAGTTTAATGACTCTTAAAGAGTCATCGTGCGCGTAGGAAAAAATACCTAATGACTCTGAACGAGTCATCGTGCGCGAAAGGGTTAATTCCTACGCCTTAGTCATAGAAACGATCATTAACCAACTGCCTAACTAGATGTGTCATAGAGACAAATGTTAGGATATATTGCCTATCTATCGTATTACACGATATACGGAGTAGATGGCAAGTTGCTGAAAGCAGTGAAGAGCATGTATGAGGGTGCAAAGGCGTCAGTACGTGTGGAGAATAAGCTGAGCAAGTTCTTTGATCTGAATGTTGGGTTGAAACAAGGGAGTGTGATGTCCCCATGGTTGTTCAATATATATATATGGATGGAGTCATGAAAGAAATACAAGGAAGAGCAGTGGATGTTGGATTACCGCTGATAAGGGAGGGAAACGAGTAGAAGCTACCTGTACTGCTGTTTGCCAGTGATACAGGTCTGATGAGCGATAGTGAATGGGAGTTGCAGGGTCTGGTAAATATGCTTGGTACAGTGGGTGAATAATAGAATCTGAAGGTAAATGCAGGGAAGAGCAAGTTATGGTCTTTGAAAGGTGTGCAGCCACAGAGTAGAGGTGAGGTTGAACGGTCAGGATATGGAGAATATCAGCTCTATTTCATATATATTATATATATATATATATATATATATATATATATATATATATATATATATATATATATATAATATATATGAGGATTTATGTTCTTTGTTAAATGAGATATAGATTAAAGGTGGGTGTGCATGCTATTATTTTCCTCCACAATCATTACCGGCAGTGTGCACTATAGCTTTTGGTGCAATATTTTCTGCTACAATGGCTTAATTATTTATATAATGGCCAAAATAGGATATGGGTGACACTTTTCTGGATTCGGAGTTTAAGCGCTCTGATGACGTATGCCCAGCAACACAACAAGCTCTTCTGACAGGTGGAAATGGAGGATAGTGACAGTAGTTCCGATTCGTTTGCCAATACTGAGGGTGATAACCGTGATTATGGCGAAGAACCTCAAGTGATGAATATTGGTGGTGTCCACGCTTATATGTATGAACCTGTAGGACGAGATCCAGCAGCAGGAGAGGAGGGAGAAGCAGCTGTGATTACCGCCCGCCTTGTTTACACTAATCGGAGCCGCGGCGGACGCTAGCGATCATGTCCCCGTCTATTTTGACTGCATTTGGATACAATAATGAAAGCCCGCCCCTCACGCCTCCATGACTTATTGTCATCATCATATACATTGCCAACAGGGTGCAAATATCAGAAAAAATCGCTGTAAAAATAGACGGGAACTTAACCGCGGCGGCGATCGACTTATGTAAACATGATGACCGTACTACATGACCGGTCACTACATATCCTTCCCAACAATGTTTGCGCCACTCACTGTTTTTTTTTTTTTTTGTTAGCCTAGTTGCTAGTAGTTGAATTTTAGCCAATAAATTTCTTTAGCCTAGGTTAGGCCTATATCCATCGATGCTGACTGTATAATTTGGGCTAGGCTTAAGTTAGCCCATATTATCCACTCTCCTGACTCCTGAAATTAGCAAGCACTTAGGCCTAGACTAGGGCCTTACCGGCCTACATGCAAATTTTCCTTAATATCTGATCTTACTAGCCTAGGCTAATTCTATTTCTGTCACTAAGCTAGTTAGCTAGGCTATCTAAAATATCATAATTCGCTAATGCCCGGTAGCCTACCGTACTTTATGGAAAGATGTACCCAATGCTGTAGCCTACAGGGAAATTTCCCCACCCCAAAAAACTATCACTCACTTCTTGGACTTGACGCTTCCTTGCAGCTGGTCTCTGCTCTGATGACACTGTAGGAACACTTGTAGCACATGTACAGTTAGTCAAAGTTCTAGCTGACCCACCCTAGCTCTGGGGCTCGCAGAATTAGCTGGCAATACTGGTGTAGTGGTGCAGGGATACCACTTGCCATTAATGTGTTACCTGTGTCTGTCCTGTATATTACTGCAAATTAGACTATGTAATGTTCACGTTGTGAAGACTAAATGCTCCTTCATTAGGCAGCCACCAATAAAACAAAAATATCTATTCTTATAAAATCGAGTAAAGTATGTTGTGGCAGCCAGCAGGTTTTATATGCGTTGCCAATCAGTGGATATAATAACTTAAATATTTAAGCATATCTACGAGCTTTGGGTGAATGTTCGGGATCATACATAGCGATGTATGCATTTTTATTTGAGATAGGCTTAGTTTCCCTTGTTTAGTATGTGTTCTAACAATGATATAGCCGAAATCAGATCTACCAATTTCCAACCTTTGTAAGACACACCTCCTTCCTACACCAGTATTGCCAGATAATTCTGCGAGCCCCAGAGCGAGGGTGGGTCAGCTGGAACTTTGACCAACTGTACCTGCAGGGTAAATTGTGGATACGGCATCAGCTTTTAGGTATAACCCGCTGAGTGCCAGCTAATTAGTGAAGCTGTGTCACCGCCAGTGCCAGAGTATTTTGTATTTTTATTTTTTTGGCTAAATCTATCAAGTTGGGTGAGACAGGAAGGATAATGGTAAAAAAAACACTCCCCTTGTCCATTTTCGCCAGAAATCAGGTCCCCTATGGTCGCGAATGTAGCTGAAATGTTCAGAGTAAACACCGTGACTTTTATGGTATCGGAAAATATAGGTGGGAGGGTGGTTTGGGGGATGGTGGGGGGAAGGTAGAAGGGTAATTGACTCGTGTTACAAATATGAAGCTGATTGGTGAGGTAGTTTCGCCACCACGGATTTTCCTTATTTTCCTTTTCTTCATAGGGATACGCTGGAAGTGGGTGGTGGGAGTGAGGTGGGGGAGTTGTGTACAGAAGGGTAGGGGACTTGTCACAAATATGGAACCGATTGGTTCAGTCGTTTCGCCGCCACATATTTTCCTCTTTTTTTCTTTGTGAGGCGACCGATAGTCAGCGAGTTGGTTGGGGGAGGAAGTTGTGTTGGTGGTGGCAAGAAGCCACCACCAAGGGTAAGGTACATGTGGTAGAAATATGAAAGCCATAGGTGCATCTAGCCATACCCATACTCCACCGCACTTTATTGTCAAAGCATTCATCACGAAAATGTCCATTGCATATGAAGCTTGTTTTGGGCTTTGCCTCCCATACTCTGGTTCTTTGTATAAACTTCACCCATTTGTTACAATGGTATGGATCACTTGGAAACTTGTTTAGTGCTATGTTTGGTCAAGGGATGTTCCTACACCCGAAAACAGCACACCTATTCACCATTGTTGCTATACTTGCTGATGTTTACTTCCCAAATGTTGGCCTGGGCCTACGTCACATCCTCACGTGAGTACAAGTTGCAAGGGGTCGCAATTCAATATCTATTTTTGATTTGTTCTCTAATATTGAAGATTAGTTTTGACAAAGAAGTAGTCAGGTTGATTACTGGAGATCTAAACATATCTTTAAATACATTATAAATTAATTTTAATTTCGCATGCACACCCACCTTTAAGTTTAGAGGATTTAGGTTGTAGTGGGAAAAGTTTTCTCTTAGCTAAGGTAGATGCAATATGAAATAGGCGTGAGATAATTGGCATCGAATAATTAAGTATAAAAGGAACTCTCTCGTTTGAACCAGTGACACTATTGCGGATTTTCCGTTTTCGTATGCTCTTGTTAGGATAATGAATAGGATAGGATTCTTGAATAGGATAATGAAAGTTGCAATAACCTGATAATATACTTCAAGGGACTGGAGTTCTGGAAAAGGGGCTCGATTCCTAACGATATTCTTTACTTAAAGTGTGCTGGCTAAATAATCCAGAAGGGTTGATAGCCTCTGAATTCCTATTTTAACTAACTAACCACAGGCTATTTAAAACTAATATGCACCTACAGTAGATGCTAAAAAATCCATCAATCGAGGAGATTCGTTCATTTTGTCAATCAATGCATCTAGATAGATAGAAAATACACACATACTGTACATACCCTGAATTTATCATAACAATGCATATTATTATGTTCCCTCCACCAACCGACTTTACTTCTAAACTCAATTAATGAAATCAACAAATGTCCAGGGATTCGAACCTAGGATGCTCACACCGAAATTCAGTGCATTTATCCATTGCACTACGAAGACAGTATTTCAGAAGAGATGAACGTATATGTTTGCTTATTATTTTATCTTTGTATTATTATTGTTTTATTTCCTCTCTAGACCTCCATCAATGTGTTAAAAGCAACCCCTAGATTCAAGATAAATGTGTAAATTTTGTGTTAGAAAAATGTCCAGGTCAAAGACTGGTTACTCATAAAATTACACCTACATAGCACGAAACATCTTAATTTCTAAATATTGACAAAGAATATGGCGAACGTCTTAAATTCTAAAAGACAATGAGGCTAAACACAAGAGAGAAAGGGGCCATAAAAACCAGCCCATACCCCTTTAAATGGTAAATACTGTCCTGCCGTCATATTCAATCGTCAATTACTGACTAAACGTAGAGACGTGTATCATTATTAGTGTCACAGTATAAGTATTATTGAAACTATTGAACACATTTTTTAGTAAATCGCAATATTGGCAAGTAAATGAAGTGAAGAGTCTTAAAGGATAAAAAACACCATCTGAGGAGAAACACTATTAACAACGTCACTCATATATATATATATATAATTATATATATACCGTATATAATTATATGACCTGAAGAAACTCTCTGTTAAACGTTGTCAATAAAGTGCTCCTCCTCAGATGGTGTTTTGTTTATCCATTCTATCTACTGTTCAAGTACCACTCAACTAAAGTCTTAAAATTGCCAAAATAATGGGGCGAATGTTTAATAAAATCTCAAAACCAATGTGGGTAGGCATGAAGGAGAAGGGGATAAGAAAAAACACCACCTCCTTAACTATTTTTTCCTACTCGTTCTGTAGGCATGTAGGCATGTAGTTCTGTAGGTTCTGAGGCATTGGGTGTTAGCGCAATGAAAGGGGTAAAGTCAATCTCAATTAACCATTTGATATACACAGATCCTTCTTTTACTTAATACAATCGGAGACAGCAGGCAAAGCTGCCTGTAACAAGTATCCCACCCAAGGATGAAAGTGATAGAGAGCCAAACTCAAGGTATGTTTGAGGTAATAGAGGTGAGTTGGAAAGCAGTGTGGTGTGCTTGTTAAATGTAGTGAAATTTATAGGAGGTATTTGTGAGAGTTAGCAAACCTCCTGCTTATAGGAGGTATTTGTGAGAGTTAGCTGGATTACTCTCTGTGTAGGTAAGGCACAAATAGGCACAGTGGAGGAAGCCAGGCAAACGAAATAGGAGCTCCAGCAACTCCTTATCATATGCCTATGTGGCCTCCTATGGGCACTACCCTGCTCGATTGGTGCCTACAATAAACTGTCCAAACGCGATCATGGTCATCAAGGAGTTAATCTCATCAACAATCACTTATGTTATATTAATTTCTCTCTGCAAGTAAAATATTACGTTTACATCATCGGATGTGCATATTTTTTTTAATGATTTCGTGTATGAAAACTTTGATATCATAAAGTAGAAAAGGCAAACACTTACTGCGCGATTAAGAGGTGGTATTTATTTATTTGTTTATATATTTATTTATATATCATTAATTTAGTTTCCTCCCTAGACCTTCCT
The DNA here is from genome assembly GCA_032716605.1 of Paralithodes platypus. Taxonomy (NCBI): domain Eukaryota; kingdom Metazoa; phylum Arthropoda; class Malacostraca; order Decapoda; family Lithodidae; genus Paralithodes; species Paralithodes platypus. The sequence goes on from CM064531.1 coordinate 11,703,651, forward strand.
CAAGCTTGAAGAAAATATCCCCAAGGTGCCACTTCGAGATAAATTTGTGCATTATTCGAGATAAAAAATGCTCCGGACAAAGGCCAATTCCTCCTAAGTTGTAGGTTCGCTATCGCTCGCCAGGAAAAAAATCACAACTAAATGGCACAAACTTTTAGAGTAAATGTCTTATAATTTTAAATATATGGGGATAAACATGAGGGAGAAGGGGTCCAGAAAACCCCCCCCCCCCCCCTTAACCTGAGAACGGCGAGCCTATGGTATATAAAACGTCCCGCTGAGCAAAGATATTGTGGGTAAATCCCGACGAATTTCGTAATTTTACGATAAATATTGTTATTACTTATTCATTTGCGCCTATTTTACGTTTAATATGAAGATATTAACATGTAACAACAATACAAGAGGGATTAGTATTTGAGGAGTGAAAAAGACGAATTATTGCCGACCGTCCAACTCATGAGGTGAGAGGCGCGCGAGATATACACCCTCGCGAAAGCAGGTCAAAACGGCCACACTCCGAAATGGCCACAACCAAAATGGACACAAACCTTGAAAGCATGTCACGCTAGTGAAGTCTCTCTCTTGCCACGATCTCTATATGCGTCCCAGATGACCTTGAAACCGGGTGGGAGATATTGCCGCAGAAAATAAACCGATAAACAAGGGAATATGAGGAAACATAGGTGATAATTGAAGGGGGAGGGGTTGACACATGTGGAGGAGTGATAGGATGTTTGGAGGGGAATAATCTCACTTAATCACACATTCCTTTGTTTTGAGTGCCAGTGGGATGTTTTGTAGGGCTTTTTTTAGGCCTTGGCTCATATGAGGACGCTCGCCCTCATAGGGTTCAGACTCATATGAGGACGCTTGTCATTCTTGGATTAAAAACAATTCTACACAGTGACAAATATAGTACTGCAAACTGTGTCTTTAGGAAAGCAGCAAGGAAAATGTATGTTAAAGGCAGATTTCTATTACCGGTAATTATAAGTAATTATTAATATAATATTATTATTGTAGTACTTATTTTCTAATTCTCCGTATACTACTAAGGTGAGAATAATTCGACAGTTGTTTGGAAGTTCATATCCTTTATTTAACAAACTCCCTAATAGTTCAATGTTCCCTTAGCAATTGAATCTCTGTTCGGGCCGAAATGAGTTCAACACTCAGATTGAATATTATCGTCGACCTACAATAGATTGTACGTTGGAACTCGCAAGTTCCAGTTACCACCTATTTGGATACCCGCTATACAGGTATTGACTCACTCCGACTTCGATCCAAAGGCACATTACTAGTCTTCAAAATAATACATCAGCTTTACCGGGCCTCAATATGTCTAATCCAAAGACCAAGGCTTTAATGAATTTGACCGCTATTTACCTATCTTTAACACTCTTACATTATATACATTATTATCTCTAATACAAATAAATCCGTACCCGTAGGCACCTACATTAATATAACCCTTTGTTTGGAATATCTTTACTCTGACCTCATATCTGACAAATAGATAAACTCAATAACACTGACACCACTTACTCAAATAGATATACCTCATTACATAGTCTAATATAATTAATAATTTATAAACACCTATTTTGTCAATATTCAACACTTAATTCTCTATATATCATGATTACATCATTACTCTCTATGTTTGATCGGATTGATACTCACTAATTACTTATCTCAGGAATACAATATTTCCTTACACTAGACTTGTTACTAAATCATGATCACAAAGTTCATTATCAAACCGGCGAATTATTTTTCTTAAAGGCTACGAATAACAATGTTTCCTTTATAACAAAACAAAGTGTATCTTTCATAATAAGGTCTAGCGTCCGTCCTAACTATTTCTCAAGCTAAATCTGTTCTATCTGCAACTATTATTTATCCCCACGTCAGTACTATAGTTGCTTCTAAACTTAGTCTCGTATTAAGCCCTCCCCTTATCTTTAATGTTCACATTAATCTACTTATCCTGTAAGATCCTATACCATTGGTAGTTAAGTGGCATGGAGCCTTCTCTGTCAATAACAGCTATATTCTCTCAACACTTCATCCATTTATTTCTTCATAAGTCTAATCTATTTCTCTCGGTTCTGTTCTATAAAAACACATCGATTTTTAAAGGTTGGGTCTGCTGGGTTTGTCAAGCATTCTCTCTTTTTCATAAGTAAGGGTCCTGTAAAAATTCAAAGGTTTCTCTGGAACAGCTTCACCACCTCATGGCCGGCCAATAGTGCTCTGGAAATCTTCGGTTCTGTCTACTATCTGTCGCCCCTCTTGAATTGCTTGACTGTATGTATGTGTGTAAGCCAGCAATGTGACGACAGTCACCAGGATACTTGTGGTGTATCTGGTGAGTAGACCGAAGTGGTGTTGGGCCAGAGGTGGACTTTAGTGGGGCGGGAAAGGCGAGTTGGGATGCTGGAGAAGGTGTAGCCAAGTTCCCATTGTTGCCCAGGTGAGGAAGAGAGTATGAGTTGCTTGCAAGTGAACGCAGTGGGGTCCGTGACGAGAATGACGTCTGATGATGATGATGATGATGGCTTGAGTAAAGTAGGAGATTGGAGAGTTTTGGAGAGAGGAAGATAAAGTGGAGAAGTGCGAAGTACAGTAGGAGATGAAAAGTTCTCGGGCTCAACCAAGAGTGCTCCATTGTCTATTTTCTATTTTTGCTGGAATGATAAGTGTAGCAACTTGGTCAGCTTCTTCTGGGCCGCTATAGGGGGACGTCTTCCTGCTGGATCTCTGCAGTCAAGTCAATGATGTTCTTCTCCAGCTCGCTGGTGGTCATTCCCAGGTCGATGTCCTCTTCTCCCTCCTCCAACCCCTCCACATCGACGTCTTCTCCTGTGGTGGAGTCGGAGTACTCAGACGATGCGGAGGAGTTGGTTGCCACTGGATCTTGGGTGGCAGGTGCTGGAGTCGAGGCTGCTGCTGGGCCGGCGACATTGACTGGTGATGGCGGTGGTGATGCAGAGACTGTTTGTGGTGATGGTGGAGGTCTTGAGAGAGGCTTCTGGATGTCCAGTCTCCTTCTTGGGTGGCTTCTTTGCCTCATAACCTGAGTGGGAATGAGGCTGGGTGGTGCAGATGGTCCTGGAAGAGGTGGAATGATGATGGGAGGGAGGTTATTAGCCTTCAGGAGTGTTGGAAGATACTCCTGAAGCAGCTTGTGATCCCCTTTGCAGAGGGTCACTGCAGTTGTAACAACAACCTGGACCAAGTCCGGTGTTGAACAACTGACTGCTGCTGTGGCTTGGTGGTAGTCCTCCCTCTTACCTCTTCTACCATGCCTGGAACCCTTCAGGATCTCTCCATCAGGGCCCATGACATTGATGGCCTCATCTCCTCGCCTTCTCCTCTTGATGGTAAATGATACCATCTCATTGGTGGCAAGAGAGGGCATATGATGGAGAGGATTGGGTTTGGAGATGCCAGTGGAGTGGACAAAAATGTCACCTTCACTGTAGGTGATAAAACCAAAGCCCTTTAGTGCATTGAACCACTTAACGTGGCCAGTGAGCTTGGTGGTGGCACTGGGAGTATCAGGCATCTTGATTGGCTGGCTGATCTCTGCTGGCTGTCTCTGCTGTTGGATGACGTCTGCAGCCCCTCCTCCCCTCTTTATAGCCCCGCCTCACGAATTGGCGCGCTGTGATTGGTTGAGCCGGCCGCCCGGACAGTGCCTTCTCCGGCCGTGCGTTTTGAACATTCCTTCCCCTCTCCTCTGATCTTATCTCTTCATAATATGTCTCAGGGAGATGGTTGCAAAGGTCTTGTAGTGGCTTACGGGAGTATGGGGCTTGCACGGATGTCATAGACCTATTGCAACTCAAAGAGACGGCCTGTGGAGGGAGCGAGAGCGATTTGGAAGGTGAAGAGATGTGCGCGGCTGGTACAGTATTTTCCTGCTCTGACAACCGAGGCTCCTGATTGGTTGCATGGGATGGTGTGGCAGAGTTGAGGGAAACATCCGGACTGTCAAAATCAGCTGGCTTAAACAGATAGTGAAATGCAGCGCGTTGATTGGCTGGCAGGATTCTTACTTTATCACCCCGTGCTAAATTAAGGCGAGCTCCTGATCGCCGCAGTACTATCCCTTTAAAATCCCTGCCATCAGTTTGCCAATCAACCAGTCCACTGTGTTCACAAATGCACCTGTGCAACTGGATTGCTGGATTTTGATTCCCTACTGCAGTCTTGGCTAACAGAACTTTACCCGGTTGGTTAAGAAGTTCCTTGAAAGCTCTGCCCTTATCCGTCAACAATAGCTATGAGGCAACGGAGCCGGTACTGAGGGTCAGTTGGGAGAGTCATGGTGCCTTTCAACTGACAGCCACGCGCCCCGGGAGTTTTATTTTTAACCTCGTCCGGATACCTGATTGGTGGATGGCTGACTCTACCACTGCGTGTAATTGTTTCTGCGGGGCCCATTGGTTTAGAGAACTTTGTTGGACTCTTACCCGGGAAGTCAGTCGCTCTATTTTCCTGTGACTTATTTATTTTAGTTAGAGGGGAACTAATTATGTTTTTACCCTCAGTAAATACTTCTCTTCCAGTCATATCTGCTCGGGGACACTCTTCCTCACTACTTAAGGTCTCATTGAAATCTCTCTCGGGGTTTGAAACTTCGCTTGCTTTCGGGGTCCATAGAATTATCATCATTAGTAAGTTCTCGGGATCCCCCCTCCCCGCTCGTCGTATCCTCCTCGGTTCCCCCATATCGTATAAATACGATAGAATATGACTCTTTTGTGATCCCGTATGTCTCTGTGACATCACGGATGTTCCTGCAGCATGGCGTAGGACGAGTAGATCGTATATTATAAGATTGTAAATAAGTTAAGTTATAAAAGGCCTAATATGCTATTAAGTGTGACGCCTGCAGCTTGGCAGAACGCCACGTGGGCTCAGCCGCTCGCTTGGCCACTCGCTAGCACTCGCTAGGGCAGTGTATTTGGCTGCAGTCTATATTGTTCTTTCTTTCATAGTGTTCGTGTTGTTACAGACAGTCCTGTGGTGGTCTTTATTTTCGTCTGAGACAACGGGAAGCATTTTATATCATGAGTAGAACATAGGATGCATTGTGTATAGTTAAGGAGAGATAATAATATAGGCAGTGGGGTGGTAGTGTGTGTGTGCGTATACATGTGCTGCCTCCCCCTCGCTTGTAGGCTCGTGCGCGTGCCTTCCCACGCCTCTTGATTGGCTGGTGGTTCCTGGCGCCTTCTAACAGCCCTGCTGCCTGGTGACGTAGCGGCCTGTGATTGGCTGACCACCATGCCTTTGTGTGTGATCCTAGGGGTCCCGAGGAGTTACTCTCTTCAGAGCTTGCCTGACCAGCATACCCTTCACATATCCCTTGCACCTGTCTCCCGACTTCTACCTATAGAGCACTTTCTCTCTCTCTCAACTTCTTACCTCTCATTCTTCCACTCTATTTAATATCATAACTTCCCTTTGGTTCTGCACGATTTCATATATCGGCCATCATAATATATATATGCTGAAGCTCTCAGATATTACATGTTTAGTTAGGCATTTTGGAAGGGTTACCATATTGTCTGTAGAGGTTCGACACACTCACGGTGTCTCCCTTCCTGTATCTTGGTGGTCTGCTGGGCTATTTAATGCTAGACTGGGATGAGGCTACTGGTGTTGCGATTTCCGATGTGTACTAGGTGTTGTTGAACCTGTACAATCGCAACGGATACGTGGGAAGCCTAGGTTGTCTTTCTGACTGTGTACCTTGTGAGTTTAGCCTTGTGTTGCGAGTGAGGGCTTTTGCCTCTGCCACCCAACACTTTGCTAACTTGTTTGTTTGACTTTAAGAGGGTCGCCAGGAGAGAACCAGATACTAGCGATCTTGATCTCTCAAGAGAGCACCCCGTCACTTAACGTAGTTTGGCCGCACAGCCTTAAGTACTTCGCTAGGCTAAGAGCCGCTTGCTCAGCCATTGTTTCCTAGCCTACTACATCCCAGCTAGACTTTATTCGCCTAGCAGACACCAGATTTAGATTATAAACTCTTTATGTTATGTATGCATTATTATTCACAGAATTTATTAGTCTAGGTTGTTGTTGAGTTGCACAATCCTAGTAGGCTGTTTTGTTGATGAGGAAGTACTTCTTTTGCTGTTAGAGTTCCTACTATTACGCATTTATTATTATTCCCGTGCCAGTTAACCCTATATGTCCATACAATTGTCATATCCTGTTCCTGCTTTATATAACAGTTCAAATTCCGATACGCATCCCCGCATCAGACTTTCTTCAGAAGATTCCTGCTCGATGCTTTGGGTCTTTCGTTCACTTTCTTTAGTATAGGAGTGACAGTTCATTATTGTTTAGAGTAACGTTAAATATACCTTCTTCTAGTTTGCATTAAATCATTGCAGTGATTTGATTAAGCTTTCTATCTTTTTCCTTGTACACTTTAGTAACGTACTTGTATGTTGTTGTGACCAGGCTGTATCAGAGATCATCAGCCTGTAGTATTAGTGCACTTATACCGAGTTATAAGATACCCCGCTATCGCAGATTTAACTCTGGAGGGTATAGGTGCTTTTGTGCGCCGGCATTATAAGTTCGAGGGTTTGATCTAGTGTTACCGTTGTGGCTGTGTGCCTTTCTAGTTCAGTGATTAAGAGCCCTTGTTTTATACGAGACCCGGTCGTAACAAATGGCGACCTTGCTTAGGATTATGTGAACTTAGAGAAATATTGCAGGAGTGTTGTGGTCATTTGTTTTTGTTTAAAGGAATATAGTGGACACGTGGATTTTTTTTGGCAAGTAGTATAACACTTAAGAGTCTTCAAGCATTTTATAATTTTGAGTGAATAGTGCTACATAAGAGTTTAGGTACTTTTTTTTTTTTATAAACGTTGAGAATTTTCGGTAGACAATATGTCGGAGGACGGATCAGTGTACAGTGGGGAAACAGACTCTGAGGTGCAGCAGCGGGGTTTGTCAGAAGGCCTTAGAGTTATAACTAGTGAGGAGGATGCAAGGAAGTTTCTGGAGATACCTATTACTGTTGACCGGGTGTCGAGGATTGATCGATATGGTCTCCAGTGTTTGGCCACGGTCATGGGGCATGTGGGCACTAGCAGCATGTCGAGAGGTGACCTGGTGGCCTGTGTGCTCGGCGGGGTGCGTGGGACTTCGGGTGGAGCGGGAGCTGGGGCACCTTCGGCCCAGCCCCCAATCCACTCGACTCCTATCATGGCGCCCCCTCGGGCTCCGGAGCCGAGTACGTTCCCGCAAGCCGATAGTCGCTGGCAGCGTGGTTTGAACTTGGGTGAGTCTCCAATTGTTGCATCTCCTCCTCCTCAAGGTTTAACTGCAGATATGCTCTTCCAGCTCGAGATGGCTAAGCTGCAGCAGCAGCGGGAATCTGAGCAGCAGCAGCGGGAATCCGAGCAGCAGCAGCGGGAGTTTGAGATGGCTAAGATTCAGGCTGAGGAGAGAAGGGCCAGATATGAGCTCGAGCAACGGCAGCGAGAGAATGAGTCTGAGGAGAGAAAGGCTAGGTACAGTGCAGACATAGATCTTGAGAAGTCGCGGGTGGAGTCGACAGGGCAGCGTCTCGGTTCTGGGAATCGAGGTCTTGATCAGTCTTTATCGCACCTGCTCAAGTTGGTCCCTGTATTTGATGAGTCGGGTGTCACTGAATTTTTTATGCGTTTTGAGAAGAAGTGCCGGGAGCACCAATGGCCCGAGGTTAAATGGGCAGCCCTTGTTTCCTCTAAGTTGATTGGCAAAGGACTCAAGGCATATGATGCGTTGCCCTTGGAGTCTTGCATCGATTATGAGGTATTGAAGGAGGCTGTCCTGCGGGCATATGAGTTACAACCAGAGACGTACAGATTGAAGTTCCGGGGTGTAACGAAGGGTCGTGAGAGCACCTTTCTTGAGCATGACCGGGATCTGTCCGATGCATTTAGAAACTGGCTGCGTTCTGAGAAAGCATCGACGTTTGAGGAGTTGAAACAGCTGATGCTTCTAGAACAATTTTTCAAGTGTACGGGCGGCGATTTGACGTTGAATCTTAAGGAAAAGAACCCGAAAACTCTTCAGGAGGCAGCTGAGATGGCTGACCTTCGGTTATCTTTGATTCGTGGGTGCGGTCTTGCATCAGTACCAGGAAGGTCATCCCGACAACATACCAAAACCACTTCAAAATTCTTGCTATTGACGAGGAAGAGGAAACGGAAGAAGTTCGGCTTGTGGGCGACTCCATGGTCCGTGGCCAATTAACCGAGTTCTGCGCCAGGGCACCCAGGACCAGAAAGCGATTCTGTATCCCAGGTGGCGGCGTGGACGACATTGTTGCGGCTGTGGAAGAGGTTTCCAGGTTCGCCCCCACAAGCACTACGTATGTCATCCACGTTGGATCTAACGATGTCCAACGGACGCGGTCAGAGGAACTACTTTGCAAGCACCGGCGGCTGATCAGGTCCTTCAAGGAAAAATCTAATGGAATCTTAATTTCAGAAATTGTTCCCCGGATTGATCTAGAAAACCGATTCTACAACATAGCTACCAGTACAAATCGCCGACTAGTCAAACTCTGCAGGGAGGAGGACATCGGCTTTGTCGACACGTGGGATAATTTTTACTATGATAAATCTTTGTTTTCAGGAGATGGTGTACATCTCAATGAAGTAGGAGCTGCACGTCTTGGTCGTCTGCTGAACGATGCAGTCAAGGATTTCCGTTCAAAAAACGGGGTCAACCGGGTGTATTCGGGGGTATTGTATGTCAAATACGAACTGAAAATTCAGACAATGCACAATCAGTAACATCCAACTCTAATACTCTTCAGGTGTTTTATGTAAATGCTCGTAGCATACGCACGCAATAAATTTTCAGATCTAGAGGAAATCGTGTTTACAGAACATTATGATATAATCGGCATTACAGAATCTTGGTTAAATACGGAAGACAGAGACTTTTTAGCCGAATATACGCTTCCTGGTTATACAATGTTTGAGAAAAGTCGGATCAATAGAAATGGAGGAGGAGTTCTGTTTTTTATAAAGGAAAGTCTTAATCCCGTCTTAATGTCAAAACCTCAAATTGCGAATATAGACATATCTTACGTACTATTAAATAATAAACGAGGAACTAAAATAACACTAGCTTTATTATACAGACCCCCAGCTCAATCAGTGCAAACTGACAGTGAAATTTATGAACAAATTGCAGAAATAACTAACATACAAGATACCGTAATTCTTGGCGATTTCAACTTACCCTCACTAAATGGGGCGATATTCTTACTTCACACTCTGGACACGACCTCTATGCTAACTTGCAAGAGAGTTCACTTTTTCAATTTGTACAATCTCCGACCCGTGGTATTAATGTGCTTGACCTTGTACTCGCAACAAAGGAAGAATTAATAGAGAATTTGAATGTTGGTGATGAATTCAGTAACAGCGACCATCGTACGATAACTTTCACTTTAAAGTTTACTAGTAACAAATCAAATAGCAGCATTGTGAAAGACCCTAATTTCAAGAAAGCAAATTTTCATAAACTTAAATCAAAGCTTAAAGAAACTGACTGGAGCTTTCTGACTAACAATAACGACATAAATACATCTTGGGAGTGTTTCACAACCACTTACCTTAAGGCAGTGCAAGACTGCATACCATCGAAAATACGGCGTCCAGGCCATAATGATAAGCCCAAATGGTGGAATAAAGATATTTCAGACTGTCTGCTTACTAAAAAATTTGCTAATGATAGATTAAAATCCTCACAAAATGACGAAGAACGGGTGAAATTTGTAGAGCTACGACGCAAAGCCAAAAAGTTAATTAAGCAAAGTAAAAAGACCCTGGAGTTACATATTGCGAATCAAAGTAAAACAAACCCGAAAGAATTCTATAGTTATATACCTTCTTTGCATCAGTTTTTACAACAGAAGACCTCAGTGATATTCCTACACCATCGCCGATTCAGATTGATAATTCAGATGTTCTAAGCAATATCAATATTGGCACAGAGAGAAGTATTGAATTGTTTAGATAAACTCAAGGTAAATAAAACGCCTGGACCTGATACAATCTCGCCTAGAGTTCTAAAGGAAGCTAAGGATGAGCTCTCCAAACCACTGACATTGCTATTTAATGAATCCTTGCAGTCTGGGACTATGCCTGATCAGTGGAAGCTAGCCAAGGTAACACCGATATTCAAAAAAGGCAGCAAATCCCTACCCAGTAACTATCGTCCAATTAGCTTAACCTGAATTGTATGCAAAATGCTAGAAACGTTCATAAGAGACAGACTCGTAAATCACTTAGAGGCCAATAACTTACTTAAAGATACTCAACACGGCTTTCGTAAAAAACGTTCATGTTTAACAAACCTCTTAGACTTCTTCCACGATATCCTCAACCTCTACGATGAGAGTAAAGCTGTAGATATTATATACCTTGATTTTCAAAAAGGCCTTTGACACAGTTCCCCACAAACGTTTACTGCTAAAACTAAAAGCGCATGGAATACAAGACGGTGTGTTGAAATGGATAGAAAATTGGCTCAGCGACAGAAAGCAAAGAGTAGTCATAAACGGTAAAGGCATCTAAATGGACCAATGTAAGTAGCGGGGTACCCCAGGGATCGGTACTAGGACCAATTCTCTTTCTAATTTATATCAACGACATAGATGAGGGTCTCACCTGTACAATCTCAAAATTTGCTGACGATACAAAAATTGCAAATAGTGTACTCTCAAAAGAACAATTTGACGATATGCAACACAATCTAGATAAATTGTCATGTTGGGCCCAAATTTGGCAAATGTGTTTCAATGCGGATAAATGTAAAGTACTACATATCGGATACCTAAATGAGAAAGCAAACTATTTGATGAATGGCACTCAGCTTAAGAATGTAAACAGAGAAACCGATCTGGGAGTAACAATATTAAGTAACCTAAAACCGAGTCAACAATGTTCAGAAGTTGTTAAGAAGGCAAACAAAATAATTGGCTTTATAGGCAGGTCATTTGAGCATAAATCCAAAGAAGTTATCGTAACCCTTTACAATTCCTTAGTCCGCCCTCTTCTGGAATACTGCGTTCAATCCTGGTGCCCTTATTACCAAAAAGATATAAACAAGCTAGAACGAGTTCATCGTAGAGTTACCAAAATGATACCTAGCCTAAAGAACAAACCATACGAAGAGCGTCTTAGAGAATTAAATCTATTTCCTTTAACCCAGCGCAGATTAAGAGGTGACTTAATTCAAGTGTTCAAAATTATCAAAGGCATCGACAATATGAACTGTAGTAAGTACTTCCCTATCGACCAATCTAATTACACGCGGGGAAACGGCTGCAAAATTATTGGTAAATCTTTTAACTCGCACGAATCTAAGAATTTCTTCTTCAATCGAGTTGTCAACTTGTGGAATGGGCTTCCCCGAGACGTTATAGACTGCAGCACCGTTGATTCATTTAAACTCCGGTTAGACAAATATCTCGCATCAAACCCGCGACTGACTGCGTTTGTAAATGAATAACTTTATTTTATCCCCCCCTCAGTTACTAACCCATCTGTCCCCTACTAACTTCCTAATCCTGCCACGGACATTAGTTCTAGGGCAGTAGTTCCCTTTCCAATGTTCCCTTACCCCCTCTAAACCACTGTTTGGACACTTGATCCTCAGTTTTTTGGAGGACAAGCAGCCTAGAAGGGTCACTAGATCTGTTGTTGCTTGATTTCCTTTGTACTCCTTTGTACACTTACAAAAACCCACCTTTCACCCTTAAACCGCATTCGCACCCACATTAGCCTTGATGAAACCACTCTTATAAAGTCTCTCAACTCCTTCACAATAATAGCCACTCCCTCTTTCCCACGGACTCCCTCATCTACTCCAGACTTTCTACCTATCAAGTTTCCAAAATCCACTCCACCACATTTTTTTTTTTTTTTTTATGTGAGTGAGGGAGGCAAAAGACAGAACAGAGGCGAGTGCCTCAACCATAGTTGAAAGAGTGACAGGGCCAAAATCAAGGGACGTTCGAGCAAAAATGCCTGGACACACAGAGTTTGAAGCAATTTAAGTCATAGGAGGAGGGAAAGACTGATTCTGGGAGAGAGTTCCAGAGCTCAGCTGTTGAATACAAGAAAGTGTGAGAGTAACATTTCACTCTACTCCTGGGTTGGAGAGTTGCACAGAGTAGGGGTGGGTTTGTGTTGCAAGACGGGTACCACGTGCCCTACGTAAGAGGAGGTGGTATACACTGGGAAAACTCTGAGGAACACTGATTATTATAGTAGCAATGGAATAGCGAGAGAGATGCAACATTGCAACGGAGAGAGAGAGATTGCAGAGAGTTGGTGAGTAGACGGGAGTTAATGATACGAAAGGCCTTCCTTTCAACTTTGTCTAGGAGAGTGGTGTGAGAGGAACCTCCTCACACATGTGAACAATAATCAATACAAGGGCGAACTGTGCCCCTGTACAGAGCAAGAAGCTGTGCAGGGGTAAAGAACCCCCTGAGGCGGTTGAGCACATCCAGCTTCTGGGAGGCTGCCTTAGCAAGACTTGTATTATGGTCCTTCCAAATTAGAGCACAAGTAAAAGAGACACCAATATTATTGAGAGAGGATGAAGGATTGATTTTTGTATTGTTGAAGAATAAGGGATAGTCTGCTGGGAGTTCCGGACGGGTAGATAGATGGAGAAATTGGTTTATGGCAGCATTAAAGGTAACAAGGTTTTCTCTGCCCAAATTGGAAATAGTAGTTAGATCAGAATTTAAGTGTTCTATGGCTTCATTACGTTTGTCTTTGAGAGATTGCTTGCTGGGGCATTCTGGAAAACGAATTGAGTAGTGTAAGGTTGAGTCTGTGTATGAATGGATGGGATTTGAGGTACAGTTGAGAAGATATTTCATAAAAATTAGAAAGAGAATAGGAGATAGGAGAGAGCCTTGAGGAACACCGGAGTTGATAGGGTGAGGGAGTGAGCGACGGCCGTCCACAACCGCAGCTATGGAACGGCCGGAAAGGAAATTAGAGACAAAGGCACAGATGGAGGGATAGAAACCGAAGGAGGGTAGTTTAGAAATTAAAGATTTGTGCCAGACTCTATCGAAGGCTTTCGATATGTCTAGTGCAATAGAAAAATTTCACCGAAGTCCCCAAAAGGAAGATGACCAAGAGTTAGTAAGATATGAAAGAAGATCACCAGTAGAGCGACCCTTAAGGAAGCCATACTGGCGATCTGAGAGCAGATTATGAGAAGAGAAATGCTTAAGAAATTTGGAAGCAGGAATAGTTTCAAAAACTTTAGAAATACAAGTGATGAGAGCAATTGGATGATAGTTGGAGGGTTGAGAGCGGTCACCCTTCTACAAGACAGGCCAATTCGTCTTAGGCAAATAATTGAGCTGGCTTGTTCAGCTTTTGCATGGGTATAGATCTTTGCCTACTCAGGTGGTCCGAACAACTCCATTCCCTGTTTCGACACCTCTTAGGGGTTCATATGGGGGTTTGAAAATTCTTAGGGAACATTGTAGTGCCAGATTGCTTACTGAGCCCAACTTGCGTCCATTTTTTAACCCACTTCCCGATGTCGTAGGACACCAAAATCAGGGGTGAATATGTGGACACCCTGGCTCTATCAGCTGCGCTAGCAATCATCTCTAGTGTAAACAGGGACCCGGGGAGCTCGGGATGTATGAAGGGTATACTAGGTCAACAAGACCGTCTGCCCCCCCAGATATTGCCTCAAGTCACCAAATATTGGGGAGGTCATAAAACATCTTCAAATTGGTCTTTTTAACTTGATTATAGGATATGTTGTGTGTCGATACATATACTACATTTCCCCCAAGTTTCCTTGAGGCAGTTTCATTATAAATGTGTTTTTATGGTACAAATAGTGATTCAACACAAACTGAGCGGCCACTGAAAGTCACCACTGCATAGGGAAGAAAAGTGTTCGAACCTACAAATCTGATACAAGGGGTAAAATAAACTGCAAAATTAATTTCTGTAATAAAATTCCATAATATATCAAAAGCTTCCATGCAATCATGCCCGCTCACTTTTTTTCAGACGCCATAGGCAACAATGAGCGGGGTTCTGTCCGTAGCTTGTATCTAGTTATAATAGACTTATCCACTCCGGAACCAGGACAGCACATTGGTCATGGGTGATTTTTGCTGGCTTTATTCCGTTACTGTTTATACACTTAGCTTCACGAAAATAACATGGTATAAGCTACTTTCAGAGTTCTTTTCAACTGCATAGTCGTAAAAGCACTATGTCTGGAAATGGACATCTAATGGAATATTTTAATATTCGTAGGGAACTGGCCTGTTTGGGAAATCATGTTTTGACCCTTCACGACTGTATTTCTCTGTTAAATATAACTATTTTGGGTATACAAGGGTATTTTCTCATATTGAACTAAAATACTTGGCTAGTTTTGATTTTTGGCCAATACTTTTGTGAGAATATGAGAATATTTGTGTGATATCATTTATTAGTAACCTATTCAATTTAGTTAACCTAAGCATAATTATGTTGGTGAACACTGACACAGCCAAACAAAATTTATCTTCCTGTGACGTGTTTGAACCTAACCTAACCTCACCAAGAACCCCACTTTCTAATGATTATTCCAAACATATTTTTGGTTAACCATTGCAAAATGCCCTTTGTAGAAACTACGTACAATCTCAAGCTGCTATATCTTCAGATAACTGAAATATGTACTAGTCATCACAATGTTCCCTAACATTAGTATCTCGGACAGGCCTGTTGCAAGATAACGTTCCCTAAGAAGTCTCTATTCACAATGTCCTATAGACCTAAAGCAGGCCAGGTTTTTTCCAGATTGACACTAAAGCTATCAAATGGTGTATTTGTGTCACAGATACATTAAAATTACCTCTGCAGTTGTCTTTGAGTTAGCTGTGGGCAGAAAACTAATTATGGAGAGGTAATTATAAGAGTGCCTTACTAACCTGAATTTCTTAGTAAGAGAATAGGCTATTCATATAGTGCCTTATGTGCCTTACTAACCTGAATTTTTTAGTAAGATTTAGGTCACTCGATCCTAAAATTAAGAAAGTGGAGGATATACTGTAGGTGACTAGATAAGCAAACAACCAATATATAACCCCCAAAAAGGATATAATAAAATATAAGTTCTAGACAGTTTTTATTTATAAAAAACACAAGGCAGAAAGGCGGAGCACACAGGAGAAGCGGAGCTATATATGTAGCCCAGACTCCTGCAATGACGTTTTCTATATTGCATTGTTAGAGAAAACGATTACTGTATGGCAGACTAAATTAAATATGAGATATTTCTAAGTAACTACAAATGTAAAGTCGACACCGATATATAGGGTGTAGAAGGGGAACGAAGCAGAGCAATATACAAAAGAGTAGTTACACTTGGTGGTATTGCACTGATTCTAAACAGTTTTTATTTGTACAAACACTAAATTTGTCGATACAATTGTAAAAACTAGGACAAATGAAAGAAAAACATGAAAAATTCCATTTTCCAATTTACATTATACTAAGCATGACCTAGTTATACGACGAATTATACGAAGCACCACAGTACCAGTTACTCCCATTAATTTTAGGTCTCTCTAGGTGGAGCAGCCCGACCAGGTAGTCGCTCTCTCTAGGTGGAGCAGCCCGACCAGGTAGTCTCTCTCTGGGTAGAGCAACCCGGCCAGGTAGTCGCTCTCTCTGGATGGAGCAGCCCGACCATGAAGTCTCTCTCTAGGTGGAGCAGCCCGGCCGGGTATAGTCTCTCTCTGCCATTTCTCCCGACATTGCCTTGACCATATCCTTCTTCGTTCGAACGGATACGGCATCATCAAAAAGGGCCAGGACTGTAGTTTCTTCTCCAAGGTACCAGAGGTGCCTTTTAATCTTCTCTGATGTAGCCTTGCTGATCTCTTGGTTAGGGAAGTCGACGAGAGCCTTGATGAGGTGCAAGTCCCTCCTAGGAGCTTGAAGAAAGAGAGGTGATCCATGCCTCGACGTAGAGAAGAGCTCCGAAGAAGAAGATATCCCTCAAAGCCTTCTCCTCACGGTTTGTCAGTCGGAATTGGTTCTTGAACATCCTAACCTTGAAAGCGTAAATGATCTTGCTCATCCATCGTGCATGGTGCATGGGACCAGGAGCTCGGAATCGAACTCCACGAGGAGGTATATGCCCGAGGAACAAGATCAGAAGCTCCACCAGCTCCCTGTAGTCGTCTCGAGGGTGGTGGATTGTCAGTTGCTCTATCGCAAAGGCGACTGCTTCATCTCGATGAGTTGGAGTTATCGCCGTGTTCACCGCATCATCCGTAGTCCCAGGTTGAAATGCTTCCTTGTCGATTAAATCCCACTGGCTTTGAAACATCTTGAATAGGAGCGCTTCGGGCCCGGAAGTCCCTCCTCCCATCACAGCTCCGAAAGCAGCAGCCAAGATGACTTCCATGATATGGTGGCGGCAGGCCAAGTCAAGAAGATCCCTTCTGATCTTCTGTTCCAGAAGGACGCATGCGCCGGTCCGATGTCCCGTGTTTGCAGCGGCCGTGTCAAAAGACATGGCGACCACTTTCTCGGTCACTCCACACTCCTCCAAAGCATGGAAAACAGCTTGACCTTGCGCTTCACCGGTCCCCGAAGGGAGTTTAGAGACGCCGAGGAGCTGGCTGACTCCTACTCCGGATATTAAGATAAGCAGACGATCCACATGCTTCTTGGTTGTCAGGGCTTGAAGGAGTTTTCCATCCCAATGGACAGTCAAGGGGACATCCGCTTGGAAGTCCTTTTTGAGGTTTTCCGCGAAACGTCTCCTGGCTTGACGTCGAGACCGGGCAATGGTTGTGCGGTTGATGGCCAGGTCCGTAGTGTCATGGCCGAGGCTTTTTGCAGCTTCTGTCAGCACGATGGTGGCTTTTCGGTCGGAAAGCTGAGTACAATCCAGTGCAGCTGCGAGAGATGGTGAAACTATGTTTTTTGTAGCTCTTCGTGGTTGCTTGGGTGGAGAGCAGGATTTTGCCTCCTGAGCACGGCTGCTGTCCTCTCCCTCAGCACTGCTGCTGTCCTCTCCTTCAGCACTGCTGCTTGAAGAAGCAAAGACGGCCGCTGAGGTGGCACGGGCCTTCTCCCGACGCCTTTCCTCAGCCTCTTTCTTCTCCGCAGCTCTCCGTTCTTTGGAGGCCAGGGAATTGTCCGCGGACCCCATGAAGGCTCTCTCGCTGAGCAAGGAAAAATCCTTGTCCTCTTGAAGGACAATGTCCGCGTGAGCGATATCAAAGAGGTCGTCCATTGAGTCCCAGAAAGCTTCCTCCTTCTTCACCTGCCCAGGTGTCCTTCGATCCCTCAAGCGTTTTAGGTCTTTCCAGGTTTGGAATAGACCTTCCAGCTTTTTGATGATGTGTTGCTCCCCCCTAATGGGGATCCTGGCCTTTCCGACCCATATGGGGGTCATGGCCACGGTCGGGCTTTCCCACAGAGCTCTCAAAGAGTGTAAATTGTGTTGTTGGCGTAAGTGGTTGTGTGAAATGCAGTCTTCTATGATGTGTTTAATGGTATGGGGTGCTGTGTTACAGCCTGGGCAGGTGTCGACGACGGATTCATCCAGTCTCTTCTGATAGCTCAGAAGAGCTGGATGGTGTCCGCATCTCAGCCTGGCCAGGTGGACTCTGTCCTCGCGAGGAAGGGTGGATTCAGAAGGATGGATTTCGGGAGGTCGTGCTTGCAGCTGCGTGTTGTCTATGAGTGAGTGGATGGAACGGCGAGTGATATGAGTATGGATGTGCTTCCGGAAGTTGGTTTAGGGTGGGCAGGGAGGGAGAGAAGACAGTATTTGTGTGTGCTGGGTGTTGTTTTGATATTTCTTGGTGTCTGTGGGTGTGTTGCCATGTAGCGTAGTGGGTGGTGTTGATTCGTGGAGGCTGCTGCCAGGAATTGAGTGCCTCTCATGTCTAGATGATCTTTGACTTTGAGGACTTTGGTTTCTTGATGTAGGTGATCTGTGGGTGTAGTAGCTGTGCATCCTGTGATGATTTTCAGGGCTTTATTTTGAATAGTCTGTAAGGTCTTATGATGTGTTTCAGCTAGGTTAGAAGCCCAGGCCGGGCTTGCGTATTCCATAACTGATCTTATGTATTGTTTGTAGACTATGGTGGGGGTTTCTTTGTTGTGTCCAAATTTCGTGTGGGCAAGTGATCTGATGGCATTAAGTCTGGGTGTCAGTTTCTTTTTCGTGTTTGTGGTGTGCTGTTTGAATGTCATTTGGGTGTCGTATGTTACTCCTAGGATTTTGTGTGTGTGTGTGTGTGTTAGGGGTGTGTTGTTTATGTTGGGTCCCGGGGCGTAATCGTGATCTCCTGTCCAGCTTGTGAGGAGGGTTGCAGTGGATTTAGCTGGGGCTAAATTGAGTCTGTTTGTAGTGCACCATTCATGTAATGAGTCGAGATAGTCTTGAAGGAGTCTTGTTGCTGTGTCTGGGTTTTGGTGCGTGCCAGGTAAGTTCCGCCAACCAGCACAAAAACAGCCAAACAGACTTTGCTGGACTACCAATAAATATGCTCCAATCGTCACAAAATTTTATCACAATATGTCTCATTAGGAATGGAACAAAGCCAGGGGATGAGAGGTTAGGATTTCTTACTTTCGAAAATAAGGGCCACCCTACTATCTATATAATGCCTTACTAACCTGAATTACTTTAGTAAGAGAATAGGCTATTCATATAGTACCTTACGTGCCTTACTAATCTGATTTTTTTAGTAAGATTTAGGTCACTCGATCCTAAAGTTAAGAAAGTGGGAGATATAGGTGACTACATAGCAAACAACCAATATATAACCCCCAAAAAGGATATAATAATAAAATATTAATTCTAAAAACAAAAAATATTTGTACACCACCCTCATATTATTTTAAGTAGCTTTCTCGAAAAAAAGATGGCTTGTAATTTTTCCACGACATCTTTCACCCACAAAATTTTAGACCCTCCTGAAAAAAGGTTCACCACCAACTCAAGTTCCATCAACTCACGTTGGACAGCAGAAGATCGCCTGAAGCTTTGTGTGTGAAAATCATGACAGGGACCCGTACAGCGGCGATGCCGCAGCAACCCGGCCAGGTAGTCGCTCTCTCTGGGTGGAGCAGCCCGACCAGGTAGTCGCTCTCTCTGGGTGGAGCAGCCCGACCAGGTAGTCGCTCTCTCTAGGTGGAGCAGCCCGGCCAGGTAGTCGCTCTCTCTGGGTGGAGCAGCCCGACCAGGTATAGTCGCTCTCTCTAGGTGGAGCAGCCCGGCCAGGTAGTCGCTCTCTCTAGGTGGAGCAGCCCGACCAGGTAGTCTCTCTCTCTGGGTAGAGCAACCCGGCCAGGTAGTCTCTCTCTGGGTGGAGCAGCCCGGGCAGGTAGTTCTTCTCTCCTAAATTTTTGTGGGTGAAAGATGTCGTAATTGACAACACGATTTCTTTAACTTTCTGCTTCACGTCTTTTGCCACATCAGGAAAGCTCGAGAATATGTCAGAATCTGCAATGTGTTACAAGATCAAGGGGCAAATTTATCACAGGATGGGCATACTGGAAAGACACGACCTTTGCCAGCCGGCTACTACAGATAGGTCAGAGCAGCTCTCCACATTTTGTTATCCCCAAAAACTTTGGCGTTCTCTATCATACCCAGACAGAGTTCATCGAGAATGTTTACCCTGATATCGCTGATCACATTGGGGATCATCGCTATTTTGCCGGTCGTACCATCATATCGCCTCTCAACGTTGACGTTTCCGAAATCAACATTATGATCTTAGATATGCTGCCAGACGAGGAGGAGAAGATTCATCTGAGTGAAGGCAAACTGAATTCGGAAGACAATGTGGAGTATCAGGTTTCCACGCTCAATGAACTAAACCCTTCTTCGTTACCAGAACACCAACTCAAGCTGAAAGTGGGTGCCGTGGTAATGGTAATACAGAATCTATCCCCACCCAGACTCTGTAACGGTACACGAATTATCGTTAACAACCTGAAGAAGACCATCATTGTTGGTAGGGTTCTGGGTGGCACTTACGATGGCGAGCAGGTTTGCATTCCCAGGGTAAAGTTGGTGGCCAACGATTCCCCGGTGGCATTTTCCAGGTTCCAATTCTCTGTAAAGTTAAGTTTTGCAATGACAATTAATAAGGCGCAGGGCCAGACCATCCAACATTGCGGCCTTTACCTCTACCACACATGGTGCTTCTCTCATGGGCAATTATATTGCCTGCTCTCGGGTCACAAATTGGCATGCGCTGAGTATTTTTATCCAGAAGAAGGAAAAGGGACCATGTGTGTTAGATAACGTCGTATACTCTGACGTGTTTTTGGAACAAGAGTCGTTAGCTGACGAATATTCGAGGTTGATTGACACCGGAATCATAATTCAAGAAGAAGACATTGAGGCTGACATTTGAGCTCCAGCGAAAGTATATAGATTTAGGACAGTGTGACGCTGAAGTTGAGGCCCAATTCGCTCCAGAAGACATGAAGGCAGTACTGAAGATATCCGTCGAGGATTTTGATATGGCGGTAGAGAAGATGGACGAGCAACTCGAGTAGTTACGAACTACTGAAGAAAGCTGCGAAACCCATCGAAGGGAACAAGAGAAGAGAGACGAACTCCTTATGAAGGATATCGAGAAGCGTGACGAAAACCAAAGGAAGGAACAAGAGAGAGAGAGAGAGAGAGACAGACAGACACAGTGTGTGTGTGTGTGGGAGAGAGAGAGAGAGAGAGTTACACACTCTCTCTCTCTGTCATGCTTCGTAGTCCCGTAGCCACTTCGTTCTTAGTAAGAGAATAGGCTATCCATATAATGCCTTACTAACCTGAATTTCTTAGTAAGAGAATAGGCTATTCAAATAGTGCCTTACTAACCTGAATGTTTTAGTAAGATTTAGGTCACTCGATCCTAAAGTTAAGAAAGTGGGAGATATAGGTGACTACATAGCAAACAACCAATATATAACCCCCAAAAAGGATATAATAATAAAATATAAATTCTAAACAGTTTTTATTTGTACACCGCCCTCATATTATTTTAAGTAGCTTTCTCGAAAAAAAGATGGCTTGTAATTTTCCCCACATTTCCCATCTTTTCCCATCTTTCCCATCTTTCCCATCTTTCACCCACATTTTTCACCCACATCTTTCACCCACACAAATTTAGACCCTCCTGAAAAAAGGTTCACCACCAACTCAAGTTCCATCAACTCATGTTGGACAGCAGAAGATCGCCTAAAGCTTTGTGTGTGAAAATCACGACAGGGACCCGTACAGCGGCGACGCCGCAGCAACCCGGCCGTGTAGTCGCTCTCTCTAGGTAGAGCAGCCCGGCCAGGTTGTATCTCTCCTACATTTTTGTGGGTGAAAGATGTCGTGGACAAATAAATGGCAACTCGATTTCTTTAACAGGACAGAGTGAGCGCACTCATTGCTGATGATTATGGCAAGACGTTAGCTAAAAAATCTTTGACTCAGAGAGAGTGAGTGTGTAACTCTCTCTCTCTCTCTGTCATGCTTCGTATAATGCGTCGTATAGCCTAGGTCATGCTTCGTATAATGCGTCGTATAGCACAGCGATGGCTGTGACTCGTATCTGGGCAGGACACACGAGGCAGAAGGGCGGAGAACACAGGAGAAGCGGAGCTCTAGACGGTGCAGGGTGCTCCTATGACCAGTGGTGTCCCGTAGCCCAGCCTCACTGTGGTGTCCCGTAGTCGTATAGCGCGGCGATGGCTGTGACTCGTATCTGGGCAGGACACACGAGGCAGAAGGGCGGAGGTGTCCCGTAGCCACTTCGTTCTTAGTAAGAGAATAGGCTCTCCATATAGTGTCTTACTAACCTGAATTTCTTTGTAAGAGAATAGGCTATTCATATAGTGCCTTACGTGCCTTACTAACCTGTGTAACATGCATATTATACTCAAATATACACATGTAACCCAGCCTCAATCACTTATTATGTCACCCTATGTTTCATCAATATTCTAAAAGATGACTGATATATATCTCTATATATATATATGTATTATAACAAGCCAGGGCTTCGCCCTCCGGGGCTTGGCCTCCGGTGGGACGCCTCCGCCGGTGTATTTGCACATAAAACGGTGAAATAAAAGAACTGTTTGTCTTATTAGTATTTATTCTAATAGTTTTGCTTTTTTTCTAGGTGGCGCTCCCTGTATCATTATTGCAAATTCTTTCAGCAAGTTTTCGTCCCGCTTCCCTTGTTCCTTCCGTTGGTTTTCGTCACGCTTCTCGATTTCCTTCAGAAGTCTGGGGTATCCTTTCTTCATCGGTTATGCCACCCAAAGTGTTCATTATTGGTGGTAGGCACTGCTTTGAGCTCTTCAGGATTCTCAATTCTTGAGTTCTTTGGGTTTTTACGGTAGAATCATTTGCTGCTACCTTTGCCTGCCGTTTCCTTTTACGAACATTGGCGGCCTCGAGCTTTAACTGTAATTTCTGATCCTTTTTGTGTAGTCTCTCTTGTCTTTTTGAGGCAACTTCATTCAATTTATTTTGCCTTCTTTCCAGTCGTCTGCGCTTCTTAGTTTCAACGGTAATACGTTTTTGAGCAGCCAGTTGCTTATCGTGGTAGCTGAGTGCCAGTAGGGAATCTGCAGACAACACAACCGCTGGTGCATCTGCGGACTGCCCACTTTCTACACCTGAAGTCCCTGCAACAAGCTCCATCTTTTTGTTCAAATGACTCAATACTTTCGCCTTTTGGTTTCATGCATTCCAATTTCCTTTGCTTTGCCCTTTGAATGTGATACTGATGGTCTCATTCAATCGATATTAGTGGTCTCTGGAGGCTATGTTCTGCCATTGCAGAAATATATCTGGAAATCTGTGTGAATTTCAGCAGTAATGTGATTATCATTGACATAATGTGTGCCCAATAATGCTTCCGGAACACCTCAATTTCTTCCGCTCTGCCCTCGACATTTTTTTTTTGGGCCTTTAGTTCACATTCACCATCTTCCAGGTCACACTGCTCGTTAAAGTAGTAGATGAACACCACATCATGCGATGAGTACTTTTCTAGCGGCAATGGCCAAATTATGGGACCAAGGTAACCCAGCCTCAATCACTTATTATGTCACCCTATGTTCCATCAATATTCTAGAATATGACTGATATATATATCTCTATACATATATGTATTATAACCCATAATATATAATCTACTAACCCATTTAACCCTTTAATTACTCACACAATCACTACACAGTAATATCCCCAATCAATGTCTTCACAGAAATATAACTATCTATAGTGTTTATACTTGAAAGGTATAAACATCTGATAGTCAACATTTCATCATCTTAGACACCACAGAATGTCACAGTAAGCAATACAAATGACAACACAGGATGTAAACAATACACAACTCGAATCAGCAATTGACCCACCTTAGTGAAAGGTGTGTCAGCAAAAACGCCTTATATATACCGGAAACGGTAGTTTAAGGGCTCACTCTTCTATACGCACTGACACAGAGAACTCAATCTACCTTGGGATCTCAATCAGAGAAGAACACACATCCCAGCTACTCCCGTCTCTCATCTTGGCTACAGCTAGACACTGCCATACATCACTTAAGCACTTATTGCCACATATTTATTGCCACACTTGCTAAGCATCACCAAGAGACTTAGATTAAACCCCTTTTACCCTAAGCTCAATACTAATACCTTAACAACTAAGTATTATAAAACTGTACTCTATAACTCAATATAATTTATAACACAATCGAGTTATCTTTACCCCATTTATACATAATATTCAATGTAATATTGCACGAGAATACCATACGATTCATGGTCTTCTACATGGCGACCTTGCATTAAAAGAACATACACTTGGAATCATAACTAACACTTGGCCCTACCTGACTCCAATACTCAAACAATCGACCTACAATCAAGCAAATCTTCACCCAATCTTCAGCACTACCTTGTCTACTCATCGCCCTAACCAGCTTCCTGCCTACCTCAACACATCACTTCCTGTTTACAAACTACATCCGCCCGTCGTCACCTTCAAGTCTACAGACAGTTCCTGTGTATATCTGCCTGTTTCATCACTACAAGTCTACAGCAAGTTCATGTACGCTACATCAGCCCGCCTACCATCTCTACCCCATCTTCATCACTACTCACCACTCCAAGCTACCTGCAAACTAACAAGCAAACAAGAAAACACCCAGTCAAAGTCACCCAGACCTGCCAGACATCAAGACGCCTTCAACAGCCCGCAGACACAACAACGCCCTGGCCTGCCTGACGTACGACGAAACATCACTACACACCACATCTCTGCACATATCGACGCTTCATTTGATGTAACAAAATACAACAGGTATGCATGATGTATTATCATTAATTTAAAAACACACCACAGTGAAAATAAGTGAACACACACACATACACGCTATCTCACTACCAAAATCTCATACCGCAACACATCCCCCTCATCCTCTTACTACATGGTCCTTCCGCACACTATCCCCCTCTACTCCTCCCCTACATGCATCCCCCTAACGAAACGAACGTCAGACAACACCAGCTGACTTTCTCTTTCATATCACTACATAGCCACCGCGCTAGCACGCCCACTCCTCCCACATCCACCAACTCCCACAATTATTACTGTTGGTGAGAAAATGGCCTTTGCTTTGCCTGAGCTAAAATATGCATCCTGCCAAACACCCAAACGTAAAACTGTCACAATTTACAGTGTTAATGAAAACACACTCATGTGTGGTACTCATGATATAGAACTATCCCTTGACACAGACTCTCCAGTAAACCTCATAAGCCTTGCTAAATTTAAAAGCTTGAAGGACTTGAACCTCAAAGAATATTACCCAGATATCGAGATTATGTCTGCGAGTGGAAAACACCTAGAAACCTTAGCTAAGGTTACCCTTTCAGTAGAATTTACAGAAGTGCACACAGCTAATCTGCCTTTCTATGTAGTTTCGAAACTCCCAACAAACACCTACATGCTTCTAGGTTTAGAAGCTATGTCAAAAGTGAAACTTATTATCCTACCACACATGGATCAAGTTCTCATTGGGGGTTTACAAAGATAATGTGGAATGTGTACGGAGTACCCAGGAAAACAGTTTTATACACCAGGCTACTGGTGTACACCAGTACACCAGTACAGTCCTACAAACGTAGGACAGAATTCAAAGTAACTCCAAACTCACTCCAACGCCCAATCATGACACTACGCAGTGAGGGTAATTAAAATGTTACCTTCCTCACCTCACCCTAGGTGTTTTGAGTAATTCATACTACATTAATCCAACCTCTTCTATCCATATTGTTTTGGATATCTAATTTCTCCAATTCACACACACAGACACCCACTACACATCTGCTAGAATAGCTATATATAATTAGATTAACATTCCATCAGTCAATTCTATACTCGAAACACGTCTAACTCTTTACTTAAACTCTTAAAAATTACTCTTGATTTATAAACTATTTAACGCCAGTATTTTAATTACTCAAATTCATCTAAACCCAAGGGATTAGTTTTGAATAATTGACTACATTCACCGAACATGTGAACATGTGTTCAATGTGTATTGATGGTAATTTTTGAAACTATTCATTCCAAAGTTAACTTCAGACCATTTTTGCATCTAACTACCTATTTTTGCTCTAAACTGGAACTCTCAAACTCACAATTACTTATGAGTGTGTATAATGTATGTCTTAGATCCAAAATTTGATATCCGTTATAAGAATTCATTTAGTTATACGTGACGAGTGTTTAATTATTCTATGTATGTTCAACTCATACAGATATACAAGTTTAGTAGCTTAACGACAATTATAAAGCCTACCCCTTACATTGCGATGTAAAGTAGCTATATTGTGACACATGCGATCGCTTACGCAAATGTTAACGGCAACTCCGCAGATATTCATAAGTGCCAAACGAATATATCTGATAGCCGTAGGCCTATACACTCAATAATATTAATCCTTTATGTTTGCCAATATTCATATATGGGTAATTTTATTGAACTTTATTATTTACAGTCTAAAATTGATTACTGTCCATTTTAGCTAGGTAAATATATACTACCGGTACACCATCCAAAGTAAATTTAATTATATTACTTGGATATTTGTTAGCTAACTACACGACACCAAACTTTTAACTACAGACACCAACACTTTTTTTCACACATCATACTGCCAAGAATTTGATGTTCACCCATGTTATAAACTCTTTTACTCTTTACTCTGAGTCTCTGATACCAAGCGTTCTCTCTTACATGCACGACTCACGTTTCTCAATCACATGAATTACATCACAATACTTTGAAGAATCTATACTCAGATAGCAAGAATCCCTATATTAACGTAACTCTAGAAAGTGTTTGACTTTCTTTTCTTTAATTTTTCCTATGATATCCTATTTGTTGGAAACAAAATAACCTGTCCTACACCGGGAATCATATTAAATAATTCCTCGAATCCGGGCTCCCGCGATTCATTGGAGAGGATATATAGATATAAGATGTCCCTATTATAAATACAACTCACTTACACGTCATATAAAATTCTTGTACTCTATCTGAATTTAGTTTCATTCTTTTTCAATTATTAATAATTATTTACTCTAATCCTTATAAATAATCTCTTATAAAGGAACCATTTGAATATATATTTTCGCCTTTACTATATATTAGGATGTTGGTGGAACAATTTGTTTTAATAGGGGGCATGTAGCATGCATATTATACTCAAATATACACATGTAACCCAGCCTCAATCACTTAAGGAACATTGTGAATAAAGACTTCAACTCCGGCAAGTGAAATACTGGATAGGATGTGGTTTTCCTATAAATAAATACATCTATGTGCAAAGTTACAATAACAAAGAATCGTGTAGTACAATTGTATTATTATCTGTATTATTCTTCTTTGGCAAAATGTACAAATAATTAATTGAAATAGGGTCGGAGAGGTGAAAATGTTTATTGCATTCAAATTCCAACCTTACCTCAAACAATTTGCCCGCTACCCCATTAAATACTAATATTTGTGTTTGGATTGCTGGGTTCCAACACCAAATTTAATTGTTTTGTATATTTTTGTTATCCTCCCGATTTGATTAGTACTGTCGTTGTATTTCAGCCATTGTGCATTTACCATAAACCGATTTCTTCCTTGTTAGGTAGAGTTTCATTACATTCCGATCAATAACCCGTCCCCCTGTATCTTTTCGGGTTAAGACACCCGATAAATGCCTCGCATCATCATTGCAATCATTGCCGTTTAAAAAAATCCCCCTTATTTATATTTAGGGGAATTTTTTTTATCCGGCAATGATTGCTAGGGTGTATTGGGGTATTGGAGGGGGTCTGTCTGATCATTATGTAGTAGTAGCTAAGGTTAGGATACAAAAGAAGTGGGTGAGGAGAGCTGGAGGGAGGCGAGAGGAAGGTGGAATGATGAGGAGGGTGGAGAGGTTACAGGTGGAGTAAATCATGGAAGAGTACAGGCGAGCAGTAGAAAGATGACTGGGTGGGTTCGACCTGGAAGTTATAGAGGAAGTGGAGGAGATGAGCAAGGTGTTTAAGGGCTGGGAGCTGAGGAGGTGCGGAAACGCCCGGGAAATCAAAGCCCCACCCAGGGCCTTGTGCCCCTCAGCAATTATGAAGAGTAAGTTGAGGGGCAAGGGAAAAATGTGACGCTTTGGCTTGGTAGATTGAGAGGTCAATCCACGGAAGGGACGCCGTCACTTGAGATCTAGAAAATATCTAAGTAAAATGAACATCAGAGGTATGGCAGAGAACGCTCAACTCTCACTCTGATAGACCAGCCCATCACCAGAAGTCAAGCAAGTTAGGGAAGGTAGGAAGGGAAACAGTAAGGGTGTGAAAGATAAGAATGGGAGAACGCTAGCCGAGAAGCAAGAGAGAGTCGAAAGATGGAGGGAGTACTTCAATGAGTTGCTAAATGTAAGGAAAGAAGAGCCAGCAAACATAGTGGGATATGGTATGGGAGGGAGAAGAAGAGAAGTTGGGGAGGAGGAGGTGGTGATCAGGAGGTCAGAAGTGTGGGAAGCCATGCCAAGAGTGAAGTTGGGGAAAGCCCCAGGAACAGATGGAGTGTGTGGGGAAATGTTGAGTTACGTTGGTGAGATAGTGATCGAAGGGGTATGGAAAATGTGTAAACTAGCATGGGAGAAGGGGAGTGCA
This sequence comes from Paralithodes platypus, assembly GCA_032716605.1. Lineage (NCBI taxonomy): Eukaryota > Metazoa > Arthropoda > Malacostraca > Decapoda > Lithodidae > Paralithodes > Paralithodes platypus. The sequence continues at coordinate 11,731,971 of CM064531.1, forward strand.
CCCGATGACGGAAAGACTGGCATAATAGTCCCCCTATATAAGGGCAAAGGGGAAAGAGGAATATGTGGTAACCACCGAGGAATATGTCTTCTAAGCGTAGTAGGGGTAGGCAGCCCCGCCCAGGGAAGTACTACCGCTAAGGTCTCGGGAGACTCAGGGGATAGCCTGAATTCCATTTTTCTCCCAGGCCTTGGTAGCTGGATACATATCTTTCTGCCTCACACATCAGGGGTATCAGGAAAACCCTCTTTATAATTATAACGTACACATCCAACTTCACGACATTGCCCTACATCGTTATCCTCTATCCATAAAACATTACTCTTCCCACTACATATCATACATGTAACACCTTACACCTTTACCTAATAAATATGGCAGTACAATTGTTAAGAGCAAACCTGGTGGTCCCTCGGATATCCACCCCCGGCAGGGTTGGGTCATTGACACAGGGCCCTCCCGGTCGTCATCATGCGACTGTGTCAAGAGCATTGCAATGTCCCAAAGCTGCTCGTGGTGCATCTTTTTCTTTAGCAATATAAGGGGACTTCACTCTAAGATCAATTATGTACAACCAATTTCTTCAAGCAGAATCCCCTACTCTCCTTTTTTTGACAGAGACTCAAGTAACATCCACATCTGACACGTCTAGATTTAATTTTCCAGGTTATCAACTGCTCCAAAATTTCAGACCTAAAGGAGGTGTATGTTGCTTCGCAAAATCTGAAATTGCCCTGGAGGAGGTTACTAGTTTCAATTGTCCCTATTTTGATTATTCTATATACAAATTAATTTCGGCTGGTAAATTTAAATACATATGTTGCAACTACCGTTCCCCAAATACTCCTCCAGAATCAAAAAGACTTTTCTTTTTGATTCTCTGTCCTCACAACTCAGTGTCCTCAACTTAAATGCTTCTTCTGAAATCACTGTGTTGGGTGACTTTAATGTCCATAATGTTGAATGGCTCACTCATTCAGCCAGGAGTGATGATGCTGGTCTTGAATGTGAGCTATTTGCAGACTCATTTAATCTCACTCAACTAGTCAACCAACCTACCCGTGTACCAGATAATCCTAATCATAATTCCCACCTACTGGACTTATTTTTAACAACCAATTCAGAAAATTATGATGTTACAGTGAGGTCCCCGCTTGGATCTTCTGATCACTGTCTGATACAGGTCACCTGTCTATCACCTACCACACCTTCCCACTCTGAACCTGTTTTGGTGACTAAATGGCATTACGATAGGGCAGACTGGGAGGGTCTTCAAGGTTTCTTTATTGATATTCCCTGGACCCCTTTCTTTTCTAATGAAACACACTCCACCTTGAGCCACATACAAGATTTTGTAAAAATTGGAATGGAAATTTGTATTCCTCATCAAAAGTACAGTAAAAGATCTAATTCACCTAAATGGTTTGACCATAATTGTGCTAGAGTAACTGAACAAAAAGCAATAGCCTACAATGCATACACAAGATCAAAACACATGAAGCCTTTAATTACTTTAGAAACATCAGAAATCATGCCAAAACTGTGTTAAACCTAACTAAATCAAACTTTCTCCACAAGCAGGCAAATAAACCTCTAAATAATCCAAATGATAACAACATATTTTGGTCTACTCTTAACTCATTCAAATCCAACTTCACTACTGCTTCATCCATTCCACCATTAAAATCTCTGACTGGCAATCTTGTACGTGACCCACGAGGTAAAGCTAACCTTCTTGCGGATATTTTCTCCACCAACTCAACCTTAGATGAAATAAATCAAGATGTACCTGTACTTAATTTTAATTCGCCTGAAATTCCCGCACCAGACCACACCAGACCAGTCAAAACTCTTTTGCAGAATCTCTCAGTAGATAAGGTTCCTGGTCCAGATGAAATTCCTCCAATAGTACTTAAGAATTGCTCCTTGCCTATTGGCAAGGAGCAATTCTTAAGTACTTCTTAAGTACAGGAGCGAGCGCTCCTGTATTGGCAAAATTTGTCCGTCTGTGTACTCATACCTCATGCTTCCCAGTGCCCTGGAAAGAAGCAAACATCCATCCAGTTCCTAAAAAAGGTGCCTCTTCAGATCCATCAAACTACAGACCAATAGCTATAACTTCCACTCTTGGTAAAGTCTTTGAAATTATATTAAATAATCACATAATTAAGCATCTTGAGAATAATAAATTAATCAGTGATAGGCAATATGATTTTAGACGATGTCGATCAACTGCAGACATTCTTTGCCTTCTTACGCATCAAATCAACCAAACTACAGACCAACATGGTAAAACACATACAATAGCACTGGATATATCAAAGGCATTTGATAGAGTCTGGCATCAATCCTTATTGTCGAAGATGTCACACTACGGCCTTGCATCATTAGTTCCACTAATTTCTTCTTATCTTCATAACAGAAAAATATGTGTAATGGTAGATGGCCTTTATTCTCAATTTCACTCAATACATGCTGGTGTTCCCCAGGGATCAGTTTTGGCCCCAACTCTGTTCCTCATTCATATCAATGATCTCATATCTACCACTCATAATCCAATACATTCCTACGCAGATGACTCAACACTCCACAGTTCCTTCACATTTACCAATTCATTTACCCAACCCGATCTTATAAATTCAAAAATAAACACTGCAATTTCGCTGAACCAGGATCTTTCTAGAATTAATGAATGGGGGCAAAAGAATCTAGTTTCCTTTAATGCACAGAAAACCAAGTACGTTCAATTTTCTAACCGACAGAATCTCACTGACTCCCATATATTTGTTAATGATGTAAATATTCCCACTTCGCCTAGTAATTGACATTCTCGGTGTAACATTAACTACTAACTTGAGCTGGACACATTATGTTAGAAGCATTGCTAAGAATGCCTCTAAAAAACTGGGACTCCTGTACATAGTTTGAGAATTCTTCACTGACGAGCAGTTGGCGTAATATATAAAAGTCATGTGCGTTCTCAGATGGATTACTGTTCACCTCTGTGGAGTGGAAGTGGAGTGGTTGCATTGAGGCAGTTGGACAAAATTCAAAATAAAGCTATTAGATTAATCAATAACCCTGCAATCACACAGGACTTTTCCTACATTATCCATACGAAGAAACGTTGCATCCCTTGCATTATTCTACAGATATTTTCACAGCAATTGTTCCGAGGAACTTGCTTCAATTGTGCCGCCCCTCCACATCTTTCCCCGTAGAACTAGGGCAGCTGAGAGCTCCCATGAATGTACACTTTCTCCTCCACAATGCAGAACTTCTGTTTATCAAAATTCATTTATCCTAGAACTACTACTCTTTGGAATTCACTTCCCTCGAATTGCTTTTCCACAAACTTACAATCTACACATTTTAAATCCAGTTGTTACAAACATTTTATGAATAGAGGATGCCTTTAGGCACATGGACCTTTTTGTTTTATCTGTTTTTCCTTCCTCCGTTCATTGTCTCTTCAAAAATAAAAAAATAAAAAGTAGGGAAGGTATACAGTAGGGTAGTGATTGAGAGAGTGAGAGTGCGGACGGAGAAATGGATAGGCGACGAGCAGGGAGGTTTCAGGAAGGGAAGAGGATGTGTAGATCAGATTTTTACCCTGAATTGTGTTGTGGAGAAGAAACAAAAGGTGTATGTTGCCTTTATGGACTTGGAGAAGGCCTATGACAGAGTGGATAGAGAAGGTTTGTGGAAAGTACTTAGATTAGACAGAGTAGATGGCAAGTTGCTGAAAGCAGTGAAAAGCATGTATGAGGGTGCAAAGGCGGCGTGGAGAGTGAGCAGAGCGAGTTCTTTGACCTGAATGTTGGTTTGAAACAGGGGTGTGTGATGTCCCCGTGGTTGTTCACTGTATATATGGATGGAGTCATGAAAGAAATAATATCAAGAGCAGTGTATGTTGTTGTATCGCTGAAAAGGGAGGGAATTGAGTGGAAGATACCTATACTCTGATTGCAGATGATACAGTTCTGATGAGTGATAATGAATGGGAGTTGCAGGGTCCGGTAAATGAGTTTGGAACAGTGTGCGAAAAATGGAATTTGAAGGTAATTACGGGGAAGAGCAAGGTTATGGTCTTCGAAAGGGGTGAAGTTACAGATTGTGAGGTGAAAGCTGAACGGTCAGGCTATGACGATCGTCAACTCTTTTAAGTATCTGGGCAGTGTGTTGAGTAAAGATGGGACTATGGATGAAGAAGTGCGGAAGAGGGTAAAACAGGGAAGAGGGTTATAGGAACGCTGAAAGCAGTAACAAGAAATAGGGTGGTCATTATTGGAAGTGGCCACCCACTTCGGGGATTGGCGGGCGTCAGCCTAAAGATAGATAGATTGTCAATTTTTTTTTAAATGTTACTTAGATACATGATCTATCAATTTTTAAACTTCTTCTTGACGATGGAACTTAGTCGATGCTTCATCTGATTGACCCGCCTCCAGGGCTTGCTTGGTTCACTTCAATATTCGATTGTGATCCTGCACAATATGTGCACTTTATGATGGTTTGGGTGGTAACTGTTGTGAAAGAAGGCCCTTGCTCATCCATGACCGAGATCCACAGTCCTGGATACTGACCGATTCCCATCATCCAAGGGTAACATTACAGTGGCATTCATTTATCGACATATATCGACAGGCCCCCGCCCACTTCCCCAACCGTTTATCATGTTGGCTTGGCATGACTGGTGCGAGATAGGGGTGTCCAACAGGGTTACCAAAATCAGCAGCAAAAATATTATTTAAATCTATTTGCAGAAGTAAACTAGAAAAATACAATACTAGTAAATGCCTACCTAATATTGGCTAGAATATTACTCCAATATTGTGAATAACAGTGCTAAAAGATTCGGAAGTATAGCCAGCATTTCTTGATTGCTAGGTGGAAAAAATTGCCAGGCTGATGAAAGTCACATATTTATTTATCAATTTAAATTATTAAAAAAGCCTACAAAGCCATCCTACCTTTCTACATCAACGACGTGAGAAGAATTTATGTTAGAACGGAGCCTGTCTTTAACAGCTCCATTCCCTTGTTCAAGTAAATACTTTTAGATCTAGCGGTATTGGCAACGCTTCTCTCTCAAGGTTTCAACTGTCACTGCGCTGCCATTCAAAACGTCCAGTTTCAGTTCCCTCCTGTCTTTCTGAAGGGGGAAGATGGCGTCTTCCTGCCCATGACCCCTGTGAGACCTGCTGGTTCTCCCCGACTTGTTCAGTCCAAGCCAGGAATATTGTCTTGAATGTATTCAGGTCTGTTTGATAAGGAGAAAACTGAGGCCAGTTGATGTGGTGGTGGAAGAAAACCTCTGAGGCAACGAACCGTTTCACATCCATTAATTAATAAGATCAGAACTCATGTCAGGAAGATTGAAGGATTTCTTCATTCACCAGTTTTACCAGCACGAACGGCTTTCAGCCCATACTTGGACCATTGACAACTTTGATCACTTCACAATATTAGAGAAGGAGAGGGAGGTGAGGCATTACGGTTTTACGGTACCGTACCGTACCCTATACACCCAAACGCCCCCAGTCCGCTTCGCTAAGCCTAGCTTAAGATTAATATTTGGTCTACCTCTGCTCTGCCCAAGTAGACGAGGTAACAATGGTAATGGTCGAGTTTACTTTTCTCGTTACTTCATGGTATATGGTGTAATATTGTATATGTGAAAAATAACTGCCAAATATGCATGTATTAACGCGCTCTTACATCCTATAATTAATTTTTACTTGGAGAGCTTATCAGACTCCGTGGTACTGTGACAAGTGACTTGTCCCGGGTCTCGGGGGATTGCGGTATGATAACCTCCTACTTCGCGGGGGGGGGGGTGCTACGTCGCTGGTGGAAGCGGGCTGGGGCCTGTCGATATATACGATTGAATGTCCGATAATGTTGATATATATCGAAAAATTTGGAAAAAAAAACAAGTGCCAACCTGGGGTAAAAAGGGTATTTGTGACTGTCACCTGAAAAGTGTGGGCAAAAAGATACATAAGTTTTTTTTTAATGCATATATAAAGTTAATTGTATCATGATTTATTTATTAGTACACAATACTTTTCCCTAAATACACAAACAAAAAACAAAAATAATTTCCAATTCAAGAAGGATAAGACAGTGGTGGAAAGAAAGTCATTGATTGATTATGGATGTTCGATGCACGAATGAAGAAATCTGTGATGGAGGCTAGGCCGTATAGGGGACGGCAAGTGTTGGTCTCGTGTTGAAGCGATTCTTTAATTTATTAAAACTTTGCTCTTGTTCATCACTCCAATTAAATTCGCACACCTTTCTTTAACAGTTGGTAAAGGGGTTTCGCCATGATTGCATAATTTCTAATGAAACTCCTATAATAACCACGGATACCACGGAATAGTCGCAATTGTTTTACGTTAGTGGGTGTTGGGAAATTTGGGATAGCGTTTCGTGAAGATCAGGAGTGGTATTAACACCATCTGGGGTTAGTTCACGTCCTAAAAAATTAGTTTTCTTCTTGAAAAAGTTACATTTACTAAGTTTAATCTTTAAACCAGCTTCGTTAAGCCTACTAAAACTTTCCTCAGTGCTTCAACATGGTCCCGATATTTTTTAGAAAAAATTATGATATCGTCTACTGTCTATACAGTATACATTAACGTTATCACCTAATAATCCGGCCAATATTAGACATTGAACGTTTGCAATACTGCCGGTGAATTTTTAAGGCCCTGTGGTAAGCGTTTGAACTCATACTGTTCCAGAGGGGGACTTAAATGCGGTGTATTGATTGAATCTTCATCTAAAGTAATCTGATGGAAACCACTCACCAAATCCATAGTACTAAACACTTTCATTTATCAGTACCTAAACGAATTTTAAGATTTCAGGGATTGCAGGCATATGAAAATGTTCAGTTTCTCTGTGAGAGACATTAAGTTTCCTGTAATCTAACGACAACTCTATTATTTCGCCCTGATTTTTCTTACGGAACCAAAATAGGGGACTATACGCCATAAAGACAGAGATGGCTGTATAAACATCTTGTTCCAATAATTCTTTCACATGCGTATTAGTTAATTTCCTCTTTGTGAATGCCAATAGAGTATCAACAGATTTGCCCTATATTTATATGTTGGATTGAGTTAGCAAAATCATGAATAAGAGCAAAGTCACCATCTTGAGTTTCGTGCAAATTTCTCCAAAAACTCGTCTTTGAAGGTTTGATAAGTCTTGCATTCTAGCAACTCGTCACAAGCTAATAAATTACTGGCTGGAGTGCTAACCTTTATCAAATTTAGAGCGCAATATATCGATTTTACCTCTGTCATCTGTTACCTTTCGAGCGGCGATCTCTGACTCGATATAACTAAATACCGCAAAATCGATACTATTATCATCTAGGCCTGTAAATACCTTTTGCGCCTGAACCTTGAACAACATTTAAATTTAAGCTTTGTGCAAACTAGCATGGGAGAAGGGAGTGCACCTGATGACAGGAAGACTGGCATAACAGTCCCCCTCTTATATAGGGACTGTTATGCCAGTCTTCCTGCCAGCAAAGGGGAAAGAGGAGTGTGTGGTAACCGCCGAGGAATAATGTCTTTCTAAGCGTAGTAGGGAAGGTATACATTAGGGTAGTGATTGAGAGAGTGAGAGTGAGAATGGAGACCTGGATAGGCGACGAGCAGGGAGATTTTCGGAAGGGAGGAGCTGTGTAGATCCGATTTTTACCCTGAACTGTGTAGTGGAGAAATATCTGGCGAAGAAACAAAAGGTGTCTGTTGCTTTTAATGGACTTTCGGAGAGGTGCCCTATGACAGAAGTGGATAGAGAAGGTTTGTGGAAAGTACTTATAGCCTATACTGAGTGGAGTGGCTAATTGCCAAAAAATATACATAAGTTTTTGTTAATGCATAGATAAAGTTAATTGTAGCATGATTTATTTATTCGTACTATAATTCACTAAATACACACACAAAAAGCAAATATTTTTTTCTTTCAAATTCAAGAAGGATAAGACACTTGTGGGAAAGAAAGTCATTGATTGATTATGTATGTGTCGATGCACAAATGAAGAAATCTGTGATGGAGTCTAGGCCTTATAGGGGTATTGGAGGGGGTCTGTCGGATCATTATATAGTAGTAGCTAAGGTTAGGATATAAAGGAAGTGGGTGAGGAAGAGCTGGAGGGAGGCGAGAAGGACGGTGGAATGGTGAGGAGGGTGGAGAGGTATCAGGAGGAGGAAAATCAGGGAAGAGTACAGGAGAGCAGGAGAAAGACGACTAGGTGGGTTCGAACCTGGAAGTTATGGAGGAAGTGGAGGAGATGATCAAGGTGCTTAGGGATGATATCTGTGCAGCATGTGAGGAGGAATGAGGAGAAGATGAGGGGAGTGAGAAAGTACAGAATGGTGGGACAGCAGAAGTAAAGATAGCTGTGGAAGAAAAGAAGCAATGCATATAGAGAGTGGTTGGGTAGTGTAGGGAATGAATATTTCGAGAGACAGAAATGAGCCAGATACGTGGAGAGTAAGAGGGTGGTGAAGAGAGTAGTGACGGAAAGTAAGAGGAGAGTAGATTAGTAATTTTTGGAAGGAATCGGAGTGTAAAATGGAGGGTAAATTAAGAAACTGTTCAGGAAATAGTAAAAAACGTTAGGGAAGGTTAGCATGGGAAACAGTAAGGGTGTGAAAGATAAGAATGGGAGAATGCTAGCCGAGAAGCAAGAAAGAGTCGAAAGATGGAGGGAGTACTGAAGTACTTCCTCAAAAAAAACAAAAAAAAAAACTCTTTCATCTCCATTAGTTGCTAAATGTAAGGAATGAAGAGCCAGCAAACATAGGTTGGATATGGTAATGGAGGGAGAAGCCGAGAAGTAGGAGAGGGGATTGTGGGGATCATGATATCAGAATGTGTGGGAAGGCCATGCTAAGAGTGAAGTTGGGTAAAGCACCAGGAACAGATGGAGTGTGTGGAGAAAATGTTATTGTGGTGAGATAGTGATCGACTGGGTATGGAAAATGTTGCAAACTAGCATGGAAAAGGGGAGTGCATCACCCGATGACAGGAAGACTGGCTAAACAGTCCCCCTATATAAAGGGCAAAGGGGAAAGAGGAGTGTGTGGTAACCGCCGAGGAATATGTCTTCCTAAGCGTAGTAGGGAAGGTATACAGTAGGGTAAGTGATTGAAGAGACTGAGATTGAGAACGGAGAAATGGATAGGCGACGAGCAGGGAGGTTTTCGGAAGGGAGGAGGATGTGTAGATCAGATTTTTACACCCTGAATTGTGTAGTGGAGAAATATCTGGCGAAGAAACAACAGGTGTATGGTTGCCTTTATGGATTTGGAGACTGCCTATGACAGTGTGGATAGGATAAGGTTTGTGGGAAATACTATATAGCATATACTGAGTAGATTGTAAGTGGGCGAAAAAAACAAAGAAGAAAGCAGTGAAGAGCATGTACGAGGGTGCAAAGGCGGCAGTACGGTGTGGAGAGTGAGCAGAGCGAGTTCTTTGACCTGAAATGTTTGTTTGAAACGGGTGTGGTGTGTGGCCCTGTTTTGATTTTTTACTGTATATATTGATGGAGTCTTGAAAGAAATAATGTCAAGGGAGGGAATTGAGTGGAAGCTACCTATACTGCTGTTTGCGGATGATACAGTTCCGATACGTGATAATGAATTAGAGGGCCGACTTTTCAATGAGAATTTGTTGACAATTATGACCCTTCTCTTGTAATATTAATTTACTTTGATATTTAGCAACCCAATAAACTGAATACATAATATGTAGTTTCTTACCCTCACGAGTCGCATAACCATGCAGCTCTTGAGCTGGTGATGACCACACCCACACAGACTTCTTGCAGCTTCGTCAGGTGATCGGGTAGTGCGCCCTCTGAGAGTTGCGGCATGTGTGGCCGTGCTGAAGGTGTGACAGATCGGACAGGTGCGTGCGGTCCACCGATACGCGCAGGTGTGGAGGGTTGCAGGTCCTCCACCATCTCTTCATCGTCGGTACTGTTCGTAATTGGAGGGAGGCTTTCTACGGTTGCCGTGGTAGTCCCTGCCTTCTTTGGGTTGGTGAAGGGTTTTGAGGCAAGCCTTGACTGCCTGCCTTTCCTGTCGCGCTTCCTGCCCCTACAAGAGAAGTCACATCGTAATGACGCCAAAGTACTCCTGGTGGTACGTGGTGAAGACGGAGTGCTCGCACGAGGAGGTGTAGGAGCACGAGGAGGTTTGGGGGCATCCGTGTCTGGCGCCGGCACCACAGGGTTGGCGTGGGTGGCGACGGAGCGACACTGTGTGTGGGCTCTATTCCTATAAGCTCGTCCTCGATGTCGTCATTTATCCGCTTCGTTGTCCGCAATTGTTGTCAGAAATCGAGAGAATGACTAAGAGGGTGTACGAGAGCTAGGTGGAAGGATGGAGTGAGGAAGTATATGAAACGAAGGCGGTGCTGGTATGGGGGGGTAGGGCGTCGACTGACTGGGGATAGAGGTGCATTGGGGCGGTTCGTGGGTTGGCCACCCATTCGGGGATTGCGGCTTCAGGCAATAGACATATATAGATTATGTACAGGTTTTTGCCACATAAAAATAATAAAATTGTAACTTCCTTGTATGCCCTCATCAACGCCTACCCTGATGCTGCATCACAATATAGATTCTTTCGAATGTTTACAACTCGTTCTCCAGTAGTCCTGTGATTGGTGAATTCGTAGTTTGTTTTGTTTTTCTGGATGTTATCATGCTGTGGCAGGCCAAGGTTTGCAAGGGCTTGTCGGTTGGCAGGTGTATATCCTCATCTCTGAGGGCAGCTGTGATCTGTTCATGTCGTAGCTTCCGTCTGCCCCACTCCCCAACAATTCCTGCCCTCATCCCCATCTTGGCAATGATTGTCCCTACATTTTCTACTGAGAGGTGAGAGCAACATTGGCCGTCGGTGTTGTTGCCCTCCCGATTCACAAACATCTTACATTTTCGCCTTACCCATGTGGCAACTACTGGGCGATAATATTTCCATGTACGCCTCAAGAGCTAGCTGCCTCTGTATTGCCTAAGTAGACGATTCAGGGGTCTTTGGCCTCCGTTTTTGTGTCGTGGGCTACTCTACCCTCTTCGGGGGACGCCGGTCGTGCTTCCCTCGTAGGCACTGATTGTAAATTTCAGTAAACTCCTGATTCTTTCTTCATAGGCAGCGAACAACAAAAAGACAGTCCTCACAATCGTTTCATCTCCTAGGTTGACTTATTCTTTCTTCATATGTTGGCTTGCTGGCCATCGTGGATTAATGATGCAGCATTGTTTAATGAGAATTTAAATAGCATCATTAGTTTTCTAGGCTACTCGCATCCTCCATTGGCAACATCTCGGCCTCATTTTGCTGTAGACGGTGTTCTCCTCTCAGTCCTGCCTCATCCATGCCAAAGTATTCTGTGGAAGAAAATATGACAGAACACAATAAATAGTTGTACACCATGTGGAATCACCTTTTTTAAATTACAATTATAAACACAATACTAGAACGTGACATGTACTACGCTCACAAATTGGAATAGGAACTAATAGATAGCGATACTATAAAACCGTTATGTTGATTGAACTTTGAGAGGGTCGACTTTTCTGGGGGCAAAATCCCTGGGAAAAAAAATATCATAAATCAAGTACTTCTCCATGAATATGTCTAAAACTCACTATGAACATACATATGCACCCTATGAACCAAAATCAGCATATAAATAACCATCCCAAAACACATGAAAGTAATGAAAATAAGGGCAAACGACAAGGGCCAAAATACGTATTAGTGACGTTACATTGAGAGGGCCGACTGTTCAATGAGATTTTGTGTGACAATTCTGACCCTTATTTTTGATATTATTTACTTTGATACTTATAAACCCAATAAAAATGAATACAAAATATGTAGATTTCTTACCTTCAAGAATTGCATTTCCATGCAGGTCTTGAGCTGGTGGTGACCACACACAGACTTCTTGCAGCTTCGGCAGGTGATCGGGTAGTGGTCCCTGGTAGTGGCGGCAGGTGTGGCAGGTGCGGAAGGTGCGACAGGTCGGGCAGGTGCGTGTGGTTCACCGATACACGCAGGTGTATAGGTGGCAGGTCATCCACACTCTCTTCATCGTCGGTACTGTCGTCATTGGGTGGATGCCTTCTATGTTGGCCGTGGTAGTCCCTGGCCTTCTTTGGGTGGGTGAAGGTTTGTATGGCAATCCGTGACTGCCTGCCTTTCCTGTCGCTCCTCCCTGCCGCCAAAAAAGAAGTCTCGTCGTAGTGACGCCAAAGTACTCCTGGTGGTACGTGGGTGAAGACGCAGTGCTCTAGCACGAGGAGGTGTGGGGGCATCCATCCGTGTCTGGCGTCGTCACCAGGGTTGCGGGGGGTGGCGACGGAGCGACCTGTGGGTGGGCTCTATATCTATAAGCTCGTCCTCGATGTCGTAATGTTCAGCTTTGTTGTCGCAATTGTTTGTCAGAAATCACTAGATACATCCTCACAGTCGTTCAAGCATCGAAAGCGATTGTCATCCTGGGAGAGTCCGTCTCCTGCACATGGCGACTGCTGTGAAAGACACAGCTTTTTTTTTTTAGGACCAATTTCCTAGTGGCAACATCGGCCATGGTGCCAGCTCCTATTGGGTAAGCATCCTCAACTTTGTCATGTGACGTATTTTCTTTTCTTTTCTGGAAGAATTCAATAATCAATTCGAAGATATGTTCCCATTAATGATTCAAAATATTTACAATACAAGTTTGTACTGTTTTAGTTGGCCTATAATTAATTACAAATGCTTCAACATGTTTCTTTACTTGTAAAGTGAATTGTTTTTATTTCTTTAATGTTTGACCTATTATTAAGACAATAATGTGAATTATGGAAAGCAAACCGGTCCCTACGTGGTCTGATGATTTGCCTGTTCATTCCATGGAGTCTTTTGTTTTTGTGGCTTAAGTTCAGTATGCGTGAGTTCCGTTTAAGACTGATTTTGTGGTTCGTAACAGAGTGAACAGATCTGCTTGTCTGTACGTGGGTTTTGTTTTGGGGCTTAAGGTGCAAGAAGTATTGTTGGGGGGGGAGCAGCAGGAGGGGGGGTGGTCGTGCCGTTGTTTCTGAAGAGTATGCGCCGACTATTGGCGGGCGAGAGAGTGGTGCCAAAATCTGTCGTCGTGTGTTCTTATAAAAAGTCGTGTATAGTAATGTCTGTGGTTGAAGGTGTTAATGGAGAGAACAAAAGAAAGACGCAAGAAAGTTGACCTCAACTTAAGAGGTTGGACCGTGAAGGGTAGGGAGAGAAAAAAAAAAAGAAAAGGAAAAGAGAAAGGAAAAGGGAGGGGGAAGAGAAAAGAAAGAAAAAGAGGAAGAAGGAGAAGGGAAAAAGAAAGGAGAGGAAGGAAAGAAAGAAAGACTAGAACAAGCCAAAGTACCGCGAGGAAAAGAGGAGGGGAGGAAAAGTACAAGGGGAAAACGTGAACCAGGAAGGGGGCTAGAGACTTACGACAGTCAGCACCGGATTTTTACACTAAATCACCGCTTAAGCGCTTATCTGGCTCTGGCTTCGTCTGTCTGCGTTAAAATAGATTAATTTCCTAACGCTCTTTCGTATGTTTTGTTTAATATCCATTATGGTACTCCTACGTTGAACTCTTTCTACTTGTTTATATCTTTTTGGTAATAGGCAACCAATTGAACGCTTATCCGATCTGTCGCCTAGAATTGTAATTTTATTACTTCTTTGGATCTTATTCTCCCAATGACCTTCTTATAAATCCAATTATTTTGTTTTCCTCTTCCAACTTCTGAACATTGTTTACTCTTTTTATTTTACTCTATATTGTTCCTTCCCATTCGGTTTCTTTTTTTTACAATTCTTAATCTTCTTCCATTCATCAATCGTTTTCTTTCTCTTTAGGTTATCCTCTATGTAGTACTTTACTTATCCGCATTGAACCATTTTCCAAATTTGGGCCCACATTAACACTTTCTCTAGATGGTGTTGCATATCTTCATCTTGTTCTTTTTTATAGTACGCTATTGCAATTTTTGTATCGTCAGCAAATTTTTGAGATTGTACAGTTGAGACCCTCATCTACCGTTTGCTATAAATTAGAAAGAGAATTGGGTCTAGTACCGATCCCTGGTTACCCCACTACTTACATTGGTCCATTGAAGATTCCTTACGTTTATAACTACTCTTTGCTTTCTGTCGCTGAGCCAATTTTCTACCATTTCAACACACTGTCTGTATTCATGCACTTTTAGTTTTAGCAGTAAACGTTTGTGGGAACTTTGTCAAAGGCCTTTTGAAAATCACTGATGCAAAGAGGTATTGTACTACATTTGTACGCTCGTCCTTTGGTGGCATTCTCCCATTTGCAACAATCGACTAACGGTCCAACAGTTGAAGTAACTACTTTTTTCTTTCTGATATACTATAGAATTCTTTCTGGGTTTGGTACTTTGATTGCGCAATTGTAACTCCCAGGGTCTTTTTACTTTGCTTTAATTTAACTTTGTTGCTTGGGGGGCGTCGTAGCTCTACAAATTTCAACCCGTTCTTCGTCATTTGGTGTGAGGATTTTAATCTATCATTTAGCACATTTTTTAGCAAGCAGACAGTCTGAAATATCTTTATTTCCACCATTTGGGCTTATCATTATGGCATGGACGCCGTGTTTTCGATGGTATGCAGTCTTGCACTGCCTTAAGGTAAGTGGTTTGTGAAACTACTCCCATAATGTTATTTATGTCGTTAATGTTAGTCATAAAGCTCCAGTCAGTTTTCTTTAAGCTTTGATTTAAGTTTCTAACATTTGCTTTCTTGAAATTAGGGACTTTCTCAATGCTGCTATTTGATTTGTTACTAGTAAACTTTAAGGGTGAAAGGTATCGTACGATGGTTCGCTGTTCCTGAATTCATCACCAACATTCAACTTCTTATTAATTCTCTTTTTGTTGCGAGTACAAGGTCAAGCACATTATTACCACGGGTCGGAGATTGTACACAATTGAAAACTTTAACTCTCTTGCAATTTAGCATAGAGGTCGTGTCCAGAAGTGTGAAGTAAGAATATCGCCCCCTTTAGTCATGGGTAAGTTGAAATCGCCAAGATTACGGTATCTTGTATGTTAGTTTTTCTGCAATTTGTTAATAAACTTCACTGTCAGTTTGCACTTGACTCGAGATGGGGGGTCTGTATAATAAAGCTAGTGTTATTTTAGTTCCTCGTTTATTATTTTAATAGTACGTAAGCTATGTCTATATTCGCAATTTGAGGTTTTGACATTAAGACGGGATTAAGACTTTCCTTTTAAAAAACGGAACTCCTCCTCCATTTCTATTGATCCGACTTTTTCAAACATTGTATAACCAGGAATCGTATATTCGGCTAAAAAGTCTTTGTCTTCCGTATTTAACCAAGATTCTGTAATGCCGATTATATCATAATGTTTTGTAAACACGATTTCCTCTAGACCTGAAATGTATTGCGTATGCTACGAGCATTTACATAAAAACACCTTAAAGTATTAGAGGTGGATGTTACTGATTGTGCATTGGCTGAATTTTCTGTTCGTATTTGACTTTTACTACCCTGTCTGGGATCTGGTTGCTTCCGTTTTTTTGAACGGAAATCCTTGACTGCATCGTTCAGCAGCCGACCAAGGCGTGCAGCTCCTACTTCATTGCGATGTAGACCATCTCCTAGAAAACAAAGATTTATCATAGTAAAAATTATCCCACGTGTCGACAAAGCCGATGTCCTCCTCCGCCGAGTTTGGCTAGTCGCGATTGTACTGGTAGCTATGTTGTATAATCGGTTTTCTACATCAATCCGGGAACAATTCCTGAAATTAAGCTTCTATTAGTATTTTCCTTGAAGGACCTGATCAGCCGCCGGTACTTGCAAGTTAGTTCCTCTGACCGGGTCCGTTGGCAATCGTTAGATCCTACGTGGACGGCGTACGTAGTGCTTGTGGGGGCGAGCCTGGAAACCTCTTCCACAGCCGCAACAATGTCGTTCACGCCGCCACCTGGGATACAGAATCGGGTTCTGGTCCTGGGTGCCCTGGCGCAGAACTCGGTTAGTTGGCCACGGACCATGGAGTCGCCCACAAGCCGAACTTCTTCCGTTTCCTCTTCCTCGGCAAATGCCAGAATTTTGAAGCGGTTTTGGCATGTTGTCGGGATGACCTTCCTGGTACTGGGATGCACATTGTTTCTCACTAACTGAAAATTGTCCTTGGGGGGAGTGAGAGTAGAGTCATTATTATCTGCAACATCTAAGGTAGCTGCTGGTGTGGGTACCGGTACCGGTACTGTATGCACTGGAATGGCGGTTGACATCGTAATGGTTTCTTGGGCCGAGGGCACTCCTACGTTGAGTGTGTCAAATTCTTGAAGGGATTCAAGCTTCGTAGTCAGGGCATCGATCTTGCGGTGAGCTGCATTCAATTCATCCGCAATCTTCTCTCGGAGCTGGCAAAATCTACAAGTTTGGACATCAGTATCAACAACATGGTAGGGCCAAATTTACTGGAACAACTCGTGCAGGTTCGTTGCGGCGCCATGACGAATAATCACAATATGCCTGAAAATCACACAATTTATGTTAGCAAAATGGTACAATTAAAGCCTGAAAATCACAAAATATATGTTAGCAATGTGATACAATTAATTCCTGAAAATCACAAAATTTGTTAGCAATGATAAAATTAATATGCCTGTAATCACAAAAAATATGTTAGCTATAGAACACATTTTATGCCTGATTTTTTTTTTTTATGTTAGCAGTATGACACAGTTAAAGCCTGAAAATCACAAATAGACTAGAAATTTGTTACAAATTTACTGGAAAAAAAAGTGGGAGAGGGTTAATATACCTAGTGAAAAAACTGGGAAAACAGTATACAGTACAGTAACAAACAATATTTGTTAGCATATGGTACAATTAGTGCCTGTCATCACAAAAAGAATATGTTGATCACAAAAAATATGTTAGCAATAGAACACAATTTTATGCCTGAAAATAAAAAATGTTTCATTCTTACAAATACTATTGAGCAATATTGTCAGTGAGATCATATTTTCAAGAGAAAATGTAATAAATTATACTTACAATTAATCTTGGAGCTGGTCTTTTTTCCCGTTTCGACATAGTCTTTCTGTATACGTGCTTTGCTGGTGCACGTCCATCGTGGATTAATGATGCAGCATATTTATTTATGGGAATTTCAATAGCGTCATTAGTTTCCAGGGTATGCACATCTTCCATGGCTAACAGCTCAGCCTCATTTTGCTGTTTACGGCATTCTCTCTGTCCCACCTCTTCCACGCAAATATTCTGTGGAGAATATATGACAGAACCCCATGCAATAATGTCGATCAGAGAACATAATAATTAGTGTACAGCACGTGGCATCATCACTTTTACAATATAAACACGAAAATACGAAACATTCAAATAATTAATTGATAGCATTTTACTTACTATTTGCTTTAATTGGCGACAGCTCGCCTGAGATTTTCTGTTACTTGGAATTGTCGATTCTCTATTTCTTTGAGAAAGTTGAGAGCATGCGTACAGGAGTAAGTCATCATTCTGAGTGTGCTCGTGGAGAGGGTTTCAGAGCGTGCCATTAACCCCTTCTGTACCGGCGACGTCCTTTTAACCTAATGTTGGCTATTATTAGACAAATTTCTTCAGTTTAAAAAGTGACTCCAGCAATTGACAGGCTTGGAACTAAACGCAAAACCCGTTTTAATACCACAGAACATTCTGAAACTACAGAAATTCGTATAAATATAGCTAGAAAAACTTAAAAAGCCGTTGCCGGTACAGGTTAATTAGGTCCTCCGGTCATAACAGCTTCTCGGGTGAGTTGAAGTATCTTAAGCCCCCCTCCCCAAAGGTATTTCTCGCAATTTCCTTTTCTGTTCGGCGTGACCCAAAGAGGGCATCTCTAAAGGGACAATCATATAGGTTTGTTTTCTTTGCATTTGTTGGTGGCAGGGGCCATTTCTTAGAGAACCTACTCGCTGCAGCCAAAACATTCTCTCTATCGTCGTTAGTTAGGTACGAGTGGCAAACGGCCATGTGCTTCCGTAGGTTGGCTGATTCCCTGTAGCAACCGGCGACTGGGCATGGTCTGCCAGGTCTATTTGTTGTCATGCTGATCGCTTTGGACTATTTACGATTTGGGCCTTTGTTTTCATTTAGAAGCTTCTTGCACACTGCCACTGCAGGAATATAGTATTCTTTTCTCGGCCTTTCTCTTTCTTCAGTTCATCTAGTTCAGCTTTTTTCGTTTGTATTTGTTGGTCATATAATGATCAACAGTCCGTAAAGTCTTAATATTGCGGACACGTTCGATCTCAGTGTTCAGTTGTCGTCTATGATTAATCTTGGAGCTGGTCTTTTTTCCCGTTTCATCACTGATATAAACGCTAAAACTATCGTTATACATTACTTCTATAAAATCCAATATTGATGAGAAAATATTCTTAACATCGCCATCATGTTCAGCGGAGAATATAGCTATGGTTTAGTATGTATGATAATACAAATATGTTATTTAGCCGGTTTCGGAAATATTGTGAAGAAAAGTGACACATACCACAATTCACAGCAGAAATATTTACGAATATTAATTGTATACGATATAACCATTATACAATAGATACACTATTTTTGGGTTGATAGAAAAATATTGTTGTATAGATTCCCTCTATCTTGTGAGTGTATTTCAATGCAGTTGGGGTGATATGTGTGGATAAAAAGGAGCGGATAACATTATTATGTTGGCCGTGGCTAGAAGCTTTTTGGCCCAAGCTGGAGTACTAGCCTAGTAGGGCGGGCGAGCGTTTTACTATACTGCACGTTTTTTACAGGGTAGGTGGGAGGTGGAGAGCGCGGCTCACTTCCTATGTAGGCGGGAGAGGCACGCCAAAGGTTAATGTACCACTGTGTAAAAATCATAAAAATCCATCGATTATGTTTCGAGTTACTTTCACTTTTTAGATTAGAAATGTAAGTTATATATATTTCATATTTTGAAATATTAGGATTCAGGTTTTATACACTCCTACGAGCAGGTTCAAGCGCGACATGATAAATATTGTTTTATAGACTTCCCTCTATCTCGTGAAGTGTATTTCAATGCAGTTGGAGTGATATTTGTGGATGAAAATGAGCGATAACATTATTATGTTGTCCGCGGCTAGAAGCTTTTTGGCCCAAGCTGGAGTACTAGCTTAGTAGGGAGAGCGAGCGTTTTACTATACTGTGCGTTTTTTACTGGTAGGTGGGAGGTGGAATAGCCCGGCTCACTTCCCAGGTAGGCGGGAGAGGGTAGGCCAGGCACGCCCAAGTGTTATTGTACCACTGTGCAAAAATCATAAAAATCCTTCGAGTACTTTTCGAGTTGAGGGTACTTCACACAGTCAGGAATGTGAGCTAGAATCACTAGGAGTCGCTGAAAATTCCGATTCCTTGGCTTATTCGCGGTGAAAATCGATGACTCCTAGTGATTCTAGCGATATCCTAGGGAGTCCTGTTAGACTCCCAGTGACTCCAAACCAGTCCCGGCCGATTGGCCCTGTCCGACAAAATGTTCACCGTCTTAAAGGTTCTCGCCACGAATCGGACCATTCCCTGTAATACTTCTCACGTGAAAGTATACTATACAGTATACGGGTAGTTAACTTTTCTCGGTCAAACATTATAAATAGACCTAGCATTAACCTTATAAGTACAATTTCCCACAAGACATTGTATTCACCCAGTGATTGTGTGTAGAGAATGAAATTACGGTAGGTGAGGTAATTAATAATGTGAACAATGTATGGTCAATGTTACAATACCCTACTTGTAGTCTACAAGTTCTGCAACTCCCCTTACCTAACATAACGAGAGTGGTGGAGACATGTTTGTATGTGTTTTGAAATGTCAGATTCGTTTGGGGGTGCAGAGTAGAGTTTGGATTACTACTTGGAGGGGCGTTGTAGTCGCCGTGTTAAAGTTTGTGCCAGCGGAATCATGGCTTGGTGGTTGTTCAGGGGCCGTTTGTAGTCGCCGGTTAATAATCTAGAAGTTCTGCAACTCCCCTGACCTAACCTAAGCAAACTAACACAATCTATAAGTGTTACCTATATTAGGTAATCGTATGAAATATTACAGAACTCGGTAACGAATGAAAACAAGAAGATGTGATGGATTAAATATCCACTATTTAGACAATAGTTTTAAATATATTTGCGCAACATTTTTCACTTTTTAGAAATGTAAGTTTCTTTCATATTTTGAAATATAGGATTCAGATTTTATACACCACTATGAGCAGGTTGAAGCGCGACATGATACAAGATCTATACACTTCTATGTGCAAGAATAGTACGACCAAATACGAATATACAGTATATACTTACAACAAAACTCTGTTCGGCGGCCGTAATCGCGAGAGAGAGCCGGCGGCGGAAATTTCACCACGGTGGACGAGTGGAACACCTCGAAGATGTGTCCTCGTTGCTAGGTACGGGCCTCCTGTCCGAAGGCTAATTACTGACTGACCCGCGGTCAAGCACTGTTACCTAAGAATATCTCACATTGGCTCAAAGCACTAGCCGGTACCCTGTACAGATGAACGAAGCACTAGACGATACCCTTAGGAACGAAGCACTAGACGATACCCAGTCCAGATGGGCGAAGCACCAAGACGGTACCCTGTCCAGATGAACGAAGCACTCGACGGTACCCTGTCCCGATGAACGAAACACTAGATGATACCCTGCCAGGTGAACGAAACAATAGACGGCACCGTGCCCTCATGGAAGACGCACTATACGGTAGCCTGCCATTCTCTGAAAAAATTATATACAGATTTTCCGCACATGGAGAGCCAATAATTTAAGTCTCTATTCACATTACGGACAGGCCAGTTGCAGGATGACGTTCCCTAAGAAGTCTCTAACCTCTGGTACCCCAAGTAAGGGTTCCGCCATACTGCAGCAATTAGTATTACGGACAGACCATTTGCAATAGTATTTGTGGAAACTTTTTCACATACAAAGCTTGACCTAGGTGTATACAACATAATATATGAAGCATTGATTAGATGACCGACACACTAACGAAGAATTGGGGGAGGTACATTTTCCTGTGAAACGCCTTTGAACATTGCCTCAGCCGTCATCGAGAAATGATGGAGAGTCACTCTTCGAACAATTTAGCTTTCTCGAGAAAAAAAAATTGTTCGTATTTTGTCCACAAAAGGTTTCACACACACAAATTTAGACCCTTCCCTGCCCCAAAAAAGGTTCACCGCCAACTCAAGTCGAATAGCAGATTTTATTGTTGGTGAGTCGTCTGCCTGGGGTTGTCGGAGCTCTCGAATCGAAGTATTTTGCGATCGCTCCCAAAGCCCACCAACTCACGTTGGACAGCAGAAGATCGCCTAAATGTTTGTGTGAAAATACACGAACATATGTTTTTTCGTGAAAGATAAATTTTTCGAAGTGCGACTCTCCATCATTTTTCGATGACGGCTGAGGAAATGTTCGAGGCGTCTCACAGGCAAATTTACCTCCCCCAATTATTCATATAGTGTGTCGTTTACACATAGGTCATGCTTCGTATTGTTACGTCGTAGAGTATCTCTGCCCAGAGATTGGTCCATAGAGTACATATGACCTAGAGGTGAAAGAAGAACGGCCACAAATCTGTCAAATAGGGATCCGTACGTTCGAGAGATGGCAGCACGATCACAATGGGAGGGGAGGGTCCCCACAAAGTCCTTATATTGACTATCCTCGGTCCCATTAATTCACGCTTTTGCCTCCAGGTCATATGTACTCTAGGATTGGTGTACCTGCGAGGTGTGAAAAATTTGAACACTATTTTTTTTGAAGAGAGAGATTTTGGAGAGAGAGATTTTTTTTCGGTGAGGTACGCCATCGCACATTTCTCCAAGATTTATCGATGTCTGTCGCATGACAACGAAGCCGGGCATTGTTTTCCTCTCACCTCAAGTTACCGAAAGATTGGTCCTACCTGCGAGGTCTGCGCTCGTGGCCCTGAGAGGACCACTGACCAGCTTCGTCGAAGATGATATTTCAATATAAAGGGTCCAATGTAGCCCAGAAACTCTTCCCAGATTCGACTACGTCGTCGCTGACATTACAGAGAGGCTTCCAGGTGGAAAAAAACAAAAATGTGTAAACAATTATGATTTTCAATACAACAAAGATTATGTAATAGTTGTTTTTATTTTCCTAACCGGCTATATTTTTGTCAACTGGCTACACCATATGTCAGACCCAGAATTCTTTCCGCAGGAGCGGTCAGGAAGAAGAACCCAAAGTTACACAGTCAGAGCGACATATTTCGACGTGTCTTCTTCCCTCCCTCCCTCACTGAATGTGAGGGCAGCCCTGTATGAGCGGAGCACGGGTTAGAAGTTGTTTGAGAGACTAGGTTGGGGTGGGGGCGCAGTGTTTGTGTATATGTTGTGTATTCTAGTCCAGGCGGAGCGATATTGTAGATGGACAATTGGCCGCTCCTCAATCTTGAGGGGTTGGCGTGCGATGATCTGTGTAATTCACCTGCCTCGGTTATTGTTTTTGGAGTGAATGCTATTGGGTGTGATTCATTCGGGCTCGCCTATGATTTAGCAGCTCTATACCCCTATGCTGATGTGTACAGAGAGAGAGAGACGCAATCTATCCAGAGATCGGATAGATTTCTATTCGAGAGGCCTCCCAACGACCCTAGGCAGAGGACTCTAATTAACCCACAAAACATATTCCGCTATTCAAAAACGAGACTTCGCTGTGATGTGAAAAAGTGTTAACAATATTTTTTGCCAGAGAGGTAAATATTTCGGAGAACCACTCTCCAATTTTTCTCGATGTGGTACCCTATCTCGTTTCATAACACCGAATACTGCATCGTCTGTGGATTTTCCTAAAAATAAGTACATCTATGTGGAAAGTTACAAAAACAAGGACTCGCGTAGTACAATTTTATTATTCTTATTAGGCAAAATGTACAAATAATTAATTGATATAGGGTCGAATATGGTCGGAGGCACATGGTAATACAATTTTGCCAGTTGGTCCACATACCAAAGGGTTATTGCATTCAAATTCCAACCTTACCTCAAATATCCCTGTAAGACCATTTGCTCTCTCAGGGGATAAAATATAGTTCTATATTTTGTTTATTTTAATAAAAACAAATGAGAGTGGTCTGCCGAGGTGTTTCTGAATATTTTCTAGAATGCCGAGGGTCATTGGAGGACCCTCGAATCGAAATATATCAGATTGCCACGAAAGCGACGTCGAGAAATATTCGAGAGTATCTCCCCGAAAAATTAACCTCTTATGAAATATTTGAACAATATTGGTTTCCTGTTGTGAAAAATCTGAACAATAATTTTTTGAGAGAGGTGAATTTTGGGGGATTAACTTCTTATGAAATATTTGAACAATAATTTGTTTTCCAGTTGTGAAAAATTTGAACAATTGAACAATATTGTTTTTGGGAGAGAAGTGATTTTTTTTTTTGGGGGAAGGGAGACACTCACGAACATTTCTCGATGTCAGCCTTCATGGCGATCGGATAGATTTCTATTCGAGAGGCCTCCTAACGACCCTCGGCAGAGGACTCCAAATTTAACCCTAAAAATATTCCGCTATTCAAAAAAAGAGACTGCTGTGGTGTGAAATATTTTAACAATATTTTTGTAGAGTGAAATACTGGATCGTCTGTGGTTTTTCCTATAAATAAATACAACTATGTGGAAAGTTACAAAAACAAGAAATATAGTTATACAATTTTATTATATTAATTTTATTATTCTTATTTGGCAAAAATGTACAAATAATTAATTAAAATAGGGTCGGAGAGGTGAGACAATTTTGCCAACCTTACTTCAAACATCCCTGTAAGGCCATTTACCCGTTACCCCATTAAATACTAATATTTGTGTTTGGTTTGCCGTGTCCCAATACCAAATTTAATCGTTTTGTTTATTTTTGTTCTCCTCCCGACTTGATTTGACTGTCTTTGTATTTCAGTCGTTTTGAATCTACCATAAATAGAGTTCTTTCTTTCTAGGTAGAGAACATTCCAATCAATTTCCCGTCTCCCTATACCTTTTCGGGGGAATTTACCCATTAAATGCTTCACATCCTCATATATAGTCGGAATCGTTTGAATTGGCAATGATGGCATTTTGAAAATGTTGACAGATCCATGATTTATTAATTTTGAAGTCTTCTTGATGATGGAAATTGTCGATGCTTCTCTGATCGACCCCTCCAGGGCTGCTTGGTTCATCTGCATCTGTGATCCTGCACTTTCTATGATGGTTGGTGTAACTGGCGAAAAAGGCGCCTTGCTCATCCATAAGAGTCGTTGCCTCACTAATGGACCCCTGGAGAACCGCAGACCTTGATCCACAGACCGAAACTGACAAGGTTGATTCATATCTGAAGAGTAAAAAACAATATATATATATAGTATATATAAAGTTGCCCAGTATATGTTATAATAGTAATTATTATTATTATTATTATTATTATTATTTCCAAATATTAATCACACTATAATAATATTTAATAATAGTATTGCAATAATATAGATTTCAATTAAATGTAAGTAAAATTAATATAACTTACACATTGTCCTCCTGAAGTGTTGTCACCTCGCTAACGGATCCGTGCAGCACTGCAGACCGAGATCCACAACCTGAAACTGAAGATCCGTGTTTTGATGCAGATGACGTATGGTACTCCTGAATTGTAGTCACCTCGCTACCGGATCCTTGTAGCACTGCAGACAGAGATCCACAGTCAGGAACTGACCAAGTCCCATCATCCAAGGGTACATTACTTAACTGTAGCCTGAAAATTGTGGGGCAAAAAAATACACATAAGTTGTTATAATGCAAATATAAAGTTAATTGTAGCATGATTTATTATATTAGTATACAATAATTCCCTAAATACACAAAAAACTAGGATTTTGTTTTCAAAATGTTGTGTACTTACCTGGGAGGAACGTATTCTGAAGGACCAGCAAGAGGACAGGCCACACTTACATCCTGTGAAGGCTTTGAAGGGCGTGACATTCTAGCGTCCTCCCCCAGCTCCAATAATGGCAAGAAATGCTTTTTCCTGAAAGAAGATAGAAATGCCTACTGTTAGTATTCTCACTATATTTCTCCTGAAACAAATTTAACCCTTTATCTGGCAAATGGCCTTACAGGGATATATGAGGTAAGGTAGGATTTTTAATGCAATAACCCCCTGGCATGTGGATTAACTGACAAAATTATATTACCTTGTGTCTCTCACCTCTCAGACCCCAATTCGAGTAATTATTTGTACATTTTGCTAAATCAAAATAATTCAAATGTAAAGTTTCTGTATCAAAGTATTATTCACACTGCAATAATTTTTAATAATATTATTGTAATTATATATATTTCAATTAAATGTAAGTAATAATCTTACACATTGTCCTCCTGAAGTGTTTTCACATCGCTAAAGGATCCTTGCAGCACTGCGGACTGAGATCCACAGGCTAGAATGAAGATCTGTGTTTTGATGCAGATGATGTATGGTCCTCCTGAATTGTAGTCTCCTCCTGCATTGTAATCACCTCACTAATGGATCCTATCAGCACTGCGGACAGAGATCCACAGTCTGGAACTGACAGAGTCCCATCATCCAAGGGTACATTAGTTGACTGTCGCCTGAAAAGTGGGGGGTCTAAAATATACATAAGTTGTTTTAGGGAAAATATAAAGTTAATTGTAGCATGATTTATTAGTATACGAAAATTCCCTAAATACACGAAATACTTTGATTTTTCTTTCTTCAAATTGTGTGCACTTACCTGGGTGGAACGTATCCTGAAGGAGCGGGAAGAGGACAGGCCGCACTTACATCCTGTGAAAGCTTTGAAGGGTGTGACTTTCTGGCATCCTCTCCCAGTTCCAATAATAGCAAGCCATGCTGTTTCCTGAAAGATTATAAAAATGCCGGCTGTTAGTATTCTCACTATTTGTCCTCTGAAACAAATTTAATCCTTTAGCGGGCAAATGACCTTTGAGGAAGGTTGGAATTTGAATGCAATATCCCTCTGGCATGTTTACCAAATGGCAAAACTATATTACCGAGTGTCTCTCACCTCTCGGACCCCATTTTAATGAAGCATTTGTACATTTTGCCAAATAAAAATAATAAAATTGTGACTTTTATGTAAGCCTCATTAACACCTACCCTGATGCTGCATCACAACGTAAATCCTTCAGACTGTTTACAACTCTGTTTCCAGTAATCCTGCGATTTGTGAAGTCGTAGTAATTTCTGCATGTTATCATGATGTGGCAGGCCAAGGTTGCAAGGGCTTGTCTGTCGGCAAGCGTATCCTCATCTTTGAGGGCCGCTGTGATCTGTGCATGTCGTAGCTTCCGGCTGCCCACTCTCCCAACAATACCTGCCCTCAGTCCCATCTTGGCAATGATTTTCCCTACATTTTCTATTGCGAGTTGAGAGCAACATTGGCCATCGGTGTTGTTGCCTTGCCGATTCACAAAAATCTTACATTTTGGCCTTACACATGTTGCAACTATTAGGCGATAATATTTCACGTACGCCTCAAGAGCAGCTGCCTCTGTATTGCCTAAGTATAAGATGCAGGGGTCTTTGGACCCCGTTTTGTGTCGTGCTACCTGTATGCAAGATACATTTCTGCCATCTTCGACTTCTGTTGATCTTCCCTCGTATTCGCCGATTGTAAATTCAGTAAACTCCTGATTTCTTTGTAGGCATCGAACGGACAGTCTCACAATCAGTGCATCTCGCAAGCTGACAAAATCTTGTTTTATAAGTGGCTTTGCTAGTGCACGTCCATCGTGGATTAATGATGCCGCATTGTTTATGGGAATTTCAACAGCATCATTAGTTTCCAGGAGATGTACATCTTCCATTGCCAAAATTGTGGCCTTATTTTGCTGTTTACGGTGTTCTTTCTGTCCTACCTCTTCCGTGCCAAAGTATTCTGTGGAAGGAAATAGGACATAACACAATAAATAGTTGTACAACTCGTGGAATCACTTTTACAAATATATAAAACGAAAATATGAAACATTCAAATAATTACTCGATAACATTATTAACATTATACTTACTTTTTGCTTTGGCGACCGCTCGCCTGATGGGGCCTAGGAGAGTTTCTGTTACTTGGAATTGTTGATTCTCTGTTTCTTTGAGAAAATTGAGAGCATGCAGACAGGAGTCTGTCATCATTCTAAGTGTGCTCGCGGAGAGGGTTTCAGAGCGTGCAATTATTGATCCTCCGGTCATGACAGCTTCCCGGGTGAGCTGAATTATCTTAAGCCCCCCAAAGGGATTTCTCTCAAATTCCTCCTCTGTTCCGCGTGGCCCAAAGAGTGCATCTCTTAGAAGACGGCTTTTTTTCTTGACTGTCACTGTTTTCATTGGTTGTGTGTCCTCTAGGTAATCCTCGTACTCCTTAAAGAACATAGTAGTCATTCTCGGTGATAGCTATAGTGCCAGCTACTATGAGTACATCCTCAACTTCGGCAGGTGACGTTGCTTTATTTTTCTGCAAAATAGTTCAATGTTCATGTGAAATATGTCTAATTAATTATTCAAAATATATACAATAAAAGTTGTACTGTTTTAGTTGGCATATAATTATTTACAAATGCATTTACAATATTTCTTTGATTTAAAGTGAATTGCTTTTATTTGTTTAATGTTTGGCCTATTATTAAGAAAATAATTGAATTATGGAAAGCAAACCTTACGTACGTGTCTGAGGAGTT